>CAUYUJ010014936.1:0-70000 GCA_963575745.1 Prorocentrum cordatum
ATTTCTCTCTCTCTCTCTCTCTCTCTCTCTCGCTCTCTCTCTCTCTCTCTCTCTCTATCCCCTGCCCCCCTGGGATCAGTTGTCGTCGTCGAACTCTTATCTTGCATGACCCCTGAAATACAGGTGTGAGCGCAGTGCAGTGCATGTGTATCCACAGATGTATGCAGTGAGCAGTCATTCATCAATACATCTCTATGTATTTATAATATATATGTGGGTTTGTGCGTTGGCTTGTTCATCTCCGTCTCTCTCTCTCTCTATATATATACATGAGTCCGCGTCTTACGCTCTCAATTCTTCCCTTGTAGTCTAACAGTTCAATTTCTCAGCTTCCCCCCAAACACTGCGCAGCGCGCCAGCGCGGGAGGTCGTGGCCCCCCTGGCGTCTGAGCTGCTGGCAGAGCTGTACCGCTCCCCCCGCGCCGTCGCGTGCATCCAGAGGAGCTGCGTCTGCTTCTCGCCCTATGGCTTCCACAGCGGCGCGGAGTCGGATCGGGCAACGAAGGGGGGTGGGGGGAGAGACGACAGGAGAGGATGGGGAGTCGCGCTGCACGAACGATGGCGGGCATAGCGAGTTGGGGGCTGAGGGGGGGGGGGGAAGGAAGCGGAGGAGTGGCAGTGCGAGGATGGGGTTGAGTGAGGAGAAGGAGGAGGGCTTGAGGGCAGGCGGAAGAGGGGTTGCCTGACCTGCCACGCGCGCCGACGCGCTCCCGCCCATCTCTTCTATTTCAGGGGCAGGGTGGGCAGACGGGGGAATTGGGGCCGATTATGATGCAGAGGAAGGAGGTTGAGAGTGCGTGGGCTGGGAGGTCGATGCGTCTGGAGAGGGGCGGGTTGCGGGCGGCAGAGCGCAAGGCACCTTTCCCCTCTTCCTCCGCCCTTCCCCTATCGCGCTCGCCCTCCAGGGTCCTCCTGGGCGCGTAGTCGGCCACCCTCCACCCCGTTCTTCCGCGCGAGGGGTGTCGTTTGAGTTGGGGTCTGCCCCTCAGGGGAGCGACGGTCGGCGACGGCGCGAAGTGCCCGGGGCAGAACATGGGCGAATGAGAAGGGGGTGAAAATAGTTGCGACAAGCGCTTGGTGGTAAAGGGGCGGAGGAGAAAGCTGGATTGATGAGGGCTCGGATGGTGGAGGGGGAGGGCGAAGCTGGATCAGGGCGTCCGCGTATAGGGGAGGCCTTTCCTGAACAGATCGTGCAAGCTCCGGCCCACTGCCTGCAGCCCCCGCGCCGCGGCCTGGAGCACTTCGGCCCGCTCAGCGACGTCGACTCGCTCCGTGGGAGGCGGGCAGGGGAAGGGATGCGATGGAAGGGCATTGCGTGGGCAGGGTCAACATCATTGAAGATTGGGGCAGCGTCCACAGGCTGACGGGGAGAGGGCGTTTGCTCGCCTCATCCTGCGGCACGCGTGCTCGCATTGGTCAGCCTCGGGCCGTTGGCGGGAGCGGGGCGAGGGCAGGTCGCTCGCTGGCGCTGGCACTTCCTCGACGAACGGCTTCGTCACGTGCTGCTACTCCCCGGCCCTCGAGGAGGACCCTGAGAGCCTCGAGCTGCACGGCCCACCTCCTCCCGTTGCTCGTCGGCTCGGCGTTCCGTCGTGCCAGGACACGTGCGAGGCCCCGGGGGGGCGCCGCGGTGCCAGCGCCAAAACGGAAGGGCATGATATACGCAATTACACATGGCACACGCACACACTGACCCACACACATACATATGCATTCTATGTACATCGATATATGCGAGCACACATGTGTGGACATGCCAGCATGGCACGATGTACTTACATGCTGACTTGGAGAGAACTCTGTGTATGGGGACACAGTTGAGAGCAATGCTGCTGGATATTTATTTCTGCGTGTACATGCCAAATGACAATAATTGGTGCACATTCGTCGTGCGCGTAGGTCAACGCTACTAAACAGTACTAGATGTGCACGCATGGTCACCTACACACGTCTGTGACCACCCACTCTTATCCTGAGACGTTGCCTTTGATGCACCCAGAGCGTGGGAGGGGCTCAATGTAGAGGGCGACGTGCATGGATTGCCCAGGCGGCATGGCAAGCGAGGGAGATACACATATAGAGACAGAGGGGGGATCGGAACAGAGCGAGCGAGAGAGAGATAGAGACAGAGAGAGAGAGAGAGAGAGAGAACAAAAAAAAAAAAGAAAAAAACAGAGAGGGCGAGCAGGAGAAACAGAGGGAGGGGGAGGAAGGGGGCCTCGCAACGACCGAAGTCGAACAGAGCCAGGGAAGCACGAGGCAGCGGCATCGAGGGCCTCGTGCGGGGGCCCTGCAGGTGTGCAAGAAGGGCCGCTCCGGCTGCATCAAGTGCAAGCGCTGCTGCATGCACCTGGATCGGGTCGGCGGGCCAGATCTGCATGGACAGGTCGAAGATGAAGAGGCGATGAGCATCCTAGTGAGAGCGTTGCTGCTGCCGCTGATGCCGATGTCGCCGACGACAGTGGCCGGGTTGGTGATGATTAGGCTGAGTATAATGAAGGCGATGTAGATAACGGTGGCGCTGATGATTATGCTGATGCTGCTGCTGATGGTGGTAATCTGACGAGTCTGATGTTGATGGCTGTGATGTGGAGGTCCCCGAGGAGGCGGGGGAGGGGGGGGGAGGGTGGAGGGGGTGGGTGCGCGTTTCGGGGGGGGGGGGGGGGGGGGGGGGGGGCGCTTTGGCGCTGCACATGGAAATCGGCCCTGGGGTGCAGTGGCGGTTGGAAGGGGAAGGGCGTTGACGGCCAGCACGAGAGTGCAGGAGTTTGGGTGGGTGGCCGAGGTCGAGAGGCGGTGGAAGGATGCCGATGGGGGGCCATCGAAGAGGCGGAGGAGTGCAAGGAGGTGGAAGCGCGGACGAATGCTTTGGATCGCGCGGTGCGGGCGTGAACTGATGGGGGGGCGTTTCGTGGCGGACGCAGTTGATGGGGGGGAGCAGGGGCATCGTTGGCGGCTCCTCCTGTCTTTCTGGGGCCGTTGCCCTCCATCTCTGCTTTAACCGACCCGCCCCTCGGATCTCGCAGTGGGCGCCAGGCAAGCGTGGAGACGCCTGATGGCACCGTGGAGTATCTGACGAGCAGGTTGGATAAAGTGCAGATGGAGATCGACAGCCTCACGTGGGATGCTGCATTCGACGCGGCGGGTATCCCTGTGGCAGAGGCCGTTTTCTTCAGTATTTCTACCCTCTCTCTTCCTCCGCAGCCCGCCCCTTCCCTTCTCTGTCTCCTCGGCGACTCATGCGACGAGCGAGCGACGTCAGCGCCGGCGACCTCCGACGTCATTCGTGTGCAGGGGGAACTCGGGCATCCAGTGGTTGACCCTGCGCGGCGAGGGTGGACGGGGGCGGGGGAATGGCGCCATTATCGTCAGAGGTGCGGCGCAGCAGAAGAAACCAGATGGGGCAGGGCGGGGGCAAGGCGACGAGGAGGTCGACGGGGGGGGCGCACAGACAGGAGGTTCACGGCAACGAAGGGGGAGGGGCAAAGATGAGGGAGCACAGATGCGGGGCAGAAGGGGAGAGCGGGAGGGTCGACATACGAGAGGGGGGAGGGCGGCGCCAGCCGCCCCCCGATCATTTTATTTCCACGTCAATTCGAACTCCTCGTTCTCCCTCTTCCGTCCGTGCACGTCCACCCTCCTCCGCGATTCCCGCCGTTGCCTCCTTCTCGCCCCGCGGCGCTGTCGCGCCTTGCCCCCCCCAGCGTGGCGCGCCGTTGTTGAGCGCGCCTGGGTGGGGGCCCTGCTTTGCTGCCACCCCTCTGCCCCTGCCGCGCTCGTCTTCGACTCCGCCGCCTTCTTCCGTGGAGAACCCCAGAGGGCGCGGGGGGCGGGCAGGGCGTCAGCGACAAGGGCCCGACCGTGTACGCCTTCCATCAGTGGCACCGCGCGCCCGACTACCAGAGCGCCTTCTTCGTGATCGAGGGGGCCTGCTGGCCCATGCGCGGCGGGCTGACCATGGTCGCCGACGCGAAGGTCGTGGCGCACGGCGTGTGGGCCCCCGCGACGACGCCGTACCCGTGGTTGGGCTGTGGCTTTGTTGCGAAGTAGTGATGCGAGGAGTGAGTGAGCGCACATCATGCGCATCATGATCAATGATCACGTGCACTGTGCGCTGTACCGTCTGGGGCAGGAGTCTGTGAGGAGAGCGGGGAGGGAACTTCAGCAGTTGGCGAGGGGGGAGGGCGGGCTTGGAGATGTGAAGACTGGGGGGGGGGGGGGGGGTCAGCAGTTGGTGCGCGCCGTGCCTGTTGACCAGCGCAGCGCCCGCGCTGCGCGCCGCGGCCACTGCGTCGCGATCGGGGCTGCGCGCCTTTGGAGCGCCCTGGCCGATTAAGGGCAAGGGCGAGAGCAGGGTGTGCAGCTGCAGCATCTCTTGTGTTTGGTGTCGCCGTGCGCCGAATGCTTTATACACACATATATATATATCTGGGTCCGGGCCTCGGGCCGTCGGGCCCCCCTCGACGACTTTGCAAGCGCATTCGCGATAGCAATGTGCGGTGTGCTTGGAGCGACCGTGGCCGCTCTTCGTTCAGCGGTGGAAAATGTGGAGTCAGCTGGCAGGGGGCCGCGCGGGGCGGGCTGCCCAGAGAGTTGGCGCAGAGTCAAACACCTATTGCACGATTCTCCTTCCCAATCGCTACCTTTCTCACCCCTACTCCGTCAGCTCCCCTTCCCTCGTCTCATCCCACTCTTGCCCTCACGATGCTCGGTCCGAAATGCTCCGTGGCGTCGCAACGAAATCTGGCTTCGGGGGGTTTCGGAAAGGGCACTCCAGCGAGCTAGCTCCTGCGACGACCGCATGCGAACGGAACGAGCTAGCTCCTGATGCGACGATTCGAATGAGCAAATTCCCGCATCGCCAGGACACTCGAACGACGAACGAGCTAGGTCCTGATATGACGACTCGATTCATCGGAGCGATCGACGCATCGACGCCGAACGACAGCATGCCGCTGCCAGCGAACGCTCGGGCGGTTTTCGCGCATGTTTCTGCCCGCTGCCCTCGCTCACCCCCGCCGCGTTCGCCATCTAGCCTGTGGGCTCTTGGGCGGGCCGAGACGCCCCCCCCCCGCCGATCCGCCCCCTGCTCGGGGTGGCCGCCGCCGACGAGCTTGGCGGCTTGGCGACGCAGCTGTTGTTCCAGGCTACGTGCCCGCCCCCAATCCCGCCACCGTCGGCTTCGCTGCTGCCGCGCTGTCTCTGGTCCTGCTGCTGCAGCCGACCCTCCTGAACCTCGTCGTCGTCGCCGTCGTAACCGTCGTCGTCTTCCTCCGTTTTCGTCGTCGTCGTAGCCGTCGTCGTCGTCGTCGTCGTCATCGTCGTTGTCGTTGTTTTCGCTGCCGTCGCGCACGTCCTACTCTGCGGGCATTCGCCCTCCCGCTCATCCTCGTCCTCCGCTCGAGCGATCCTCGCTGCCTCGCAGTAGTCATTGGCGCCTTCCTCCTTCTCCGTTCCCCCTCCTCATGCTTCGCCTCCCCGTCGCCGTCGCGACTATCATCGCCCCCCGAGGCTGTTGCTGCTGCGCCCCCCCGTCCTCCCGCCTACCCCCTCGCCCCCGCCTGCATCCCCCATGTCCTCATCCTCTGTGTTCTCATCTTTCTCGCGCTGCTCCGTCACCTGCTGCTGCTGCTGTTGCTGGTGTTCCTCCTCATTGTCTTCCTCCTCTCTCTCTCCGCGTCCTGGGGCGGCTGTAGCGGCAGCGATCAGCGATCGCCCCCCGCCCTCGGGCGACCGCGGGCGCCTGCAGGGCGTTCGGCACGTTCAGCGCCCTCCACATCTCCGACATCTGGATCGCCCTCCTGTCGCGCGCAGGCGCGGCCGAGGGCCGAGGGCGGGCCGCGAGGCCGTGGGGGGAGACGGGCCGGGGGGATAGCGGCGCGGGCGTGGATGGCCAGCGGAGGGAGGAGGATGGCGGCGATGATGAGGATGGAAATGATGATGAAGCTGATGATGATGGTGAGGATGATGATGATGATCATGATGATGATGATGAGGACGATGGTGATGATGACGATGACGATGCCGATGATGATGATGATGATGAGGATGCTGATGATGGCGAAGGCGACGAGGACGGCGATGGCGAGAACGATGGCAATGATGAGGTTGGGGAGGACGAGGGGGAAGGGGAGGTAGGAGACGTGGGGGCGAGGAGAAGGGCGACGGCGAGGAGAGCGAAGTGCGTAGGCAAACGCAACGGAAAGGTTGGCCGATATCGTTCGACGGAGTCTCCCTACCTGTGGCCCCGAAGCATGCCGATGCTACATGCTAGGGGTAGGCGCAGATGTGTGTTCGTGGTGTGGCATGCGTGCTAGGGGAGCTGCTTTGCCATGATACGACCCTGGGTGCCAGACATTGTATAGCGTCTGACATGCGTTGCTCCAGAGTGCGTATCGATGATGATGTTGCCTCGCAGGTAAGGTGTTACACGTGGGTTATGTTGCGTTGCTGTGCATTTTCTCGCATTGCTGAGTTGCCCTGCGCTGCTGTGCACTGTTTAGCATTGGTGCACATTGCACTGTTCAGGATTATGCCTTGCATTGCTTTGCATCGCGCTCGAGCGGCTCATGGGCGACCATGCGTTGCAGGGGCGCGTGCCCTTGCATGCGTTGCATGGCGTTGCATGCAGAGGCCACGGGATATAGACTATGCGTTGCACAGGCGTGTGTCCTTGCAGGCGTTGCATACGCTGCATATCCTTGCATGCAGGGGCCATTGGATATAAACCGCCCGCGAGGACCTGGATTCTCACTCGACATGGCGCTCGAGAGGCTCAAGGATGAGATCGCCAATTTCATCATCGACAAGAAGATGATGGGCGGCATGCTCACGAAGGGCGTCGTGGCGTTTGGGGACGCTGCTGCCTTGGTGTTGCAGATTATCGGGCACAGCGACGCGTCGGGCCCCCTCTCCAGGAGAGGAATGAGGGAATCCATCCGCAAGTACGTGGCGGCCGTCGCCGCCTCCCGCGACGACGCTCACAACCTGAGGATGGAGGCTGGGGCATTCGAGGTCGACTTGTTCCCAGACGTGCTGAATGCCTTCGCGAATGTCCAGCTGAACCCGCAGGACATGGACGACATCTACGCGGCGGTGGGCCCACCGCCCGAGCAGCCGAAGGCGAGGCGCTACGTGAGGAGATCGTTTCCCAGTGCCAGCGCGTCGTCGCGGGCGCTGGCGCCACCGCGGCCCCCAGATATCGGCGGGGCCATCGCGGACGCATCAGCCGAGGACGGCATTGTGTCGGTCGCCGCAGCCCCAGCGGCGGCGGCGCGTGGGCCGATGGTACCAGCCAGCTCTTGCAGCCCCTACCTCGACCTCGACGAGGACGTTTTGGCAGAACGCTTGGAGCAGAGGGACGATGAGATCGCGGAGCTCAGGGAAGAGCTCCGAAAGACCAGGCGGAGCAGGGCCCTCTTCATGGAGAAGGCAGAGGCCCTCCAGGTGCAGCTTTATGATGCCCGCCAGGAGGTTGCTACTTGGACCGCGGCCGTTCATATCCGACCTGGGCGCAACGTCACTGTGCACGGAGGATATACCCTCGCCGTCAGGAGAAACATTGGGCACGCTTCCACCGCTGCAAGTGCGGCGATGGTGACGGGGGGTGGGGCTGGCAGCGTCAAGGACCCGAATACGGTGGTGAGTTACGAACATCGCGCCGTGGCCGCGAAGGTCGTCCGATCCCAAGCGTTCTACGACGACACCGTGGGCGACTTGACGGACCAGCTCGAGATCCACGCGCTGAAATGTGATGGGACCAACGCAGAGCCCATCCAACGGAAGAAAGTGCACGTGTCCATGATCCACAGCTCCATTTGCAACCTCTCGCACGCTGCCGCCATGAACTCAGGGGGGGGGGGGGGGCGCGGCAGAAGCTGTCGGCGAGGCTGTCGAGACCCATTCGATCACGGGCGACCTCCTGCCAATCGAGGAGGACAACGGCCCCGAGACTCACGCGTTCATGCTGACCCACCTGCAGTCCGTGGGCTGCCCCGCGTGGAGGTCTCGTGCAGCGGTGCTCCCGCAGGATAAACCATTCTTTGCGGCCGTCTACGTCTTCGGAGTAGACGCGGGCCCAGGTAACCAGTGGGCCTTGAAGAAGGTCCGCCATGACCTGGACGGCGCGCCAGCCCGCGTTATGTTTTGCGCGGTCTTCTGCTTCATGCACCAGCTCCACCTCGTTGTTAAGGACTTGCTGGACCGCGCGGAGGGCTTCGACTGGGGGCCGCTCACCGACGGCAGGCGCTACTGGGGCACGGTGGCGACCGTCGCCAATGTGTGGCGGTCGTGCGGGGCGCCGACTCGCATTCACCAGGCCGCCATGGACATCCCTGGGGGTGGTCCAGACGTCGCGCACAACTTCTTCAGGAAGACGCCTGGTCGGCCCCTGCGCGGCCGATGGGGCAGCGTGGCGGGGGTGGAGCAGCTGATCATTGACGCCGAGACCTTCATCGGCGCAGTCTTCAAGAAGGTCTTCGGTAAGAACGAGGCGGGGCCAGCTCCCCTTGGCAAGGCGAAGGCGAAGGCCAAGCCCAAGGCGGCCGCCGCCAAGGCGCACGCCAGAAAAAAGGTCAGCCAAGGCCGGCGAGGACGAGGAGGCCGCGCACAGGCAGCAGCAGGGCGACTGGAGGGGGACCGCGGTCAGGATGACGGGAGACTCCATGTGGCTCGCCATGGTTCACATATCCTGCACCGTGAAGGAGCCCCTCACGACGTACCTGTACTCCTCGCAAAAGAAGAAGGGGGAGTACGAGAAACGGGCACACGCTGCCAAGCCTGCTGCGTTCATGGGGCCGACCCCGCTGTCGCACTTGGTTGCCCGCGATGGGGGCGGGGCGCGCGTCTACCGCGACCTCCAGGCGCTCTTCTCGGACGATGCACAAGGCGCTGGTGGTGTTTGGGCGCCTGTGCGGGGGCTACTTCCTGATGGCACCGAGCCCCGCGCCCGACTTCTCATTGTGACGCTCGGGTTGAGGGCGCTGGCGGGTTGGTCGGCCAGGATTATGAAGCGCATTGGGGAATTCCCGCTCTTGCTCCTCCGAGTGCTGGACGACCCGCGGGACGAAGACTCGCCAGACCGCAGGGGACTTGCAGATGCGCTGCTTCGGCGGGACAGGGGTGCCTTGGTGAGTTGCAACGGCGACATCGCGGCAAAAGTCCGCGATTTGTTCCAGGGCGACTGGGAGGACATGCGGGTCTCTGGCAAATGCAGCGCCAAGCTCCACACCTTCTTGCTCATCTGGAGGAGCCGCCTGCCACATGATACCCAAGACCTGGAAGGCGCGAACTCCGTGCTGCAGCGCATGGCTAAGTTGGCGCCGAACCTCCACATCCCGCTGGCCTCTGACCGCCTCCGCCTGAAACTGGGGACCCCCATCTTGGCTGCGGACTGCGTCGCCCTCCACCCAGCCGTCATGGACCATTTCGGCAAGCAGGAGTTCGCGGACAGATTTCTTCCACTCGTGGTCGCAGATGGCCCAGCCTTGGATGCCCCTCCGCCGCCGCCCGCGCTTCCGCGGTGCGACGCAGCCGTTCGGGCTGCAGCCAGATGCGCCCACGCCGCGGGGTCGCTAATGCCGAACTACGCGGACACGGCGTTCGCGTTCTCGGAGGGCGCAGCAGAGGAGAGGCCAGCCTTCTTGATGTGCTGGAGCTACAAGGCGAAGGTATCGTGCGCAGTTGGTTCTCTGCGCCCGCTTGGGGGCGACACTTGGTTTTTTTACTTAGACCGCCCAGTGCGCATCGCCTCGCTGGTGGAGGTCATCGGGGACATGGCGATGGTCGGCAAGGGCAAGGGCAAAGTGGGTGCCGCCGCGCCCTTGGCAGTGCGGTCGGGCTCCCTGGAATGGGTGTCGCTGGACCGCGCTCGGTTTGCCGATGAGGTCGTGACGGAGCTCAAGCCGAAGCCGCCGAAGAGGAGCAGGGACGGCGAGGTCGACGACGGCGGCCTGGAAGACTTCGTGGCAGCAGCGATGGGGGACGTCATGGAAGATGACGTCGATGAGTACGCGGGCCCCGTCGGCGGAGGCGGCGCAGACGACGGCCTGGGCGGCCATCCAGAGGATGAGGAGCTCGACGGAGAGGGCCACATCATTCCCGAGCCAGAGGAAGTCGAGCCCGAAGAGCCCGAAGGGCCCGACGGGTCCGACGCGCCCGAGGGGCACGCGCCGCCCGACGATGATGCGGGCGACCACGGGCACGGCGGCGACGGCGGGCATGCGCATGACCACGGGGGCGACGTGCACGACCACGGCGGCGGCCACGGTGGCGACGATGGGCACAACCACGATAGCGACGACGGTGCCCCTGCCCCTGGCACTCCCGTGTTGGGGAGCAATGGTGCCCATGAAAACAAATTGCTCATGCGACTGCGCAACAAGGCTGTGCGAGACCTCCGCAACGCCCACAAGAACGCCGATGCCAGGAGGGGCGTGGCAATGAACTACGGTGATGTCGGCTTGATAGTAAAGCCAGACGGGAGGTGCTCCTTCGTGTTGTGGACAGTGGTCGCTGCGCGGAGGGCCAGGCCCGTGAGGCCGCATCATCTCGATGTTGCATTTTGCACAGCCCGAGGGCGACTACGCCGACGCGGACATCGTGGTGGGAAACACGGGCCTGGTCCAGCCATACCAGAAGCGCCCGCACGAGCGGCCTTACGTCGATCCCTGGTTGTTGCTTCTGCAGCTAGAGAGGAGCACCAGATTTTGCCAGGGGCCGCTCCTTCTCCTGGACAACAACCCCCAGAACTGCGTGAACTGCGCCTCCAGCCCGAAGGAATTGGAAGTCATCGCTGGCGCCAGTGATGATGCAGGTGCGCACTGGTACAGATGCTCGGTATGCCTGTGCCTTTGGCACCGAGCATGCGTCTGCAGGTACTTGGAAGACGTCGATTTCAATGCGTTCGTGTGCCCCGCCTGCGCCCCGCGAGTCCTTCGAAGAAGGCAACCATGGGTGGCTGGGCCAAGCTGATGGTCATGTGTGGCTTGGGCACACTTGGGCATGGCGGTGCGTTGTCTCCAGTATGGACAGCGACAGCAGCGCCTTCCTGCTAATGCATGGGGTTCACCCATTTCGGCCGCCAAGGCCTTGTATGTGCTAATGTACTGATGTGCTGTTGTGCTGTGTGAAGCGCGTCTTGGGGGACGCGTTCGGTTCGACTGCGTCTGGGCGAGCTTGGGGGCGCGTGTTCCCGCGAGGTGAGGTGGCTTGCGCCGTCTCCTTCTTGCGCGGCGCCCAGCTTGCACCAGGACAGTTTGCCTTCTTTGCATTGCTTACTGCTTGAGGGGAGCGGCAGGGGGGAGGCAACGTGGGAGCGATGGCCTCGAGCTCTGGTGGGCCTTCTTGCGGGGGTGGGTGGGCCGCGACAGAGGTGTTAGCATGTCCAGGTCGTCGTCGTCGTTGCTCAGGTGTTCGGCGCTCGCGGAAGCGACGTGGGCTGGTGGGAGGGCGGGGGGAGGGGGGCGAAGAGGGCCACGGGGTGGGGGAGATCACGGCGAGGACAAGGAATCTGATGGTCTCGAGAAAACGATGGCCTGGAAGCGGGCGAGGGCGAGGACGAGGACGAGGAGGATGAGAATGAATGGGGCATTTGGGAAAGAGCGGAAGGAGGATGACGAGGACATCATGGACGCAATGGGGCGATGAGGACGGATGGCGGGGCAGAACGATGACGATGCGGATGGGGGGGGGGGGGCGCGGAGGCGGGGTAGGGTGAGTGATCTTGGAACGCGAGGGGGGTAGTGAGATGAGGGTGGGGCCGTGGGGGGCGGGGGTGCGAATGAGGGTGCGGAAACACAGAGGAAAGGGCGAAGGCAAGGAGAGCGTGTGGAGGGATGACGACCGTGAGGGGGGCAATCAGCATGCGTGCAAGAATGCGTCTGTTTGCTCGTAAATGGGCTTCTCCGCCGCTTGCTCTCGTACTCTCTCGGCCCCGTCTTTCGCTTGCGACATGGTAGTCTCGCAGTATTGCGAGCAGCTTGTGCGGCGACGGCGGCGAAGACGACGACGACGACGATGCAGTGTTGGCCCCCCTCCCTTCGTCGTCTTCGTCGTCGTCATCGTCGTCGTCGTCTTCGTCGTCGTCGTCGTCGTGGGATCGGGCGTCCAAGAGGGGGGTCACACTCGTGCATCGTTGCGTGGGTTCCCAGTGGCCCCTGTGGCCGCCTCAGTCGCGCGCGCCCCCCGTCCGCGTTGGGCAGGAGCAAGTTATCTGGTCATCGTGAACAGATTCAATGTCAGCGGGTACTGGCTTCCAGATTGTCGAGGCGGTCGGCGACCGTCAAACCGTCGAGGCTGGCCCACGCCCGTGCGTTCCGTGCCTTGTCCATGCGCGTTTGTTCTGCGCGCGCCCCCACCGACTGCCTGCGCGCGTGCAAGCATGGCTTCGCATGCACCGCGATCGTTCTCGCCTTCAGGGGGTTGGCAGGTTGTGTCGCACGTGCCGAGAAGCAACGCGGCGCGCGCATGTGCGAATCACATAGCTAGTTGGCGTTTTGCAGCTTGGCCGCCCATGCACGGCGCACACAATTCCTATCGGTGGGAGGTGGTGCCTAACTCGCGCGCCTGGAGCGCCACTGCCGGAACGCGCGCACGCGCGCTGGCTGGCGCTGGCCGCGTTTTGGTGTCGTCTGGGCGTGGGCCGCGGAGCGCGCGCACGTCCCTCGCCCTCGTTTGAACGTCGCGTCGTGCGAAGGCCCCGCCCCGAGTGAATCAGGTTTCTCGGGTGACCTGGGCCGTCGTTGCTTCGACGTTGGGTCCCTGGCCCATCGCGGATTGGCGATGGGCGCCGTCGATGCTGGCCATCGCGCATGCGTGCTGGCGGCGGGGCCCATCGCCGTTTGGCGATGGGCCCATCGCCGATCGACGATTGGTCCCACCGCCGATCGGCGATGAACCCAGCGCCGCTAGGCGATGGGCGCGTCTAGGATCGGCGATGGGCCCATCGCCGATCGGCGATGGGGCCATCACCAACGGCGATGATAGAGGGTGCCCATCGCCAATCGGCGATGGGCCCATCGCCAATCGGCGGCGAGGCCCATCGCCGATCGGAGATGGGCCCATCGCCGATCGGCGACGGGACCTCCAGGTCCCATCGCTGATCGCCGATGGGGGCTCCAGGTCCCATCGCCAATCGCCGATGGGGGGCCCATGTCCCCATCGCCGATCGGCGATGGGAGCTGGGTGCCTCCATCGCCGATCGGCGATGAGGACTGAAGTTCCCATCGCCAATCCGCGATGGCGGGCTCGAGGTCCCATCGCCGATCGGCGACGGGGGGGCTCATTTCCGAGCGCCCCCATCGCCGATCAGCGATGGGCCCGGGACCCCATCGCTGATCGGCGATGGGCTCCTTATAGGCCCCAGGGGCCATCGCCGATCGCCGATGGGGAGGCAGATTTTCAGACTTTTTTCGCATGCGACGGAAGAAAAAAAATTGGTGCGACGATCAACCTTCACCAAAAAAAAAACTCGCTCAGCACATTTGAACAAAAAGCGCCGAACCACTGTAAGTATTTTGGGGTGCATTTGCCGGTCAGAGTTTGCGTGTTAGTGAATTTGGTTTCGGGTAATCTCAACAAAAATCATCGACATTGTTCACAATTCAATGGACGCGAAGTTTATATTTCGGAAGGCTTTGTATTTTAATGGTGAATGTGTTTGTCAGTCAGTGGTGGGTATGAGTTGGTATTCCACGTTTGGGTGATGTACTTCTCGTGCCCCCCCTGCCTACACAATCAGAATATTTCTAAATTTAGCGCATGTGCATCGTGGGGGCGCGGCTGCCCATGAACGCGCCCCTCCCCTGTCAGGAACGGTGCGGCGTGGGCCTCAGCAAGATTGAGTACGTCGAGCACATCGACCACGAGTTCAAGATTTCGGGGGACGCCACTGTTCCCCTGCTGAACAAGGGTGAGTTCACGATCGTGAGGGGGGGGGGCAGGGCTTCAGAGGGGAGGTGTGACGGCCTGATGCTTTGTGCAGATGCTATTGCTACCCGTACGGTGTGCATCTAGTGCGCGTGGCAGGGTATGCGCATCGTTTTGGGATGTCGGGGCTATTGGAGCGTAGATGGCAATGCGTGTACTGATCCCATGAGGGTGTATTCGTGTTTAGGGCATAGGCGTTGGTGATTGTGTCCCGCCGTCTGCCCGCCTTCAGGGTCCTTCGCACTCGAATCGTTATGTTGCTATCGTAGTGCGATGTGAAGATCTCCATGCTCGCTGTTGTTTCCAGTGAACGTCGCCCTGGAGGATGTTCGGTTTTATTTCTACGTGTGCAGCGATCACTAGCGTCCTCTGCTGACGCCGAACCATCTCGCATTTTAGCTGCGGCCATATTCGGTGCATCCACCATCTCGGGGGGCAGGGGGGAGATGCGTCGGCGCTGTCGGTCATCTGCGAGCGTTCTCTTGGGCGTAGTGGACTCAGAGGCGCACTTGGTCTCTCTGGGCTCACACGTCGGTAACCTGTTCAACCCTCCTTCATGGCATTGCTGTTCCCTGCAATCGCGACGCGTTCGTTTGCTGCCGAACGTGCGGATGGGCTGGGCAGTCGAGACATCCTTGGAATGACCGCGGGGACGAAGCTAGTATATTGAACCGCAAGCAGTCGGTCGAGCAGGTTGGGCTATTGTGGGAGAATAAGGGCGGAGCCCACCTGATTCAAGAGCCAGATGAAAGTAGAGAGGCGGGGAACAGGGGTGTAGCATTAAGCAGGCTAGCAGAGTCTGAGCAACACATGTGCATGTTCGTGTCAGTCGAACTCCTGCATGTGCATGCTCGCGGTTTGACTCGTGCACTGACTGTTTGTCTCTCTCTCTCTCTCTCATGCTGCCCGCGCGCAGCTCAGCAGTGTGTCTATGCGCAGTTGCCATTTCAGAACTGACTGCGCGTGCAATATAGGGCGCGTGCTTGCCTTCAGCTATGTGGCGCTTGCGCTTGTCTGCCTCTGGACGCCGCTCGCCCTTCTTGTCTTGCAGGGGGCAATGGGGTGCGACGCACGTGGCGCCGTGGGGGGCAGGGATTCTGGTGGGCTATACACGGTGCTACTTTGGCGCAAGGAATGAAACGAGCTTGGGAGGACGACGTTCAGAAGGAGAATCGTAATGTCCAACGGTCGGGCAAGGGGGGTTGCACTAGACACGCTGAGTACGTGCATGCGGGGTGATTGCGTTAGTGTGCCGATGCGGCGTGATGACCTTATGGCAACTGTGAGCCAGGCATGTCGGGTCTCAGGTTGGTGGGAGTAAGTGCGAGCAGCTAGCCGCGTTGTGGGTAATATGGGTAGTTCAGTAGTTCCAGCTGTGTGCATCTCAGGAGTAGGCATGTACCTCGGGTGCGCACGGTAAGTGTAGGTATGTGTAAGCATGCGATGCCGTCTATATGTTAGCAGGGGAGGTCTATGCAACGTGGGTGGGCGCATTGTAAGCTGTACAAAAGAAACATGCCACAAGGAATCGTTCAATTTCTTAAGGAGCTCGGCAATGAAACGAACAAGGCCAATACAGTGACAGCAATTTTGGAAAAGCTCCGCGCCATTGACGACATCGAGATCGGCTGGGATAACCTGAAAAACAAGAACAAGAACTGGACATGGAAGTCGCTTGGTGCAGCTGAGTTCCGGAACAAACGCTTCATATTTGTGGAGGTGGGTTGGGGGCAGTGGGGCATGACATGTTAGGATGCATGGGGCCGCCATGGGGCCCGCCGCGAAGCACGCTGCACATGCTCTTGGGTCGGAGGAGAGCATCATTGATAGCGCGGAGTGTTCTGAGGCACGCTATATTTTGAGGGGCAATGCGGGGTCTGATGGGCGCGGGCGTTGGCGCCGACGAGGTTCTGGAGCGCAGGGGTGCGTGTGATGCGCGGGCGGTGGTTGAGTCATCCTCCATCCTCCTTGACTCGCTCACCTGGAGCGCCGATGAGAAGGATGAGGAGGAGGAGGAGACGATGACATGGGGGGTTGCGGGGTGCTGACTTACTAGTAGACAGTGGAAGGTGGCCGTGCAAGAGCCCGTGCATCGCGTCGCGGTAGGGGGGGGGGGCAGGCAAAGAAGCCAGGGTGGTTCAGTGGCGCCACGAGCTACGAGAACATCGCCAACTTTAGGCGCGAGTGCACCAGCATAGTGGTTGACGAGTCGACGCAAATGACAGTGTGGCAGTCCTTGGAGAAATCATGTATGGAACAAGTCGATTTTCCTCGACTGGTACAGGAGCAACACGAGAGGGTCTTCAAGGTCCTGGCCACTACGCAGCGGGTGCCACTGAGGGTTGTGTGGGCAGCGGGCCTTTGACTTCTCAAAGGCGATGGCGACGTCGACTGCAAGGACGATTGCGACGGCGACGGTGGCGACCGACGAACGACGAAGGACGAACGACGACGACTACGACGGCGACGACGGCGGTGGCGGCGTCGGCGGCGGCGGCATCGGCGGCGACGGCGACGATGCCGACGACGACGACGACGTCGCAAGTGCAGTGCAGAGATGTTTCCAGCGGCTAGGTTGACGCCATCACATTCGGCGAGTCTTGAGCATGTCGGGGAATTCCGCCTACACTTATTTCCTAGGTGGGGGCGCTAAGATTGCAATGGGATGAGGGAGGGCCCTTTGACGCAGCCCCTCCGTTCGCCCGCTCCGAAGGTGCTCAAGAATTTGGGGAAGCCGAAGCACATCGTGAACATCGCATTGTTATCAACTCCTCGCTTGGGGACGGCCTGGGGCACGTGCGCTCTTCTTCCAGGTTTCCGCTCGGCGCCTGCGGGTTAGGGGCATGAGGTAGAGGGGGAAGGGGGTAAGGTCGGCGGAATGATAGGGACAATGGGATTTTGGATGAGGGCGAAGTTCTGGGGTCGAGGGTGCCGAGCAGGATAAGAACAGGCAGCAGAAGAACGGGAGGTAACAGCGATAGGGTGAGTATGGTGAAAAAGGGGTGGGGAGAGGCGACACGTGCATGCGTGGTTATGTGGTCCCTGTCCCGCCCCTGGGGCCCTCGCTGCGATCCTGTGTCTTGCAGGCGTCGGAGCACCAGAAAGTACCCCTTCCGATTGTAGGTTGTATGATTGTTGCCACCTGTTCCTGGTATTTGTCTTGGGCGTCTTCGCAGACAGCTACATTGCACATGCGCATCGGCCTCTGGTCAAAACTTCGGCCACGAGCTGGCCTGCCCATCCTGAAGACCGTCACCGACGAACGCCTGTCCGCGATGTGCGAGCCCTTCGTTGAGAAAAAAGAAACTAGCGAGGCCAAACGGTTAGCTGCGCGCCAGAAAGCAATCGACAAGCTGCAAGGAAAGATGAAGGCCTTCCACAAGAAAGTTAGCAAGCAAAAGAAAAAGGAACTCAAGAAGCAGGAAAAGATTGCCCAGCAGAACCAACACAGCAAAAGCAAACCCAAAACACCAACGAAGGTCAAGAAAGGCCCTGCGCTCAAGGCGGCCAAGGTGCCGCTAGCCCTGATTGAGAATGAGACCTGTGGAACGGACTGCGACTATTTCGACCACATCGATCATGCGATCGCGTACCTCAAAAAAATAAACCCTCGCTTGGATGAGCTATACGCTGCGTTCCAGCAGATCGCCCTGTACATGGGCGCAAGCGGGCCTGCAGGGGTGGGGCTTCGTGAGCGTGGGGTGCTCAGTTGGAGCGAACGGAGGGGGACACGAACGACATCGGTGAGAAGGGGGATGCGCGATGCGAAGGAGTGGGCAGGAAGGGGGATGCAGGGGGTGGAGGAGGGAGGGCGCGGTGGCATCATAGGAAGGAGGTGCCGCATGAGGAAAGAGGATCCACAGCAGGAAGAAGCCAAGCAACCCAGCAAGCCCAGCGACGGGTCTCCGCAGGAGGGAGGGAAGGCATGGAAGGCGGGGGATCCCCCCCGCTCTGTTTAGGCCTCTCTCGCCTCGCCCTACTCTCTCTCTCTCTCTGCCCCTATCCGATTATCCATCGTTTGGTCTCTCTCTCTCTCTCTCTCTCTCGTCTCTCCCCTCTTTCCTTCAGTCCTTCTCTCCCCGCTGCTGTCATCACTTCTCTCTTCGCCTTCCGTCACATGGGTCCCATCCCTCTCTCTCCCTTTCTCTCTCTACTTCAGTCTCTCGCTATCTAGTTCTTCTCTATAGATATTAGCACAGGGTTGTATAACTCGATGTTGTGTTCCTCATCCCCTGTCTTCTCGCTCCTAGGCTTTTTTTCCATATCGTCTCCCTCCCGCGGCTATCCTCCTCTTCCATGGCCCCCAGGTGCTCCCGCGATCTCCCCGCCCCCCCGTTCTCCGACCGCTCGCCTTGCTTCGCGGGGCGCCCAGTTGCCCCTCGCCGCGTTTCCCCGCGGGCTCCCTGCGTCGCTTCGCCCCCTCTTTCCGTCTGCTCCTGCTCGCCCCCCCCCGTCGCAGCCTCTTGCGCGGGGGGCCCGTCACCCAGCCAGATGATGCTGTATTCCGCGACCCTTGCTCGGCAGGATGTCGCCCCGCAAGACTCGCCCTCAACCCGATTCACCACCCCAGTCTCCCTGGAGCGCCCTTGGTCCTGCTCTCATCTCGGCTTCCCTCTTGGGTGGGGCGAGGGGAGGCAACCGTCGATTACGCTGACTACGAAGGCTGGGCAGAAAGAGGCTAAGGGCTGGTCGTCCTTGAAGGTGCACTTCAAGAACTACGCCTACCAATCCTCGTCGCTCAAACCCAGGCTCGCAGACCGCCTGGGGGCGCCGCCGTCGGCCGCTGGAGTCTGGAGAGAAGGGGTGCGATTCGAGGGGGGAGAGAAGGGGGGTGGGGAGAGGGGGCGGGTTGCGCTAGATAGGGGAGGGGAGGGCGACGAAGAGGGCGGCCAGGTGTAGAAGGGAGTGCGCTTGCAGACGGGAGCGCCTAGAGCAGGGCGCGCTCGCGGTCGAGCCGCCGCGGTGAAGTGTAGAATGCAGCGGCCCCGCGCCCCGCGCGGAATGCAGCGCCCCCCCCCGCCCCAGGCCATCCGACCCGGACGCCTACGACGTCTTGAACTTGCGCGAGGGGGCGGACGAAATCGTGGAGGCCATGACTGACGCGGAGGCCATGGAGCAGGTGGCACACGGCACGGATGTTGCGTCGAGCATGTTGGCGGCTTGCACGAAGTGCGCATTCTTCTCGGTACCGTTTCAGGTGGGAAGTCGTCGTCGTTGTCGTCGTCTTCGGCGGCGTCGTCGTCGTCGTCGTCGCGGTCATCGTCGTCTTCGTCGTCGTCGTCGTCGCTGTCTCGTCGTCGTCGTCGTCCTCGTCGTCGTCGTCGTCGTCGTCGCCCCAGTGGGAAGGCGCAGTCCACCGTGGCCGACGCAGCGAACGAGGTGGTCACGGCCCTGACCATGCAGGCGGTTCAGGCTGGAGGAGTCTGGACATCTCTGAATGCTGCCCAGTCCGCTTTCATAGGAAAGGCCACCGACAGCGCGTTGCAGATCCTGCCTCTGGAGTGGAACTCCACCCTGGAGCTCATCGAGAAGCTCGCCCAGCACAACAAGACCTCCCACTGCAAAGGTACACCCTTCGAGTCGATCATCGAGGCCAAGTTCACCCGTCTGCACCTTTTCATCGTTAGGCTGAGTATGATGTGCTACTTGTGTGCGAACCTAGGGAAGATGATGATATGCATCATGGACGAGGGCAAGGCTGCCCCTGGCTCGTACGTCTCGGAGTTTAAGGCGCGCAATGTAGCAGATATCGGCACTCAGCACCAACGTGCATAACATAACACATTTGAGCAGTTCTCAACATCATGTCATGGTTGTTGTATTGCACATAGTATTGAGCATCGTCGACCATGCCCTCGTCGTGTCCATGTCGCAGCTCTCTTCGGGCCCCCGTCGTTGTCGCGGCAACCTGCCATGCCCATGTATCCCAGAACTGCCTCCACAGCGGCCCGTGATGCCACATGCTTGGGCCAGCCTTGCAGCAATCGTGTTAAATTCGGCTATCGTTGGGTTGCGCGTGCATTCGGATGCGCGCTCCGCTTCGCCCCCCCCCCCCGCTCAGCAACGCGTCTACGGTGAGCTGCACGGCCACTTGGCGCTCTCGCCCGAGCCCGCAGGGCCAGACTTTCTGCTGCTGAAAACCAAGGCGGGCCAGGGAGGGGGGCAGGATGAAGGGAGGGTGATGCCATGCAGACATGTTGTGTAAGAAGCACCAGCATCTACGCTAGATGCGCGCGGCCCTCGTTAGTGCAACGCGTTGTGGGCATTTCCCGTGTGGCCGACAGTTGCGCGCGATTGGTGCCCCGTCGTCGTGGTGAGACTGCATTCGCCGCATTCGCGGGCGCTGCCTTGCCAATGGCAACTCATTGATCTGTCAAATGTCCATGATGGCCATTAGCGCGGTAGCGCCCCCTTCTGGGCGGGCGTGCGACTTTGGCATGAGTGCTTCTGGCCGCCGCTCCGGGCGTGCCAGGGCCCGAACCCTGATTTCGACGAGGTCAGTCTCTTCCAGAAGGTTCACGCCGTCCTGGAGGACATGGAGGTCCAGCTTGCGAACGGGGACCCTGCGGGCTTCAAGAGAGAGCTGCAGGTCCTGACCAAGAAGCTCGGTGAGTGCCATGGTGCCGAGCAGCTCCAAGTGGTCTGGGGGAGGCGATGTAAGGAAGGGATGTATCAGCAGCAGGGTGTAGTAACATGTTTCTTCAGCGGGCCTCTGACGGCTGAATTAGCTTGTTTCGCAAAGTGCGGAGTCGGTGATAGTTTTCGGCGCCAGCAGTTCGGTTATTTGTAAGAGTGGGGATGCCATGCCAGTGAGCCCAGACAATAGGTCTGGAAGGGCCAAGGGGAGGTCGTGGCGGAGGTCGGCATCGAGGATTTCAAGTTCTCCGCTGACGTCGGCCTCTTTCGGACTAAGCGGGAGTCGCAGATCTCGGAGGCCGTGAAGGCCTGGCGTCAGCGGAGGTCTCGGGACGAAAGGGCTTTGCTGATATCGGAGGACCCGCTCAGCGTGTTGGGGGGTAAGTTCATGGAGGAGTACGGTCCGAAGGGCGAGGCGGGACATTCAGGGGTGATTTCCTTGCGATTCGAGGTATAATCTATTGCGGTGATCCTTCCATCCCTTCTTCCAGAGTCTCGGCCTCCATCTCAATTCCTCGTCCAAGTGTGCCCCCCCCCAGGGTCTCGCCATTCCTTGCGCCCGCGCGCGCCCTTCCTGCCTCAGTTGCCGCGGCGGTGGCGGCGCGCGCAGCGACGCAAGGATATCGCCAGTCTTTAGGCGACAACCTGCGGGATCAGCCTTCCAAGAGAGAGGGGTCGGAGGGCCAGCGAGCGACTGGGAGGGAGGATTGATGGAGGGTGGCAGGCGTCGCTGTCCGATGTCGGCACGGGCCAGCACCAGCAGCAGAGCGACGGCAAGAAGAAGAAGCATGAGCAGACGGCCATGGACATCTACAGCTTTCGGAAGAAGCTTCTCGACGAGGAGGCTGACGATGACGACTTCGTGATGTCGGCTGCCCATGCCAAGCAGGCGGGGCGCGGGGTGCAGCTTGCGGGCGGATGAACCAGGATGAACCAGCAGTGCGGTCACGTAGCGGGAGGGGGGTTGGGGGCGGGGATGCAGCAATGCACGAAGTCGAGAGGGCGCGGGTAGATGGGGGAGCCGACAGGCATGTATGTATATGTATATATATATACACATTTATAAAGGTATGCAACTGTACATTTATGTATGTATATATACATACATGTATTGGGGGAGCAGTCGTACTTCGAGGTGGACAGGGAGAGTCGTGGAAGGGGTGCGCGCCCGTGCGTGCGTGCTTGCGTCGTCGTCATCGTCGTCGTCGCCGTTGTCGTTTTCGTCGTCGTCGTCGTCGTAGTCGTTGTAGTCGTCGTCGTCGTCGGCGTCTTCGTCGTCGTCGTCATCTGTCTAAGATGCAATGCACCTGAATTGTGGCAGAACGCTCTCGGGAGAGCCGCCTCCGAAAACCTTCGCATCCCAAGCCTATCGGAAGTGGGGCTCCCAGGTCCCTCCCAGGGTTTTCGGGCGCCGCCTTGCCGAGGGTTCTCGGGCCGCAGTGCCGCGGGGCCCTGCGGCGGCGAGGCGGCCGTGCGAGTGCAGCGCGCTGCTTGCAGCCAGGGTGCTGTTGAGCACGCGCGGCGGGCAACAGGGGTGGGGGGGTCATGGGCGCGCTGGCCGCTCGCATCAGCGGCCGCCGCGGGAGGGCGCATGGCAAGGGGGCATGATGAGGGCAGGGTCATGACGAGTATGGCGTTGATAATGACGATGGTGACGGTGATGATGACGATGCTGATGGCGATGCTGACGCTGATGATGATGGTTGCGACGTTGCGACGCCTGCGATGATGAAGAGGATGGTGAGTTTGACGATGACGAGCGCTGATGAACGCGAGGGCTAGGACAGTCGGGCTAGGATGATCATCGTCGTGGCCGTCGTCGTCGTCGTCGTCGGGGAGAGGGTGCGTGGCGGCTGTCGTTCTCGTCGTCATCACGAGCGCTTCGCGCGCCCCCAAGAGCCCGTCCAAGGAGGAGGGGAGGAGTTCCCGTTGCTCGTCGTCGTCGTCGTCGTCCGGAGGCGGGGGAGGAGGAGGAGGGGGAGGAGGAGGGGGAGGAACTGAGGAGGGAGATAAGGAGGAGGAGGAGGGCGGGGAGCAGGAGGTCCTGTTGCTCCTCCGAGTCGTTGGGTGATGTGGATGGCGACGCTGCCGATGAGGACGACGCTTGATGATGATGTGATGATGGTGTGATGATGTGGCGGGAATGAGTACGATGGAGGGGGGGGGGGGGGATGGTGATGCTGAGGAGGAGGAATGGTGATGATTATGGTAGAGAGGAAGGAGGAGGACGAGGAGGCGGAGGAAGGAGGAGAACAATGGGGAGGGGGAGAAGGAGGAAAGAGGACGTCGTAACGATGGTGGGGATGGCGATGATGAGGAGGCGGTGGAGGAGGAGGGGGGGGCGAGGAGGAGGGGGCTGAGGAAGGGGGGCCACGAGGGGGGGGGGGAGAGGAGTCGAGGAGGAGGAGGAGGAGGCGAGGAGGATAAGGAGAGAAGGAGGAGCAGCAGGAGGAGAAGGAGGCGGCGGTGGGGAGCCGAAAAACAGGGCGGGCAGAGGGGAGGTGAGCACGAGAAGGCGATGGCTGCGCTCGCGGGCGGCAATTGCACCTTGGCCCTCAACGAGATCGTCAGCGTGGAGGGCAAGAAGTCGTACAAGGCCACGAGGACCGCGTGCGGCCCGCGGGCCAGCCTTCGGGGCGGCGCTCGTTCGTCGGTCGTCGTAGTAGTCCTCGTCGTCGTCGCCGCCGTCGCCAACGCCTTCGCCGCCGCCGCCGCGTGAGTCGACGTCGTCGTCGTCGTCACGTCGTCGTCGGTCGTCGTCATCGTCGTCGTCGTCGACGTTGCCGTCGTCGTCGTCGTCGTCGTCGGTCGGTCGACGTCGTCGTCGTCGTCGTAGTCGTCGTCGTCGTCGTCGTCGTCGTCGTCGTCGTCGTCGTCGTCGTCGTCGATGTCGTCGTCGACGTCGTCGTCCTCGACGCCGTCGTCACGTCGTCACGACGTAGTCGTCGTCGTCGTCGGCCGACGTCGTCGTCGTCGACGTCATCGTCGTCGTCGTCGTCGTCGTGTCGTCGTCGTCGCGGTCGTCATCGTCACATCGTCGTCGTCCTCCTCCGCCCCCTCGCGGGCGATGCGGCGACGGCGCGACGGCCCGACGGCGAAGCGGGGCTGAGCGCGACCGTGTTCGTCCGTAGCCATTTCGGCCCAAGCTCGTCTGGCTCGGAGCGCGCCCATGGCATGCCGCCCTGGGGCTGGCCCCCCGTTGCCCCGCCGCCATGCAAGGCGAGGCCCCGCGCGAAGCCGCAACAGCAGGGCGACACTGCCAAGGAGCGGCCCAGCAAGAAGCCACGGCAGGAGCAGGAGCAGGAGCAGCATCCGCAGCAGTGGCAGCGCCAGCAGCGACAGCCGCATCAGCAGCTGCAGCAGCAGCATGAACCGCAGCAGCACCAGTGGCACCAGCAGCACCCTCAGCAGCACCAGCCACGGCAGCCACGCCAGCAACCGCCACGGCAGCAGCAGCCGCTGGCCAAGGCGCTGCCCAGCCCCAGCCAGGCGCCACAGCAGCAGCAGCAGCAGCAGCAGCAACAGCCGCAGCATCACCAGCCACCGCCGCAGCAACACCAGGTGCTGACTCTCTGTGCTAGGGAGAAGGCCAGGGGCCCTTGCCTCCTCCGCAGGGCTGCGGCCAGGGCTGCGGCCGCTGCCGCTGCAGCCGCTGCGGCTGGCGCCGTGGGCGAGGTCGAGGCCGCCGCGAAGAACTCCGAGGACGATGACAGGGGGCCGTGGAGCGGCGGGCGGAGCGTCTGGCTCTGACGAGACGCGGCGACGAGGCGGAACCCCGAGATGCGTCGCCATCGTCTGCATCATCATCAACGCCATCGTCATCATCATCCTCGTTGTTGCGACGACCAGCATCCCCATGCTCCATTGCTCGGGTCCCTGCTCGGGATGGGGAGGGCAAACAGGACGCGGATTGAGAAGGATAAGGGGGGCAAGATGGAGGGGGAGGTGGAGGAGGAGGAGGAGGAGGAGGAGGAGGGGGAGGAGGGCCGAGGAGGGGCACGGCAGTAAGGCAGGGGCGAGATCGAGGGCGCGACTGAGGAGGCGGAGGACGGACGATGGAGGAGGCGGGTGGCGGGTGACAAAGGAGGCGGAGGAGGCGGAGGAGAAAGGCGGAGGGGGAGTCGGAGGATAATGAGGATCGGGGGAAGAGCGAAACCAAGGCGATTGAGGCGGAGAAGCGGAGGAGGTGGGTGGATCGGGCATTGGGTTGATGGGCGGGCCGCTGGAGGTGGGAGACGCTTGCCTCGGATCGAAGGGTGGGAGTGGCTCCGTTGGCTGCCCCCTTCCCGCGCGCGCAGGATCCACGTTCCGAACGCGGCGCCCCTCATGCTGCCGTACTACGGCAGGGTCGTAGATGAGACCGCGGCTGCTAATTTGAATAAGAGTTACCTGATGGAGATACGGCCGTGTTATGGCCCCGACGATTGTGTTGATGCCGCAGGAGACGGTGCTGGCGATGACGAGGAGCAGGAGGGGGGGGGGGGGCGGGGCCGCAGGAGAAGCCCTCTGGGCCGCCCGTGCCCGAAGGGCCCCAGGGACCCGATATCGTCGGCGCCTCGGCCTCGGATCGAGATCGAGTCGCGGCATCGCGTGTCTGCGCTTGCCCTAGCCGTGGCCTAGAACCCTGAGCCTTGGAACCTTAAGCGTCTAACCGTCTGGGAAGTGGGTCTCGCGGCTTTGGACGTGCGACTCGTTGTCGCGAGGTTTTCCCCCTCGGCCTCCGCCTCCTCGTCTCGCCCCCCCCCCCCCCCCCCGCTTCCTGAGCGCTGAACCTAACGGGCTAATGGGTCCATCCTGGATTCCATCCTCGCTTCGCGGTCAGGCTGAACCGAGTCGGTAATCTCGGGCTGCTCCCCTTCCTCCCTCCTGATCTTCCTCCTCCCCCTCCGCCTCTTACTCCTTCTCTTCCTTGTATGCTCCTGGTCTTCCTTTCCCTGCTCATCGTCAACTGGGGAGGTGAGATGTGGGCGGATGGGCGCCCTCTTCCTGGTGCCACCCTTGCCCCAGGCGGGCTGTCCTCGAGCTCGTCATCGCCACCCCCCCTTCTGCAGCCGACCAGCATTCGGCCCCGCTCAAATCTCGCCCCCCTTCATCAACTCATTCGCTCATCTCGCTCGCGACCCCCCTCAAACACAAACTCGCTGGTATCCTTCCCTTTCTTTTTGCCCATGCTGCTTCCCCCCCCCCCCCCCCTCGGCCCGCGAGGCCCCCCCCACCCCCCCCCCCTCCCGCTGCCGAGGCGGCGGCAGCGGCGGACGAGGAGATGGCCGCCAAGAAGCCCGATGACGCAGAGCCAGAGGATGACCTCGATGACCTCGAGAGCACGGAAGGGGGGGGGGGCGCCATCAGTGGCCTGCGCATTGCACTGCACTGCTCATGGCGTCCACTAGGGATTGTCTGCTATCCATTGGGCCCGTCGGGCCCTTCAGGTAGGTCAGATTAGTTTGGGGCTCGGTGGCAGCCCGCCCGAATCCGATCTCTCTCACAGTCTGGCTTGTCTTTCTTCAGCGCGCCCGTCGGGGCAGACCGACCTCAAGCGGTACTGCATCGACGGATCCCAGTTCAACAACCCTGGCAAGAGCGACGTCTGCCACTGCTGGATGGTGCAGCCGAAGAAGCAGGTCGCGGCAAAGGACGATGAGGACAGCGAGGAGCCAGGGGCGGCGCGGAGCGGCAGGGGATTGCTGGAGGGATTGTCTCAGGACATGCGACAGGGGGCCCTGCGGTGACTTGCGGGGAATGGCGGGGGGGGGGGGGGGGACTGCGAGTTGAGGAAGCAGAAGGGAGGGGGCTGAAGCGAGCGCGCGCGCACTGAGAGACGGGGGGGGAGCTGCCGCTGGGGGGGGCATAGATCGGAGCGGCGACTGCACGGGGGCCGATCGGGGGCATGCAGCGACTCGCGGGAGATGGCGCGGCCCCCAGGTCCTTTTGACAAGTCCGTCTTCTCCCTTTCCTCATGCCACTCATGCCTCTTACTACGCATCCTCCGATGCGTCCTTCCAGCGGGCCAGCCCTCCTCCCCACCTCCTTCCGATCTCGCCCTCTCCCTGCTGGCCGTTACCCTGCTACTTCCTCCTTCTACCTTGCCCCCCCCCCAGCCCTGCCCGGGCCCCGCCCTGCTCTCGCTGGCGCGTCGGACAGGGCAGGGGCCAGGGGAGGAATCAGATGAAACGAAGAAAAAGAAGAAGACGAAGAAAATCAGCGACAAGGAGCTGAACTACAGGGATGCGGTGGAGACGCACGAGGTGGTGTGGAAGCCCATCAGCATCGACATCGAAACGAATTGTGACGACGGCAACGGTAAGAAGTGGGCACGGGCGGTTTCTGGCCACGCTGCCACTGCCACAGCCAGGTTCTTCATTCAATCATGCCTCGTCCTCCTCTCGCACTCGTAGTTGTCGTGCTTTTCCTTATTCTCTTCCTGCTACTGCTGTTGCGAGAGCCCCTCCCCCGTGCACCCCCCCCTTCAACCGCGCTCGGTGGTCCGGCTGCCCCGCCCCAGTTGCCTTCGGCGAAAATGGTAGAGGTATAGGGGGTGCCTCCCCTGGTGTTCGCGCCCGATCGGGCCTTCTGCGTTCGAGCGGGCGTTCTGGAACTCGACGAGGGGTCTAGCGCGGGGTCAGGGTCTCAGCAGGGGCGAGAGCGAAAAGAAAACAGGGGCAGGGGGGGAGGTATTGGTTTCTGATACCGTATCTCACGGACATTCTCCCCATGATCGACGTTGGCTCCCAGGGGGGCCTCATCTTCCGCGCCCGCATGCCGTGGGGCGACAAGACGTTCGCCAAGCCGTCTAAGACGAAGCGCCTGGGGGATGGGAGGCAGTGCCAGCGGCGTCGATGAGGCGGCGGCAGCGAGGAGGAGGAGGGCCGCAAATGTGGATATGGAGAGGAGGATGAGGGGGAGGAGAGCGACGACGATGATACGGAGGACGGCGACGGAGAGGAGTAGGATGATGAGGAGGAGGACGAGGAGGAGGCGGCGGAGGAGGAGGGGGTGGAGGAGGAGCGGCCGCGGCAGCAGCAGCAGCAGGAGCAGGGGCAGGATGGCGCGTTGAGGGGGGAGAGACGGGCTCGATGGGGAAGGAAGGGCGCCAGCATGAAGAGGGCAGCTGGCGGGGGGAGAGGCGGCGAGGCAAGGGGCGAGCAGGGGATCTGGATCTGAGGTCTGAAGTTGGGGCCCGAGAGGGTGGAGTGCGCGATGGCGCGACGGACGGGAGGGGTGCGCAGAGGGACTGCGTCGCAGGGACATGATGGGGAGGGCGGGATGGGCGCGCGGCGCGCAGGGGCATCGGGATGAATGGGTGGGGGGAGGAAGAGGAAGTGGAGGGGCAGGAGGAGGGGGGGGGGAACGACAGCGGGCAGCAGCAGGGCAGCAGGGAGTCGATGCTGACGTTGCCCTCGAGCCCAGTCTCAGAGGAGGCGCATTCGTGATTCCAAAGCCCGCGCGTGCCGTGCCAGGGCCGTGCCGCGGCGTTGGTCCGATTCGAGATTGGGCCTGCCGCGGGTTGCGCGGGCCCTCGAAGCCCTGCCGCGCCGCGGGCCCTGCAGGCGGCCTGCAGTGCAGGCCCGCCATATCGCGTTGCCATTGCTCGCAGCGTCGTCGTCCCAGAGACCCAGGGGCGCCGCTCTTCGCGGCAGTCGCGCGGCGCTAGTGGCTCCGTTGTCAGCGTCCTCAGCGCCCTCGCCCTCGCCCAAAACCTTTCCATCGCCCCGCGGGCCTCTTTGGGGCAATTCGAAATAATCGAGCTGCATTTTCTGTCCGTGGCCACTTGGTTCCATCCAAAGTGGGGCAGTTTCGGTTCTGGGACTGGGCCTTGGGGGCATGTCCTCGGCGGGCCGCAAGCGCGATCGCGGCTGGCCTTTGGGCGCATTGTTGATTGGAGAACGCGTCTCATTGCTTCGGCTCGGAGGCGCCCGCAGTTGGGCCCGCGACTGGGGAGAACGGTTCAGGTATATTCGAGTGCGACAGCGCGTTCATGATGCCGTATCGCCCGCGCGCGCCCCAGTCCCAGCGCGAGCGCCAGTGCACCGCGCGACCCGCCACCGCGGCGCTGCCCGCGGCCACCCCGACAGCCGCCCCGACCGCCGCCGCGGCAAGCTGCTCTAAATCCAGCCCCGCGGCGATCGCCGCCATCTGTTGAATTCGAGCGTTTCCGCTCGTAGTGCTCAGCCGCGCCGTTCTTTTCAGGCGCCTCGTTGGCGCGAGGGCGCGCTGGCAAAGAAGGGGGCGGGGGGGGGGGGGGTGAGGAGGGGGGGGGGGGGGGGGGGGGGGGGGGGGGAATGTCTGCTTGATGAGGCTGCGGGGATGAGGACGAGGAGAAGGAGGGGGTGTGTGCGGAGGGGGGGGGGGGGGGGGGGGGGGGGGGGGGGGAGGTTGGGGATGAGGAGGGGGGGGGGGGGGGGGGGGGGGCTGGATCTGAGGAGGAGGAGGAGGAGGAGGAGAAGCAAGGGAGGGCGGAGTAGGAGGAGGAGGAGGAGGAGGGGGACTGAGAAGGACGAGAAGCGTTCGGGGTACGTGGCCGATGACGAAGGAAGGCTGCTGCGGCGGCCCGCGGCGGCGGCGGCGGCGGGGGCGGCGATGGCGACGACGCGCGGCGACGACGACGACGACGGCGACGACGGCGAGGCCGACGCAGACGGCGACGCCGACGGCGACGCCGACGGGCTGACGGCCCACGGCGACGGCGACGCCGACGACGACGACGACGACGACTACGACGACGACTACGATGACGTCAGCCTCACCAGACCTCGCCTCGACTCGCCTTCAGATCGGGCGATGGGAGGTCCAGCGGCGGCGCTTGGATCCACAAGTGAGGCATTGTCACGGCTGGCCAGCCTCGACCCTCTCCGACTCTCCGACCGTGTCGCGCGTGTCCCGCGAGTACGCGAGTGCGCATCTGCGGTGCCCCCTTGGCTCGCACTGGCGAGGTGCGCTGGCCTCGCGAGAGCGCGCGCGCGCGTGCAGACATGCGCGCGCACTGCACGGACGTGTTCACTGTTTTCACGATTTTTGGCCCCCGCCCTTGCTTGGAGGCCCCCATCCCATCCTCCCCCCCTCGCCTCCCTCGCATGTGTCGCCCCTCGTCCGTTTCCCGCCGCTGCGCGCAGCCGCGCAGCGGGCCGTGCAATGCAGGCAGCAAAGTGCGCGGCACAGCGGCACAGCGAGTGTCCCTCCCGTGGCCCGCCCCCCGCGCCTTCGCGGCCCGCGGCCCGCGGCCGCCGCGGCAGCCGCGCGTTTTTTTGCTCTGGGGTTTGAGCCGAGCGGTGGCGGGTTCAGAGGGATGGCGATTGCGATAGTCGGTAATGCTTGGGGCTGATGTTATGGGGTGATGACACACGGCAATGCGGTGATTCTATGGTGGCAGTGGCGATAGCGGTGGTGACGATGACGATGAAGACGATGACGGTGAATACGGTGCTGAGGCTGACGGTGGCGGCGACGATGACCACGATGAGCAAAGATGATGGCGGCGGTGGTGACGCGGATGGTGGCGGCGAGGAGGAAGACGATGACGATGATAAGTATGATTGGTGATGGTGATGCTGATGCTTCTGGCGATGGTGATGATGATGACCATGGTTCTGATGGTGATGGCGGTGACGGCGATGATGATGAGGCCGACGGCGACGATGATTACGACGACGATGGTACGATGGCACATGAGACGCAAGTAGTTTCATTGGTGCGGATGGCGATTGTAATGGTGATGCCTACTCTATTTGCCTATTAGCGCATACTGGTGGCGACAATGGTGGTGATGGTGATGATGCTGATGGCGATGATGATTCTGATGAGACGTCGGCTGCGACGAAGAAGAGGGGGGGAGGGGGGCTCCGACGACGCAGACAACGATGGCGACGAGGATGACGACGCCATCTTCAGCGACGACTACGTGGAGCTTGATGACACTGGCGCCGAGAGCTGGAAGGGCCGATGGGTGGAGAGAGAGCGAGAGAGAGGGAGGAGAGACAGCACGAGAGGGGGAGGGAGACAGACAGAGAGAGAGAGAGAGAGAAGAACACAGGAGAGATGAAGCGAGACAGCAGTAGAGCGGATCGAACCCCAGGTGGGGTAACCCCAGGCCACAGGGCTGCACAGTTCATCATCAAACGGTCATAGGCAGGCAGGCGGAGAAACAGACAGACAGGCAGACAGACATACAGACAGACCGACGCACGCGCGCACGCAATCAGACAGATAGATAGACCGACTGAGGGAGGGGGGGGGAGAAGATGGAGGAGGGGGGCAATGAGAGGGAGATGGGAAGAGTAAGAGAGAGAGACAGGGGGAAATAGAGAAAGAGAGAGAGAGGGAGAGAAAGAAAGAAAGCAAGAAAGAGAGGGAGAGAGAGAGGGAGAGGGTGAGAGATGACGACAGTAAAGCAGAGAGCACAAGTGGTGCCGCTCCCTAGCCGCTCCCCCGCCCGAGGGCCCGGGCTGGTCGCGGGGGCCGCGAGGCGTCGCGACCAGTGCGCCCAGCGTTTATACACACATATATATATGTATGCAGCAGACAACGTGACTTCGTCGCTGCGAAGTCTACCTCTCTGTCCGAGAAAAGTCCTCCGCGCTGCTGAGCCCGAGCGCACTTTTCGCCTTTGCCGCCGCCCTCTCCCCTCTCATCCCTCTCTCCTCCCGCTCCTCGTCAGCTATCGGACCCCTCCCTGCCCCGTCCCTCTTATCATTCCCTGCCGCTCCCTCATTCCCCGCATTCCTTGGCCTTCTCTGCGTTTTCTCCCCCCGTTTTATCTATCCTCCGCCTCCTGTTTCTCTGCTTCCCCTTTTACTTCTCATCCCCGCCCCGCCCTCTCCTCGCCCCGCTGCGCGGTCGCCGTCGTCGCCGCCGTCGTCGTCGCCGCCGCCGTCGTCGCAAGAGGAAGAGGAATATAAGGAAGATGAGGGGGATGAGGAGGGGGGGGGGGGAGTTGCATTGGCGACGCGGCACTTCCTCCTCCTCCTCCTCCTCCTCCTCCTCCTGCTCGGCGTGAGGTCTTTTTATCATGCTTCTCCCTCTAATGCTGCTGCTCCTCCTCCTTGCCCTCCCCCCCCTCCTTTTCCTCCTACTCAGACTCCTCCTCCTCCTCCTCGTCGGCCCGAGGTGAACGTCGAAGTGGCGATCGGTTTGGGGGTGTGGGGTGTGGGGAGGGGGGTGCGGTGGGGGCGATTGGCGGCGCGGGTCCCCCCCGCGTGCGCCATGGCTCATCGTCGCGCATGCCCCGCGGCGGGTCATCGCGCGGCTGCCGCTGCCGCCGCCGCCGCCGCCGCCGCTGCCACCTCGTTCACCCGAAAACCTGGCCGCTCGGTAGTGGTCCGATTGGCGATCGATCGATCAATCAATCGATCGATCGCCGATCAGCCGATTGCCCGCCGAGCCTGCCAGACTACATTGCGAGCAGCGAGGACGACGATGGCGACGATGACGCGACGACGCTCCGCAACAGCCCGACCGGAGCGATCGTCATCGGTCCGATCGGCGGGGCGGGCGAAACGATCTACAGCGATGGTAAGTATGGCTTGTGGGGGTTGGGGGTCCGAGTCCTCCTCCTCCTCCCCCTCCTCCTCCTCGCCCTCCTCCTCGTCCCGCTCCTCCCCGCCTTGCCCACCCCCGTCGCCCTGGGCTTGGGCCCGGGGGGGGGAAGGGGTGTGGGTGGTGAGGGGGCGCCGCTCGCCAGGCGGTGCGTTCGTGGTTCTGAGGAGTTGGTGGAGGGCGGGGGGGGGCGAGGAGGGCGAGGGGGACTAGGAGTGGGAGGGTGCGCAAGAGGATCAGGAGGGCGGTTCGCCGTGCAGGATTGGTACGGCACATCCATGCACGTTTAAAGTTTCCCAGGCCTCATCTCACCTGTTCCGAGCGGCTTCTGGTGCTGCTTTTCGCCCTGACCTCGAAGGGATCGGTTCGGCCTGGTTCGGGCTGGTTTTCACCCTGGTTCGGTTTCATTTTGCTGGTTCGGTTTGACACTGGTTCGGTTTTGGCCGGTTCGGCTTGGCTCTGGTTCTGGTTCGTTTCGAACGGGTCGGTTCGACCGGTTCGGTTTCGAATTGTTTGCAGGGGGCCACGTGTCAGGGGGCCAAGGGGGGCGGGGTCAGTGACGATGACCGAGGGTAGGTCAGGGGTGTCGGGGGAGGTACGGGTGGTCAGGGGGGTACATGAGATCACGCATCATGGCCACGGTAGGGCGCGATGCGAGATTGTTTTCGTCTGGTTAGCACCTCCGGCATCGGTATGCTTGCAGGAGCGCGCGGCGATGGTGCCGGTACGATTGCAGGATCCCATGCTGTGTCGGTACCCTGAGCGCCTCCCTCCTCCCCCCCTGCATGAGGAGGGATGGATGGGGGAGGGGGGAGGAGGGAGACGCGGGAGAGGAGAGGAATGCGCAGCCAGGCGCTCGATCAGCGTGCTGGCGTGGCCTGTGGATAGGGGGGTCCAGTGGAGTCCGAGGGGCCCGGGGGTGTCTGCAGTGTCCGCGGCTGGTCGGGGGAGGTCTGGAGCGGTCTGGAGCGGTCCGGAGGTCGGGAGGCCAGGGGGTTTGGACGGGTTCGGGAGGGTCCAGGCGGGTCGGCTGGATCCGGGGGTGTCCGGCCCAGAGATCCGACGCGCCCCAAAAATTGGAGCGGCAGGATTTTGGCTGTTTTCGGCCTTCGGGGGCCCTCGCCGGGCCTCGGGAGCGTCAAGAAAGGATTCAGGACGCTAAATCGGCCCTGGGAAACTGGTCTAGACGCCCGGGGCCCACGCACCGAAAAAATTGGAGCAGCTGGTTGTCTGGGAGGGGTGTTTGGGGGAGTCTTGGGGAGTCCGGGGGGCTTGAGCGGACTTGGGTGGGTTCAGGGATGGCTGGGGAGGTCCTGGGAGGTTCCGCGTGGAGCCGTGGCGTGTTTGTCGGGGGGGGGCCCTGGGGCCCAGGGGGAAGTCAGGGGGTGTCAGTTTGGGGGGGGGCGTCCAGTTGGGTTCGTGTCGGTTCGGTGGGGTGGTGCTCGGTTCGGGTTCGGTTCTGGTTCTGGTCCGGTTCGGTCCCAGAGCCGGTTCGGTTCTGCGAGAGTTCGGTTCGGTCTGTTTCGGTTTTTGATGTTCGTTGTCTTAGCTGGGTTCGGTCCGGTCCGGTCACGGTTATCGGTTCTCCGTTCGGTTTGGTCCTTTCATGCCTGATCCATGGGGTGCGTAGACCCTTGAGCGTCATCCTCCCCGTGTCATTGGCAATGTCAAGGGGGCAAGGCTTCCAGCTATTCCACCGAGGAGGCCCGCCGCTACAGCGGCCGAGCGAAGTGGGTAGATAATGTAGTGACCCAGCTGCGTTTTCATTTGGCGAGTTGAGTGCTGGCTTTCTCCCCCGACCAGCCAGCGGTTGAGTCAGCTACGCAATTCGCCTCCTCACCCTCCGACGAAGTGACCCCCCGCGCAGGGGGAGGAGGACGAGGAGGACGGCCTGTCGCACGCCGAGAGGAAGCGGAGGACTGTCGGGGGGGGAGGGGGGGCGTGTCCGCCTCTGGCGCAGCCTGGTGGGCTCCCAGCTCAAGGAGGAGGAGGAGGAGGAGGAGGAGGAGGAGGAGGAGGAGGAGGAGGAGGATGTGAGCCAGGAGGAGGAGGAGGAGGAGGAGGAGGAGGAGGAGGAGGAGGAGGATTCAGGGCGAGGAGGGGGAATTCGAGCAAGGGCGGTTGTTTGGTTTGTATTTGGAGGGTGAAGGATACATGACGATGCTATTGAGGATGATCAAGCTGAGTATGAATACGTAGCACCCCGCAGTTGCGGATAAGAGTGAGGGGGCGGCGGGGACGTTGGCAGTCTGCGAGGCTCTGACGAAGCCCGCCACAGTCGGCTATTTTTTTACAAATTGCACAACGACGAGCTCACCGCAGGCGCCGATTTTTTCGGTAGAGCAGTGTGGGTAGGTCGCGTGGTGGGTCGCGGGTGGGTCGCGGGTGGGTTCCGGGTGGGTTGCGGGCTGGGTCGCGGGTGAGTCGCGTGCCGGGTTGACGGAGGGTCGCGGGTGGGTCGCGGGTGGGTCGCGGGCGGTCGCGGGGTGGTACGTGGGTGGGTCGCGGGTGGGTCGTGGGCCAGGTCGCGGGGGTGTCGCGGGTGCGTCGCGGGCGGGTCGCGGACCTGGTCGCCGCGGGGATGACGACAACACGCAACATTAACAACACACAGCAACACCAACAGCAGCAGCAGCACACACAACAACAACAGCAACAACAACACAACAACACAAACACCACCAACACAACAACAACACCACCACCACCAACACCACCACCAACAACACCAGCAACAACAGCAGCAGCAACAGCAACACCAAGACCAACAACACAAACAACAACACATACCACCACCAACAACACCAACAACAGCAGCAACCATCGCCCACACAGGCAAGGCGAACAACAACACCACCAACAACAGTGTCGACGACGACAACAACACCAACAACAACAATCAATACCACTATCACCACCACCAACAACACCAACAGCAACAATCCGCACCGCAGAGTGTCACTTCAACCACGCGCCCAGGGACAGTGACTGGCCGTTCGGCCCCCTTTCTCTGATGACAACGGTTCTGAATCAGACATATATGATGATGGCTATGGTAATGATGATGGTGGTGGTGGTGCTGTTGATGATGACGATGATGATTCTTGTGATGGTGGTGATGGTGGTGATGATGGTGATGATGGTGATGACGATGAGGAGGAGACGAGGGATGAGGAGGAAGTGGAAGAGGAAGGGGAGGCGGAGGCGGAGGCGGAGGAGGAGGAGGAGGAGGAGGAGGAGGAGGAGGAGGAGGAGGAGGAGGAGGAGAGGATCGGGATGCTGGGGAGTATGGGGAGGAGTGAGCGAGCGAGCCATAGAGCAGGGAACCGTCCGAACACATAATCCAGACTACTTAATGGCCTTCGGTCCTTCCTTATGGAGCCTAGTGGATGTTCGTGGGGATCTCGTGTGAGGCTTCTTGGGGGCCTCTTGGATGCAGTTTAGATGCCTCTTGGGGGCCATTTGGGGGCTTCTTGGGGCTTCTTTTGGGCCTCTTGAGGGCCTCTTGGGGGCCTTTTTGGAGCCTCGTGGTGCCTCCTGGTTGCATCTTGGGGCGGAAGGCTTGCATGTTCGGTTCGTGCTCCCTCTCTTTGGCCCCTTTTGGGGCCGTCTTGGGGCTCTCTTGGGCCGTCTTGGGCGCCTCTTGGGCCGTCTTGGGGCGCTCTGAGGCAGTCTTGGGGCCCTCTTAGAGGCCTCTTGGGCCGTTTCGGGGTGGACTTGGGGGTCTCTTGGGCCGTCTCGCAGCGTCGGAATGAGGTTGAGAGGTGGAGGGAGGAGGGAGGAGGGAGGGAGGGGACGGGAGAGAGTAAGAGGAGAGGAGGTAGGGGCGAGGCGCGGCAAACTGGGCAAGAGAGAAAGGAGGCGAGGAGATCGAGGCGATGTGACCCCTCCCTGTTTCGAGCAGGTGGAGTCTCCCCCAGGGGACACACTGCTGCAACCAGTCGCACTAAGCAGATGCCCGGAGCCAGATCTCCCCCCCCTCCCCCCCTTCCGCCCAATGTCGAAACGCCGAATAAGAAAACGCTCACAAGCCTCCCAACCCCGCCAGGCGCCGTGCGCGCGATTGGCTGGCGGAGGGGATGCATGCAGCCACTGGTGTGAGGCACTATGTAGTTCTCCCCTTTCTGGTCATCCGCCACCGTGCCATTGGGCACGGAGTGGACGTGTCTTCAGGTCCTGGGCCACATCCTCTAAGCCCTACGAGGGCACCAAACGGCCTTCAAGACGGCCCAACAGGGCCCCGAGACGCCCAAAGATCGGCCCAAACCATGACGCCCAAGATGTCTTCAAGATGGGCCAAGAGGCCTCCAATCCGCCACAAGGGGCCTGCAAGCGACCCCCCAAGGGGGGCCCAACAGGTTTGTCCGCAGGTTTTTGTAGGATGTTGGCGTTCTCGCGTCATCTTCATACTTCCACACTCGCCGCAATGGTTCCTGATGGCCCTCGCCGTGTGCTTCATGTCCTACTGCAGCCCAAGCCACCAGGTAAGGGCCGCCAATCATCCTCTCCAAAGGACCTGTTCGTGCGCAAGGAGGCCTGCACCGCGGCCCTCCCAAACAAAGGCGGCGCACATTGGGCTGCTGCAGTCTACGACGAGCTCGTGCAAAAAACACCCAGCCGATCCCAAATCCGCTTGCCAGCAACACCGCTCCAACCAGCCCTGGCTTAGGAGCGAGCTGTTGAAGCTATGCAGGCAGTTCAAGATCACTCACGCAAAGCTGCATTTTGCCGTCGCACACATCACGGGCACCAGCCGTGACCCTCCAGGGTTCATGGCCCCGGCCAGTATCCACCAGGATAACGGCTCAGCCACCATCAAAAACCTCGATGCGCCAAACTGGACGTCCCGATCGCGCCTGCGCTTAAAGAGGGCCGATCGCGGGATTTCACACACCATTCGCATCCCTCAACACCCCGCGGAGCGTCGAGGGCCACCACGCCACCAGGAAGCCTCGGACGAAAAAATGGATTTCCAAACCAAGCGTCCAGTGGATCGCCGATCGGGCCTGCGCCCGGTTCCGCAGCCTCAAAGCGGAGCAGCAGATGCTCGCGGACAGAGTAATATGCCTTGAAACCACGGTGACCAGCGTGGGCACCAGCCAGGCTGCACTGGCCCACCAATGCCACCAGCTCGAACAAGGGATCGCCTCCGTCCAAGCAGAGCCAACCAGCCTGAACACAGACCTGTGGGCCTTCTTCGCACATGCGCGAGTTGACGTCTTGGGCGGCGAGTGGGGCCCCTGCGACCCACACCCACACCCACACACACACACGCACACGCACACGCACACGCGCACGCGCACGCACGCACGCACACACACATTCACACACATACACGCATACACACATACACATACACATACACCCATACACCCATAGACACATACACGCACACACACATGCACACATACACACATACACGCATACACACATACACACATAGACACATACACACATACACACATGCACATACACATACACATACACATACACACATACGCATACACATATACACATACACCCATACACCCATAGACACATACACATCCACACATATACACATACACCCATACACCCATAGACACATAGACACAAACACACACACACATACACGCATATACATATACACGCATACACATACACACATACACACCTGCACAGATACAAACGCACACTCATACAGACATACACACATACACGCATACACACATACACACATACACACATACACACATATGCACATACACACATACACATACACACATACACACATACACATACACACATATTCCCACATACACATTCACCCATCCACACATGCACACATACACACATGCACACATACACACATACACATCCACACATACGCCCATAGACACATAGACACAACCACACATACACACATACACATACACACATCCACACATCCACATATACACATACATACACGCATACACACATACACACATCCACCCATACACACATCCACACATACACACATACACACATACACACATACACACATTCACACATACACACATACACACATACACACATACTCACATACACATGCATATACACATACACATACACACATACACATAAACAGACACACACACCCACGCACACACATACACCCACATACACACAGACACACACATACACATACACACATCTTCATATAGACACGCACACACATACACTCATACACACATCCACACATACACAATTCCACACATATGGGCATACACACATACACACATGCACCCATTCACACATACACACATACACATATACAGACAGACACATAGACACACATACACACATCCACACATACACACATACACACATACAGCCATACACCTATCGACACATACACACGTACACACATACACACATACACACATACACACATACACACATACACACATACACACATACACCCATGGACACACAGACACATCCACACATACACACATACACACATCCACACATACACATGACCACATCCACACATACACACATACACACATACACACATACACACATACACACATACACACATACACCCATGGACACGCAGACACATCCACACATACACACATACACACATCCACACATACACATGACCACATCCACACATACACACATCCACACATACACACACACACGCGCATACACCCATAGACACATACACTCATGCACACAAACACAGATACACGCATACACGCATACACACATACACACAGCCACATACACACCTACACACATTGACATACACACATATACACATACGCACATCCACACGTACACATGAACACATCCACACATACACACATCCACACATACACACACACGCGCATACACTCATAGACACATACACTCATACACACATACACAGATACACACATACACGCATACACACATACACACAGCCACATACACACCTACACACATTTACATACACACATACACGCATGTACACAAGCTCACATACACGCATACACACATACACCCATATACACATGCGCACATATGGACATACACACATACACATACGCATACACATGTACACACATACCCACATCCACCCACATACACATACACCCATACACACAACCACACATACACACATACACACATACACACATACACACATACACACATACACACATACACATATACACCCACATACACATACGCCCATACACACATACACATACACACATACACACATACACACACATACACACATACATACACACACCCACACATCCACACACACATACACACCTACACACGTCCGCACATGCACACATACACACAAACACCCATACACCCATAGACACATACATACGTTCACACATACACGCATACACACATACACACATACACACATACACGTATACACGTACACACATACACATACCCCCATAGACACACACATACACACATACATACACACATACACATACACACATACACAGATACACACATAAACACATCCATACATACACACATCCACACATGCACTCATTCACACATACACCCATGCACCCATAGACACATACACACATACACACATACGCACATACACACATACACACATACACCCATAGACACGTACACACATACACATACACATACACACATACACACATACACACATACACACATTCACACAGGCACATACTTGCATACACACATAAACACATACACACATACACACATACACACATCCACACATACGCACATCCACACATACACACATACACACATCTACACATACAGCCATACACCCATATACACATAGACACATACACACATTCGCGAACACACACATACACATACACACACATACACACATACACACATACACACATCCACACATACACACATACACACATACACGCATACACATACACCCATACACACATACTCTCATACACATACACACACAGACGCATGCACACACACACGCATACACATATACGCATACAGCCATACACCCACAGGCACATACACACATACACACATTAACACATACACACATACACATGCACACATACACACATACACACATACACATATACACACATACACACATACACCCATAGACACAGACACCTAGACATATACATAGACACACACACACATACATACACACATACACATCCACACATACACACATCCACACATACACTCATTCACACATACACCCATGCACCCATAGACACACATACACACACATCCACACATACACATACACACATACACGCATGCACCCATACACCCATAGACACATCTACACATACACACATACACACATCCACACATCCACACATCCACACAGACACATACACACATACACACATACACATACACACATACACACATACACATTCACATTCACACACTCACACTCACTCTCACACACACACACCAGAAAGCACTGGCCGCTTGGATCGGCCTTCATCGGACCCGATCGACGCCTGGGGGCCTTCTCCCCCAGGCAATCCTTAGGCGCGTTTCGATGTCCACCGATAGCACGCCAGTGCTCACCTCTCCACTTTCTGAGTGCGCTGCGTGAGCTGCTGGCATTTTTTTACGTAACCCTGGCGCTGGGCCGCCTCGGGGGATGCCCCAGGTTGGTGCCTCTACTGCGGCGGGCGCGCCGGATCACGCATGCCAGAGCGTGTGGAGCAGGTGCGTTTTTGCCTGTCTGCGTGCGTGCAGAGGGGGCGAGTCTCGCTTTTTCGCCACAACCCGTTTTTGTTTTCCGATCGTGGCCCCCGCATGCCGCGCCAGGGAGGAAGGCAGTATTCCCACCCCTGCTTCTCACAAGCGGCACCTCCCGCCAAACGGGGTGGGCGCGGCGGGAGCGAGTATCCCGCGCGCCTGGACTGACCTTCCGTCCGGATTGGTGCGATCTTCTCCTTCCTCCCCCGTCCTTCCCTCGCCTCCTCTTTCTCCCCCTGTCCCCCCTTTTTTCTTGTCCCCCCTCCTGCCTGCTTCTCCCTCCTCCTCGATCGCCCCACCACCGAAGGAAGGCGGCGGCCAAAAAGGAACTGCTAGAGAAGGGCGAGGGCGCCGCCGCCAAGGCGAAGCCCAAGCAGAGGACGCGGCCGACCACGATCGGTTCCGACGACGGGCGGTCGACGATCGACGACGGACGATCGACGATCGCGGAAACGTGCAATTCGAGGCCTCTTAGGGGTCGGAGGGTCGCGCCACATCGCCGATGAATCGCCGATGCGGCTCGATGTGGCGCCCGACTTGCTTCACGCGGACATTGCGCCGATACATCGCCCACGTCCACGATGCATCGTCGGTGCATGACCGATGCATCGACGATGCATCGCCTATGCGTCGCCGATTTATCGGCGATGCGGCCCGATCCTCCGACCCTGTCTCTTCCGACCCCATCTAGGAGGCCTGAAAAAAAGTGAGTGTACGAGAAAACGGGATCGCCCCCGCTTTTCGGCGGGCCCGCCGTGAGTAGTTCTGACGGCCCAGTTTTCGTGGGATGTTGGCAGCGGGAGGTCGCGTCAACTCCCCTAAGGGATATCGACATTTCCCTGGCGGCCCCGTCAGCCCGAGTTCCCCGAACCCGAGTCGCACGTCTGCCCGAGACGATCGACGGGGGGCGACTTATGACTACGACGTCCGACGTTCGACCGCTGGTATTCGACGACGGCGATCGACGACGATTGGCGATCGGTGATGGGCGACGGCTGTCGACGGACGCCGACGGACGGCCGACGACCGACGATCGATGACGAGGGTCGACAGACGACGACGGGCGACGATGGTCGGCGGTTGACATTCGACGACGAGGAAGACCGACGACGTCACCAGGGACGGCGACAAACACGGACAACCGACGATGACAACGGCGCCCAATATTGACGACGAACGACGACGACGGCAACAGCGGTGACGACGATGGACGACGACAACGACGACGACGACGACGGCGACGACGACGACGATGACGACAACGGCGGCGGCCACGACGACGACGAATGCGCGACGACGACGACGACGTCTTGGAGGATCGGTATCCTGGACTTCTGTCTGCCGTTTTCCAGCTCTCGGTGCCCTCCCTTGGAAAAACCCAGGGTCCAAGATTCGTTTCTTCCTCCAGGCTCCTCCTTTCCATTCCAAGACGACGACGTCGATGTCTTCGCTCTGGACGATTTTCGCCACCGCTGGACGCAGCTGGAACACCTTGCAGGATGGACCCCTGAAGGACTCCTGCTGGAGTCGCCAAGCGGGCCGAGCGGACGTTGTTCGGCTCCCAAGCCTGCGCCATCGGTGGCACAAGTCCGTCGACGATGGCGACGCCGACGATGCGGCTGCTTCTGCTGATGATGAGAGTGATATCGGCGACTGCGTCGGTGCTGATGCGAGTGGTGGGTCGATGGCGATGATGACAACGATGATGAAATACGACGATGATGACGTCGATAATTGTGATAGTGGCGGTGTGATGACGGTGACGACGAGGAGGATGCTTGGGGTGATGATCGCCATTCTGACTGTGGTGGGGCTTACTAGGACCATGCGAATGCTGAGAATGATGATGATTGCGATTGTATGCGTTTAGTCATTGTCATTATGCCGATAGTCCGATGGTGGCGGTGGTCGTTTGATGGTGTTGGTGATGGTGCCGCTGATGATGCCGATGATGACGATGTCGCTCTTGATGCCGGTGGCGATAGTGTCGATGATGATGATGCTTCGGATTCTGGTGGTGCTGCTGCTGATACTGCTGATGATGATGATGGTGACGATGACGGTGATGCTGGCGATGATGATGGTAGCGCATGCGAAGATGAATCTGAAGATGCAGATGAAGATGAAGATGCTGATGCTGATGCTGCTGATGATGATGATGATGATGGTGGTGGTGGTGATGGTGATGATGCTGATGAGGCTGATGATGCTGATGCCGATGATGCTGACGATGATGGTGCTGATGATGATGAGGATGATGATGCTGATGACAATGCTGATGATGCTGGTGACGATGATGCTGCTGATGCTGATGATGCTGATGCCGATGATGATGACGATGATGACGATGATGATGCAGATGATGATGAGGATGAATGATGCTGATGAATGCTGGTGATGATGATGATGCTGCTGATGCTGCTGATGATGCCGATGCCGATGCCGACGTCGATGCTGCTGATGATGATGGTAATGGTGGTGATGATGATGATGATGACGACGACGATGATGATGATTATGATGATGATGATGATGATGATGATGATGATGATGATGATGATGATGATGATGATGTTGATGATCATGATGATGCTGCTGCTGCTTCTGCTGCTTCTGCTGCTGCTGCTGCTGCTGCTGATGATGATGATGATGATTGCGGTGGTGGTGGTGATGATGTGATGTTGCTGTTGATGCTGATGCTGATGCTGATGCTGATGCTGATGAGGATGATGAAGAAGAGTAAGACTCCTAATAATAATAATAATACTATGAATAATAATAACAATCATAATAATAGTCATGATAATAATACTACATAAGAAGAAACATAAGATGGAAGACAACAAGAAGAAGGTGACGAGAAACACGACGACGCTGTTCGCCTCCCAAGCCCGCGCCTCGGCGTGGCCGGGCCTCGCGGCGGGGATCCCACCGTCTTTCCCCCCCACCTGGCCAGGAGAGAGCTGCACTGCCGTCGCAACGCCCACGGCGGCGGCAAGGTCGGCGGAGGGCCAGTCGAGGCAATGGCGTCTCTTTCGTTCGTCCCGAGTCCGCTCAAATTGGTCCCCGGGCCCCTCCCCGTGTCCGTCCCGATTCGTTTTTCGACGCGGATCCAGCAGTGGCCACCAGAAGCCTCCGGTTTGCTCCAGAGAGGCCGAATACAATCGCCAGGGAGTGCCGCCGTTGTCTCGCCCGGCCCTCCGTCGAAAGGTCGGCGGCGGGTGCGGCGGCAGATGACGCCTGCCCGCGCGCGCGCGCGCCGCGCGCGCGCGGGGGGTGAGCATGGTCACCCGTGTAAGCGTGCGCGTGGAGAGTTCCCGTGTTGCGCACAATAAAAATGGTTCGGGCCAACCGAGATCCGCTCGGTCACCGTTGCGGGTTCTCTTTGGTTTCCAGGCCAACGTTCGAGACGAGGGGGGAAGTGAGACGGGTCGGGCCTCCTCGGATGGCTCGGGGGTCTTCTTGCTTTCTGAAATGTTTTCTAATCCTCCTCCGAGGACAAGGACGGCTTCTCAGAAGGCCACAGGGCGTCTGAGAAGCCCCACCACCTCCTCAGGAGGCTTCTCCCCTCTTCCTTCCCCCCTGGGCTCGCCGCCGAAAGATAGCGACGTTATTTTCGGGGGTCTCACGTGGACGCCGCAGAACTCTCCGCGCGCGCACGCCTGCGCGCTGGCGCCGCCTCCGGAGCGCCGCGCGCACCCCCCGCGGCGCCGCCGAGTTCGCGAGGAGCAGCGCGCGCGCCCGCGCGCCGACGCCCTCCCGCCGCCCGCCGCCGCTGCCGCTCCCGCGCGCGGCAGGCTGCTGGGCGTCTGCAGTGGCCCAGCACCGGCTCCAGGCTCCAGCGAGCCGGAAGGCGGCGGCGAGCGAGGGGGGGGGGGCGCCGTCAGGAGGAGGCCCTCGCAGAAGGCGGCGGGGCTTCTCAGAAGCCCCCGCGCCCTGGAGAGGTTTTCTGCGTCTTCGAGGAGGGCTCAGAAAGCTTTTCAGGAGGCCGCGGGCGCTTTTGAGCCTTCTGGGAAGGCCCGCCCCCCTCGCTCCCCCCCCCCCCCTCCGCTCGCCGCCGAGGAGGGGCTCCGAGGCTCCGGGCTCGGTGGGCCTTTGTGGCATCTGTCGGCCTTCGCGTGCCGACTTTGCGGGCCTCGGGACCGTCCAGCACGTATCTGAGGTGAAGAAGTGCACCAGCTGGGCTTCAAGGGAAGAGTCAGGAAGGGAGAACACACACACACACAGAATTAATCTTCGATTCCCCAGAAAATATGGGAAAACATGGGAAATGTGGGGGGGGGAGACGAAAATCCCCCCAAACATGGGGAAATATGGGGAATCCTGTTATTTGTGTCTATTTATTCGTGTGTCCCAGGGCCCCTTCAGAGAAGTGCACCAGCTGGGCTTCCAGTGAAGAGGCCCGTCTCCAGCCCGTTTCGGTTTCGTGGGCCTCTTTTGGATTCTCGGCCCGTTGCGGCCCAGCCCGTTGCGGCCCCGGCCCGCTTCGGCCCGGCCCGTTGCGGCTCTCGCCCCTGGCCGGTTTCGGATCTGGTCCGTTTCGTCCCGGCCCGGCCCGTTTCGGCTTCGGCCTGTTTCGGCTCTGGCCCGCTTCGGCTCTCACCACCCACTAAACCACCCCAACCCAACCCGAAGCCCTCAATGTGCCCTCCATTTCCAGTGGGGGGGGGTCAGGGAACGTTGAAAAAACACATGGAACCCGTACCCCCCCCAACCCGAAATTGGGTCAAATTCGGGTCTTCGGGTTGGGTTGGGGCGGTCTGGTAGGTAGTCAGGCTCCAGTCGGTTCCGTCCCGGCCCGTTTCGATTCTGGCCCGTTTCGTCCCTCCCTTTTCGGCTTCGGCCCGTTTTGTCCTTGCCCGTTGCGGCTCCGGCCCGTTCCAGCTTCCTTTTGAGATGGCTTGGGTCGGTTTCGCTGTCGGCCGATCGTTTTTTGCACTCGTTGTAGCGCTATAGCTACTCGGCCATTGATGTTACGCAGCTGACTGGGAAATTGATGAGACACCCAGTCAGTGATACTCCCCCTCCTTGCCCTCGCTCTCGTTATTTTCGACAGGCGTTCCAGTTGCCGGCGGGTTGGCTAGGTAGAGGATGGCCAGGATCAACCTCCCCCCCTGCCCCCTTCACCCAGGGTCTCCTTCCTTTTCGCTCTTTCTCCACCCTCTCCTCTTTCTATTGGAGAGGCCTGACGGCCGGTGCCGCCGACCCTGATCGAAAGGGCTAGGAGTGGGGGGAGGAAGCGGAGGATGATGATGATGATGATGATGATGATGATGATGATGATGAGGAGGAGGAGGAGGAGGAGGAGGAGGAGGAGGAGGAGGAGACGGAGGAGGAGCAGGAGGAGGAGGAGGAGGAAGAGGAGGAGGAGGAGGAGGAGGACGAGGAGGAGGAGGAGGAGGAGGAGGAGGAGGGAGGAGGAGGAGGAAGTGCATCCTTTGTGTGCCCGCTCGAAGAAAGTGCGCCCCGGGAGTGTGATATTCTGACTTGGGACGTGCTCCCGGAAGAGGAAGAAGTGCATCTCGGGCGTGCCCGCTCGAGGAAAATGCGCCCTAGGGGGGTGGTATTTTGACTCGGGGCCCGCTCCCGGGACGCCTCTGCGGGAGGAGGAGGAGGAGGAGGAGGAGGAGGAGGAGGAGGAGGAGGAGGAGGAGGAGGAGGAGGAAGGAGGAGAGGAGCAGGAGGAGGAGGAGGAGGAGGAGGAGGACCAGGAGGAGGAGGAGGAGGAGGAAAAGGAGGAGGAGGTGCATCCCGTGCGTGCCCGCTCGAGGAAAGTGCGCCCCGGCGGGCGTCGTATCTGCCCTGGGCCCCCTCCCCCCCCCCCCCTGCGGGGAAGGGATCAAAGGGAAGGGGCTTCCCTTCGACTCCACTACGACGTCGTTTAATTTCGCTTTGGATAGCGCGCTTGAGGAGGAGAGCCCTGGGAGGGGGAGAAAACGGAGACGACGGAGACGACGAGTCGAACGGAGAAGCCCCTCACACACGCCGACAGGGTCGGCGGATTACTTGTCCTCGCCCCTCGCTCCTGCCCGTCCTCGCAGATGCAAGCGGACGCCACGGGGGAGGAAGAGGGGGAGGAGGGGGAGGAGGAGGAGGAGAGGAGGAGGAGGAGGAGGAGGAGGAGGAGGGGAGGAGGAGGAGGAGGAGGGAGGAGGAGGGGAGGAGGAGGAGGAGGAGGGGAGGGAGGAGGATGGGGGAGCAGAAGGAGGAGGAGGAGGAGGAGGAGGAGGAGGAGGAGGAGGAGGAGGAGGATCGCACGCCACTGAGGGGAACGGGGGAAGAGGTTCGAGGGTCCCAAAAAACCAGGGGGGGCCATCGGAGTGGACCTTTTCGTCACCCTGGCAGGAAGGCCAGCGACCTGCCAGGGGCCGACGACAGGGCCCCTTCTGGGTATCAACCGGCCGCCTCTGCGTCCTCCAGATCATTGTCTGGGGTACGTTCTTGCAGCTTGGGGTCCCAACTCGGTCGCTTCGGGCTCATTCAGCCCAAAGGCCTGGAGGACGTCTGCCAGGCACAGAATTGCATCGCGACCCGCTTCGGGCCTTAGAGCACTGCCTTCTCTCTGCTGGGCCGACTTGGGCTCCTCTTTTCCCCCAAGCAGCTCTCGCGCCCAGGCCCCAGGAGTTCTCCAAGGGCCCAGCCTGAGAGGTCTGTTGCGGTGCTTCCCTCAAAAAAAGGAGGAGGAGGAAGAGGAGGAGGAGAAGGAGACCCTGCAATAGAGGCATTCCCGAATTGGAAGACGAAGGGCTGTTGTGCAAGCAAGCCGAAGTAGGAGCTGGAACATCGCCCGTGTTTGTGATTGCCAGGCCTAGTCCACATTCCGTTGATGCGAGCAGGTCGTCGGAACCGCGTAACTGTCGTCACTTTTGGGCTCCTGACGCCTGAATATGGGGGAGTATCAGACGGGGTTGTCCCAACGGCTGCGCGATACGGCCATTAGAGAATGCGCCGCGCCCGTGCTGGCCGAGGCGGCGACGGTGCCGAGGAAAACCGACGCGCTCGCTCCTTCCACGAGGAAGGAGAGGTGCACGAGAAGAACAAGCGGGGCGGAGATGAGGAGGTGGAGAAGGAGGGGAGGTGAAGGAGGAGGAAGAAAAGGACGAAGAGGATAATTAATACGAGGAGGAAGAGGAGGAGGGAGAGGGGGAGGCGGAGGACGAGGACGAAAAGGATGAGAAGGAGGAGGCGGAAGAGCTAGAGGATACGAAATGCAACGAGTAGGACGAGAATGAACAGGAGGAGGACAAGGATGAAAAGGAGGAGGGAGAGGAGGACGCAGAGGGCGGAAGGAAGGCCACCGCCAGTCGAAGAAGAACAGGGCGAGGGACAAACTAAATAGATTCTCGTGCGGGCTCTACCGTCGGAGTAGTTGCAGGGGTTTCCCTATTCCTCAATCAGTGCTTGCACTGAAGGGGTCCTAGCGGAGTTTGAAGGATTTGGCGAAAGTTTCCCGCGGATCTTGGTCGCACGCTGGGTTCCCGGGTTCCCGGTTCCGGGTTCCGGGCCGATTTCGGTGGGCGGCGAGGTTCCCAGGTTCCCGGGTTCTTGGTCGATCTTCTTATCGATCGGTCTCAGCATCGATCTCATTTCCCACCTCTCTATCGATCTCACCATCGATCTCACAATCGATCTCACAATCGATCTCGCAAGCGATCTCACTAGAGATCGCACGAGCGATCTCGCGATCGATCTCCCTATCGATCTCATTGAATCGAATTCTGCTCTCGGTCTCACGATCGACCTGACAATCGTCCTCTATCGATTCCACTATCGATCTCGTTATCGATCTCACATTCGATCTCAATATTAATATGATTAATTTTCAAATCATCCACTGATTGGGTTTTCTCAGATGTAATGGTCTTTACATCTTTTTGCAGGGTGACTGCAGGGGTCTTTGCAAGGTCTTTGCGCGGGGGCGTTTGCAGGGGTCGTTGTATGGGTGGGCGCTCTGGGATGGGGGGCACCGCATGCGACCGTTCGTTTTCGCGGCCGTGCAGCTGCTCCGCGGGGGCTGATTCGAGCAACGCCATTTGCGAAGGGCACCTTCTCCTGGGGACAGTATTCGTAACTCACTGGGTGCGCCGAAACACAAACATGCGGGAAGCAAGGACAAGGATGGGAGGAGGGAAAAGGAGGGAGGAGGAAGGAAGGGGGAAGGCACGCGGGGCGCTGTCTCTTTAAAGCGAGCACCCATCACATGATGGCTAGGACAGTTTAATATTTACTTGTTTTTTCAGTGTTTTCTGTCGTAGACCCTGCAATGCATGGCCCGTCATTTTGTTGCCTGCTGCCCCCGCCGGAAACCTCGTCCAAATAAGTCTTGCCACCTCGAGATGTCGCCAGCCGTCAGCCCCCCCGATAACGGCAAACATGCTCGACATTTGCAAGCCTATATTGGTGGAGGGCACCAACGTGCGCGATGCGTCGGCTCTTCGGCTGGTCCGGGTGGGCCCCGAACAGGAACTTGGGCCGCATATGCTAACACGGTCGCGGCTCGATTGCGCTGAGCCACCACATGGTTCAAGGCCATCCAACACTGTCGACGGGACCCTTTAGTCGCTTAAGCTTGTATCTAGGGGAACGAAGAATGACATAAACATAACAACTCGGAGGTCCGCGCGGATATCTCGGATCGGCGCTGGGTTCCTCTCCCTGGCGCGCGGAGCGCGCCAGGGGCTGCGCCGGAGGCGCCGCCAGGGGGCCCCAGCGCCGATCCGAGAATTCCGCGCGGACCTCAGAGTTATTATGTTTATGTGAGTTTTTGTTCTCTATATAGGGGAGGCCTGCTTTGGGGCTTGTTGGGCCCCTCTTGGAGTCTGTGGCGCGCTCGGTCGTGCTTCGTACTGGCTCTGTCAAGCCCCTTCTTGGGCTCATCAGCTGCATGTTCACTTTGGAAGTTCCTTGGGGTTTTCGGTGCGCTCGTTTCGACGTGGAATCCCCGTGCAGATCCTGGCCGCCCAGACTGCGCCATTGGCGCGCTAATGGTTTTGCTGACGCGGCGGGTTTCTTCTCAATCATGGTTCGGCGCTGTGCTGGGCGGTTCCTTCAGACCGCAAGCTCGCTTTACTCGCGCGGTTGGCGTCGCGTCGCTCAGATAGTCGGCCTCGCGTTGCAAAGCCCCCATGTAGGTGTGAGAGTTGAGCACACAAAAACTAGGCCGACCGAAGAAACACAATTATTTTTGGTCCGCCCTCGCCCTCCCCCACATCCGCCCGCCCTCGCCGCCCGCCTCCTCCGCCATCCCCCGCTCCCCGGCTCCTCACCTTCCCTTCCGCCCTTCGCCCCCTCCGCCCTCCGCCCCCCCCTCCCCCCCTCTCCCCCTCCCCCCTTCCCTGCCGCTCTTCCCTTTCCCTCTCCCCCCCCGCCTCCCTCTCCCTGGACACGGTGCTGGCCTGCGGCCGCCGCCGCCCGCGGCCGCGAGGTGCTCCCGTCGAACTTCTTGGCGCGGAAGGCGCGTTGGGCGGGGGATCCTTTGGGGGGGGGGCAGGGCGGGGGGCTCGGATTCTGCACCAAGGGAGCGTACGCAGAAGGCGCCCTTTTCCATGGTGGCCACGCAGGTCCTGAGTCGCCCTGCTTGTACTCTCCACCGCGTGAAAGTCTTTGGACCCACTCCGCCTCGACTACCTACTCGAGTTCATCCAGAAGACGGAGCTACTGTCCTTCTCTCAGTATCAGTTCTTCCCGTCTCCAATCATCCCCTCTTCCCTTCCTCCCCCCCACCACCCGCACCCCAACCTTCAGCGGCCGTTACCTCCACCGCCGCCCCCATCCTCACAGTCATCATCTTCCTCTCCTCCCCCTCCTCACTTGTCGTCGTCCTCCTATGATTATTTTCTCTCGTCGCTATCTCTCATCTCCCTCACCCATCGTCAAGGAAAAAGTGGTTGTAACCGACGGCGGCGGCGGCGGCGGCAACGGAAACGATCGCGGCAGCTGCAGCGGCAGGTGCGGCGATGATGGCGACGGCGGCGGCGGCGACGACGATGACGAAGGCGGCGGCAACGTCAACCGCCGACGGCGACGGCGGCGGCGGCATCGGCGACGGCGGCAATGTCGGCGGCAGCTGCGGCGACGGCGGCAACGGCGAGGGCAGCGCTGGCGTCCCCACTCGCAAACCCGTGGTGGGAGGCCTGCCACTCAGGCAGCGGCGCCCTGATGCTGCTGCTGGACTCGGAGGACCCGGGCGACTTCCGCGCCGCCGGCGCCGCCGTTGTCGCCGTCGATGTCGCGGTCATTTGTCGTCGTCGCCGTTGTCGCCGCCGCAGCCGTCGTCGCCTCGCTGTCGTCGCAGTCGCTCCCGTCGCCGTCGCCATCGTCCTTCTCGTCGTCGTCCTTTTCGCTTTCGTCGCCGTCGACAACGTCCTCCTCCGCCGCCGTCGCCGCGGCCGCCGTCGCCGTCGTCCCTCTCGCGTCGCCGTCCTGCTCGTCGTCGATCTTGTGTCGCCTGTAAGCTTTATCCGCCGCGCACCTCCTGCGAGACAGGGCGAGGAGGAGAAGGAGGAGAAGAAGGAGGAGGAGGAGGAGGAGGGGGCGGAGGGCGAGGGAGAGGGCAAGGGCGAGGACGACCAGGACAACGAGGACTCCGAGGACGACGAGGACGAGGACGAGGACGACGAGGACGACGACGAGGACGACGACGACGACGACGACGACGAGAAGGGCGACGACGAGGAGGAGAAGGGCGACGACGAGAAGGGCGACCACGAGGAGGAGAAGGGCGACGACGAGGATGACGCAGTTGACGGCGACGAGAATGACGACGTTGACGACGACGGCGACAGCGGCGACGGATGCGGCGGAAGAGAGCGCAGCGTGGCGTGCGCCAAGAGGGTTCTGCCAGACCAGGCCCCCGACTCGACACGAGAAGAGAATGGTCTAGACTCCAGACGCCTGCTCGGGTCGCCAGTGTGTCCCTGGACGGGGCAGCACTCAGGCGGCATCGTAGCCCACGCGACCGTCCCATCGAGCCCCCTCGGACAGGACGAGTCGGTCGGGCCCAGGACTGGGATACATGGCTCCAGAGCGTTGCAGAGTTCTCTCGGAGCGTTCTGGAGCCAGAGTGCTCCCAGAGCGTCCCAGAGCGCTCTGGAATGGCCGCGGCGCCCGATGACACATCCTCTGGGTCCGCCGGATCTCCGCGATCCCCGATGTGTCCCGTCCCGACTGTGTCCCGGTCCTGACTTGGTCCCCGCCCAGCTCCTTCTGCTCTCCCCAGCTCGGGGAGGTCGGAGGCCCGCTGCGGGAGCGCCATGGGTGGCCATCCCCCCGGCCTTGCCGGAGTCGCCGCGGCGTCTTGTGGAAGACCCGAAGCGAGGTGCCGCTCCTCGTCGCCGCCCTCGGCGTCGCCGCCGCGGGCGTTGCCGTCGTCGTCGTCGTCGTCGTCGTCGTCGTTGTCGTCGTAGCCTGCAGGTTCAAGGTGATTCAGCAGCAGGCATGTACCGCACCCGAACTGAAATTTCGCATTCGGGCGCCTTCGCCGCGACGGCTGAGGCATATGGATGCAGCCAGCCAGGCCGCGAGCGCCCATGACGGCGCGGCCCCGCAGCACCTGCGCTGCCTTGGCTGGAATCCGTGTTGGGCCAGTCGCCCAGACCGACTGGAAGAGATCATGGACGAGTGCCACAACTTCGACCTTGTGCAGCTGGCGGGCACCAAGACAGCGTGCTCCAACGCAGATGGACAGGTGCATAGCCGCCGTGCTGGGCGCAGACTGGTGCTGGAGGCTCCGTGCGAGGGAGGGCGACGACCTGCTCCCTTCAGCAACCCGTCGTGCGGCGTCGCGATGAGGCTCCCACCTCGGGCCCCCCGCTCTGCTGTCAAGCGGACGTGGGCGAGCCCCGCGGGTGCGCTTGGCCGCGCCCTCGCTGCCAGAGTGAAGTGCCAGAACGTGGACGTGCTGGCGGTTAGCATGTACTTCCCGCCGCAGGGCAAGAGTAAGAAGAGGAGTCAGTACATCGAGATTTGTAAATTGTTAGTTGGCTGGCTGGGTGGAATCCTGGCGGGCAATCCGACACTATGCACACCAGTGACATACATGGACTTGAACGATGGCATCGGGTACAGCATCACCGAGGGAGGCCTTGAACACTTGAGTGCGGAAGTTGTGCACGCCCCGACGAAGGAGAGGATCCGTGGAGGCGCTGGGGAGCGAATGCGAGGCCTGCTGGTTGAGCACAACCTCTGCATGGGCAATGCCAGAATCGCTGTGATCGACACTTTTTTTCGGCGAGACTGGATCGAGCAGGATCGATTACATGGCCTTCCCTCAGGATATTGGCCCCTTGGTGCGTCACTGCCAAGTGTTGCCTCGTTTAGGCGCAAAGTTGCAGGCGATGAAAGGCACGCCGCCGAAGGACCACGTCCCCATTCATTGCTGTATCGAGTGCCGTAAGTACGGCGTGCCCAACCTAGCGGAGACGGAGGCGGGGATCGTAAAGTGGGATCACACTAAGATGATGGAGGCGGTGCGCACTGGAGCGGGCAGGGAACCCTTCTTGACTGGCGTGCGCGCGGCAATGCAGACGCTCCCCATACATTCCTACATCGACTGGGACTCGCCCGACACCATCTTCGAGGGAATCGAGAAGTGTATACATGATGAAGCCGCCAAACACTTCGGCGTCAGGCAGGGACATGGCGAGCCCTACACTCCCTACGCTGCAGAGCGACGACAGCTACTTCGACGTAGAGTTGAGCTACGCGGGCAGAAGCAGGAAGCCACGGAGGAGGAGACTACCCAGATCGACACGCAGCTGAAGGTGGTCTCCAAACTGCTGGCGGCGAAGCGGCGGAAGTACCAGAGACAGCGTGTGGCGACGCTGATGGAGGAGGCGGACGCGGCGTGGCACCGCAACCGCCAGGCGGATGCTATGAAGGCTTGCAGGCTCGCTGCCCACAGCCGCTACGGCCCCGAGAAGCGGGGCGGGCGCCTCTTCGCACCTGCGCCGCCGTCGGCGGTGGCGTGGCTTGACGCATGGCAGAAAGAGGGGCGCAGAGGCGGGATGCAGGCCAACGAGATTGATTGGGAGACTTGGAGGGCGCAGCGGGAGGGGATTAAGTACGACGACGTGGACGATGAGGAGATTGCCGAGCTGGTCAAGAGCGACATCAAGAGCCTCCAGCGCTACTTGTGTCGCGCCGCTAAGCGGCGTGCGGTGCCACCTGGTACTCTACCGTGCGAGATATGGCTGATGACACTGCTGCCGAATTACCGTATGAGCCAGAAGAGAGGCCTCGGCAATCCGACCATCCCGCCCATGGACTCGCTGTACTCCCTGCTGGCCCTGGGCCTCTCGAAGATGCGGCACTGCGACTGCGTCCCCTTGTGCTGGCAGTGGTCTCGAGGAGCTGGATTACTGAAGAATTCTACGCCAGGCCCGAAGGGCCGCCGAGTCATTCACATTTTGCCATCGATTGGAAAAAGCCCATTTCGCCACGCGCCTGAAGGTGGAGCCTGCGAACATGGAGCGCGGCTTTCACCGCCGCCGCCGCCGTGGGGAGGCGATTCCCACCATGAATGTTTTGAGCTGGCGCCTTCGCCAGTGCGGACGCACGCATTGCGTGTGCTTTAAAGATATGACGAATGCCTTCGCGTCCACGCGTTGGCAAGATATGGGGTCGGCGGTGGAGAGGGGGGTGGCGGCGGAGGATCGATCGCTATGCGCTCAGCGTTTCAAACATAGTGTAGTAACCTTGCAGGGTGAGGGCCGTGTAATCACTTTAAAAACTACCCAGGGTGGAACCATGGGGGGCCCTTTTATCGTCAAATGTTTTGCTGATTGCTTCCGGTGGCCGGTGCTGGCCTGGCTGAGATCTATGAATGAAGTTGACCCTCAGGCCCGAGCCCTTGTAGCAACATGGGGTCCCTGGAGTGCCGAAGGGAGTTTTAGCTAAGTCTGCTGATGATATATGTAAAGTAGTAGTTGCATCGCCGCGCGCCACCTTTAAGGATTTTTTGCAGCTGCTTCGCAGCGTGGACGAGAAACTGGACCAGACGTTCGCCACGGCTGGATTCGCTCAAAATCCTGGCAAGCAGGAGTTTCTCTTCTACTTCTGCCAAAATCGGGACAAGTTTAAACAACTTGTAAGGAGGCCTTGCGACCATGGACTGGAAGGGACACCCAAAGATAAATGTAGGTATGTCGGACTCTATTTGATGCGGCGGAGTACATGTCACCATGAGATTGAACATAGAATTCGAGCCACACGTAGCAGTTTCTGTTCACTGGGAGGCGTCTGGGGCCTCGCTGGGATTCCATACCGCATGCGCCGCTGTCTGTTGCAGGCCTTTGTAGTGAACACCCTCTATACAGGGCTACAGGAATTTGCTCCACGGAGGGCTGACTGTGGCACGCTGGACAAAGCTTTAGCAGGGCATTGTATGGTGGCCATGCTTGGTGAAGCCACCTCGTGGGACGGAGCCCGCCCGAAAACTTTGACCACGGTGCAGCTGTTTCGTCACTGGAGGTTTGGAGATAGTTGGCTTGAGTTGCGCTTGAGACGTCTTCATATGTATAAGAGCTGGGCTGCAGAGCCCCAGCAACATCTACAAGTTTTGCGTGTGCTTTTCGGTGACATCCCTGCGTGTTCGAGGTGCCCCCAGGCCCGAGACGGTCGCCCGACAGAGCATGCCTCCCCTTTTGTTTGGCAGGTTGTTCGTGATCTAGAGTTTGCAGCAGAAAAGCTGGATTATAGTGTCTTGGAAGCCTTCGCGTCCGATTTAAACACGTTCCAGGACAGCGAGGCGTGCAGAGATTTCTGCCGAATTGACTTTCATGAAATTCGTCAGCAACAGTACACGGCCTGTATTCCTCCTCCTGGCTTGGGTCCCTCCTCCTTCGCCCCTCCTCCCTCGGGTATGTCTGCTGCTGCGGCTGCTTCTCCTCCTCCGCCTCCCCCTCCCCGGGCCGAGGAGACGGGTGCTTTTCGCTGTTGGGTTGTTAATGAGGGGCCCCATTGCGACTGCAGCTTTCCGACAAAGAAGGTGCTCCTCAGCCATCTCAGATTTGCCCATCAGGTGCGAAATCTTGCATCGGTTTTAACGCGTACGAGCGCTCGCATTTGCTGTGCACAGTTTTTGTTTCCAGTCGTGGGACGGCTTATCGCCACTTGCAGGGGTCCCTAAAACGGCGACACTGTATCACTAAAAGACCCCTCGGCCCTGGTCCCTGAGCTGCCCCCTGGAAGCCTAGACTGTCCGTGCTGCGATTCTTCGGCGCGAGACTTTGAGGAGTTGTGTGAACATCTGAGACATCGCTTACCTTGGCGCATCTCTGAACGACCGCTTCCTGCAGCAGGAGGCCGCCATGCCAGGCGACGCGGGGGCGATGCTACCCGAGTGGTACAGCCCACCGAAGAGCGGGACGGCGGGGGCAGGCTCCAAGGGGGCGGCGGCTGGCGACGGCGGCAGGGGCGGAGGCAAGGGAAAAGAAGGCGGGCCGAGGCAGAATAAGGGCCGCGCGGGCAACAGGGGGCTCCAGGAGGCGCGCGCCAAGCTGTGCTGATCACGGCAAGGGGGCTGGCCGAGGTAGGCGCGTGCGTATTCCACAAGTGGTTCATTCCCGCCGCCATGGGGGTCGTGATGGCCATGCTCCGAGCGGGTCAGGTCTACAGCGAGCGCAGCAAGGAAATGAAACAGGAGGCTCAGAACGGCGAGACCCCCGACTTCCGCGGGAGAGGCGCCCCTCACCTACACGTGTTCATGGCCATGGTCATATACTGCGCGGCGCTGGGCCAGACGGACAGCAAAGACCTAGCCGACGCAGTGGCGGGAACCCTCGATCGTCTCAACAACAGCATCAGCAAGATGAGCTTGCAGAACCTCGGCAGGATCGCGAAGTACTGCCGCGTGAAAGTACAGAAGAAGATGGACGGCGAGACCCCGATGGCGACGATCTACCTGAGCATCGACCGCCACAATCCTCACGGAGCGCGGCTGTTCGAGACGCTGTCCACGGTGATCGAGGCGGAGAGGGGCGAGTACACGAGCGGGCCTCAGCCTCGGGGCACGCTGGAAAGGGAGATCTCGCGGATGTTGGAGTCGGCGTAGAAGTGGCAGCAGCAGTGGAGTGACAGCCAACCGATCTTTTGCAACGCAGGTCCCGAGGGCACTGGCGCAGAGTGAAAGGTTGGCCTCATTGATTGAGCGAGGTGTTGTCAGCAGTGAGACTGTGCACCGCTCGAGCGGTACTTCTGTGGCTCAAGGATATGCATCTTCTGAGCTACCCTCCATACCAGTTTTGTTGTTGCCGAGACAGCCAGTATCCAGAGGAAAGGGTCGAGGTGGGAGGCGTGGGAGCGGGTCGGGCCGTGGGAGGAAAGGTATAGGCAAGCCTGGTGCCCTGTGAGCTGGGAGCCCCGATCTGGGGCTGCGTGCCTCGGGGGGGCCCCCAGCCTGGGCCGGTGCTGCCCCTGTGCAGAGAGTGGCCGCATCCGCTCTCACCATCTTTACTGCTGTCGGCTGTGTAGCAGCCTGCCCAGAGTTCTAAGCGATGCTTTATCGTGGACTGCAGAGGACTCCATGGGTGCTTGTCTTGTTTTGTCGTCGTCGTCGTCGTCGTCGTCGTCGTCGTCGTCGCCGCCGCCGCCGCCGCCGCCGCCGCCGCCGCCGTGGTCGTCGCAGTCGCGGTCGTGGCCGCCGCGGTGCTGTCGGTGGTGGCGGTCGCCGTCCCCGCGCGGCGTGGCGGCGGAGCGCCAGGACCCCGTGGCGAGGCGCGCCCGGCCCTGCCCTCCCGCGGCGGCGGCCTGCGCGCTCGGAGGCGGCCTCGGCGACGGGCTCGTGGCGTCGGCGTCGCGGGCTGGTGGGTGTGGCGGCCGACGGAGGCGGCGGCGGGGGCGGCGACGTCGGGGTCGGCGACCGCGGCGGCGGCAAAGGCGGCGAGGGTGGCGACGACGCGCCGAGGGCGAGGAGGGGCAGGAGGAGGGGGGAGAGGAGGGGGAGGGGGATCAGGTGGAGGACGAGAAGGAGGGGAAGGGGAGGCGGAGGGGGAGGGGAGGGGGAGGAGCAGAGGGAGGGGGGACGAGGATGAAGAGCAGGAGTGTCTCGAATGTGCGTGATTATCTCGAGGTTGCCGCGCATTCGGGCACTTCTCACAATTGTCGTTAGTTGGTCGGGGGGAGTCTTTGGCGTCCGCATGTTTCCCAAGGATCAGGTTAGGATAGCCCCGAGGGGAAGAGACGCGCAAGTCTGAGACCGATACGGGGTGGCACGCCTCAGAGGGGACATTTGTCACCCTGGCGGGGATGAGGAGGACGAGTAGGAGGGATGATCGGGGATTTTGCTGTACGGTCCTGAACACTGGCGGAGGAGGAGGAGGAGGAGGAGGAGGAGGAGGAGGAGAGGAGGAGGAGGAGGAGGAGAGGAGGAGGGAGGAGGAGGAGGAGGAGGAGGAGGAGGAGAAGGGGAGGAGGAGGAGGAGATAGAGAGGAGGAGGAGGAGGAGGAGGAGGAGGAGGAGGAGGAAAAGGAGGAGGAGGAGGAGGAGGAGGAGGAGGAGGAGGAGGTGTTCGGTACGAGCGCAGGAGGAGGAGGAGGAGGAGGAGGAGGAGGAGGAGGAGGAGGAGGAGGAGGAGGAAGAAGAGGAGGAGGAGGAAGGAGTCTCTGTGTGCGCGGATCTTGGCGGAAATGGCCTCCGTGTCCTGCGCAGATTCGTACAAGAGGAGGAGGTTGAAAGAGGGGGAGGAGGGAGGGAGGGAGGGAGGGAGAGGGAGGGAATGGGGGAGGGAGGGAGGGAGAGGAGGAGAGAGGGAGGTCGGAGGAGGGAGGAGGGAGGAGGGAGGATGATGCGGAAGGAGGGGGGGAAGATGCCTAGTGCTGCTGGTCGGCGTCCCTCTCCCTGTGACCACGCCCGCTGCGACAGGCAACCCCTTTGCAGGGTGTCGGCCGTTGATGTTGCCGCCTCCGTCGTCGTCATCATCGCCGTCGTCGTCTTCGTCGTCGTCGTCGTGGTTATCTTCGTCGTCGTTGTCGTCGTGACAAAGCAGCCAGGTGCCGGCGTCGCCGCTGCCGTCGATGTCGCAGTCTCCGGTGCCACTGTCGTCGGTTTCGCTGTCGTCGCCGTCGTCACCGTCGTCCAAGAGCGGGGTCGCCGTCGCCGTCGCTGACGGCGTTCGCCGCCGTCGCCGCCGCCGCCGTCGTCGTCGTGTCGTCGTCGTCGTCGTCGTCGTCGTCGTCGTCGTCGTCGTCGTCGTCGTCGTCGCCGTCGTCGTCGTCGTCGTCGCCGTCGCCGTCACCGATGGCGTCGTCGCTGCCGTTCTCGCCGCCGCCGTCGCCGCCGCAGCCGCCGCCGCCGCCAGCAGCCGCTCCGGCCCCGAAGCGGGGCGCGCGGCGTCCGCCCATGGCCGCGCCGGTCCTGCTCGGGCCGCCGCGGCCGCGATGGGCGCGGCGGCGGCGCACCAGGACCGCATGCGGCTGGCCCGAGGTGCGGGGCCCGAGGGTCTGCCCACGTTCTCGGCAGTGTTCTCTAGCCTCGGGCTTTCAGCAGATGCGCCTCGCCGAGAGCGCCCTGGGGCTGCCCGCAGCGTCCCGATGGGCCGCCGGAGGTGCGCGTGAGATCCCGAAAGCCAGCGACAGTGGGGGATGATCAAGGGCTCCCTCGAGGGCGCGAAGTTATTCGCGCTTCGCGCTTCGCGGTCCTCGTTCCTCCTCCCCCCTCCTCCTCGTCCTCCTTTTCTCCCTTTGGGAGGGCGGCGCGAGGGCGCGAAGTTATTCGCGCCCTCGCGCTTCGCGCAGCGCGAAGCGCGAAGCTGGGAGCCCTGGGGGATGCGGTCAGGAACTTTGGCTCAGCGTGCCGCGCCGCCAGCTCTGGCCCTCCACGCTTCGGCGCGACGCGACAGCCGCGCCCCAGTCCCCGGGCGTCCACGGCCCGAGCTCTTCCCAGCCTCCCGTCCCGCGGAGCGGAGCGAGGCGCTGTCGGCTCGCAGGGCATGGCGCGTCGCCGGGGACGCCGCCGCGGCACGCTGAGCAGGAGTTCTTGACCGTAGCTCGGCCATCGAAGATTGAAGGTCCCCCTCTGAAGTCGATGTCGTAGAAAGTGTTGAGGATGCGCTGCACCTCATGAAAGTTGCTAAGCTGCTCTCGTAGCCTGGCACCTTCGGCCCGATCTTGCCCATGCCATGGACTCTAGCATCTTAGGTCGGTCCTTGGCACACAAGTTCGGCTCTTCAGTGTCGGAGGCGCAGTTGCGGTGGAGGCGCAGATTCAGACGCCGGTATTCCGCCGGGGTGCTCTGGGCTTCTTGGGTTCGCAGGGGCTTGCAAAAGGGTTCCCAGACCTTGGTCCTGCAGTCAGCCCGCGTTGAAGTGCTTTAGTGACTAAAGCACTTCAACGCCAACAGTGAAGTGAAGTGAAGTGGCACGCCAGAACAGTGTAGACCAGCGGCACGGAAGCACTGCATCATCAAGGTTGCCATTCCATTCTTGCTTCTTCGGCTCATCCCTGTAGTCATGAACCGCAGTCTTTTATCACCTTTTGCCACTGCAACTGATTCAGCTTGCAGGTCCACGGGTCCTTCGGGCCTTCGGGGAAGCGTGCCGTTTTTTGACGCGGCAGCCTGGATTTTGACCGTCCGGTTTTCGTGGGATGTTTGCAGCGGGAGGTCGCCTCGCATTTCAGGTTTGGCCTCATCATTTTCTTGATGACTACGTTGGGCCAACCCCGCCATCCGTTGTCGGAACCCAACCGAATTGGGCGTAATCCCGTTTCATTTTGCCCAAGCCCGCTTAACCAGCCTAGTCCGTCCAATCTTGGGCGTAACCTGGGCTAGTGTGGCCCAACAGCCTAGTCATCGGGCTTGGTAGCCTGTAATTCACCACCCACCAACTCACCCCAACCCAACCCGAAACCCTCAATTTGCCCTCCATTTCCAGTCTGGGGTGTGTGTCGGGGAACGTGGAAAACACACATGGAACCCGTACCCCCCCAGCCCGAAATTGGGGTCAGATTCGGGCCTTCGGGCTGGGTTGGGGTGGTCTGGTAGGTAGCCCTGAATCGTTCCCACGATGGCCTCCCAGGAGTTGCCTCCGAACCTGCCGCCTGCTTCCCCCCCTCCCTGGTTGCTGCGGGCTCGTCTCGCGCGAGCGCGCCCCGTCGTCGTTAAACATCGCGCCGGCCCGTGCCCCGCCGCCTCTCCGACGAGGGGCCGCTCCGCTGCGCACCCTGCGTCCGGCGGTGCGCAGGCGCAGCATCCGCTCGAGGCGCCGAGGTAAGGGGGACCGCGCTGTGCTCGGGATGGGGCTCCGGTGCTCGGGCCGTTGCGCTTGGGCCAGGGTCGGGGAGCCCATGCGTGGGCGAGGCTCGCCGCGGCCACGACTGGTGGCCAGAAGAGCCCCTCGGCTCCTCCTCGCTAAGCGTTTTTTTGTTTTTTTTTGTCTTGTGTTTTCTGTTTCGTATATATATATATATATATATATATATATACCCTATATATGTATATATATATATATATATATATATATATATATAGACACACCTTTTTGTATCACACGTGACCACGCCAATGGTCATTTAGCTCAGCTTCCCCCCCCAAGCGCCGATGGAGAGCCCAGCACTGTCCGAGGCTCTACCCAGACCAAGGATCCACCCCGGACCGAGGTTCCACCCCCAGACCCTGCAGCTGCGCCTCGCCGAAAGCTCCTCTCGGGCGCGTTCTGCGGGCCCTGGCCGGGGAAGCACGGAGGCGCAGAGCACCGATCAACCGTGCACGCAGGGCGGGGGCGCCTCTCACGGGGACACCTTGCAGGGACGCCAAGGGACAGGAGGGGGCACGCATCGGGGGGAAACCGCTATACCATCTTTGCTTCCCCTTGCTAAAGGCCGTATGAAAATGCTGTTTAACTCTCCACCCCCACCCTGTAATCATGAGACGGGAGCGAAACTCCAAGATACCATTCAGAACTTACTATCCGAACTGCAAGATGGCCGGTGCCCTTTTCTGGTCGGCTCTTCGCAGGGCAAAAAAGGGCACCGGTGGGCAAGGTATTCACAACTCTGCGAAAGCCTTCAGGAGCCGCAATCTGTGGCGCACGGCCGCCGCGGCCTGGTCTCTTGGCCGCACCCGGACGAGGTCGGCGACGGCGCCCTCGACGTAGATGCGGGCGGTCATGCTCGACGCCCACCCGCCTGCCACCAACGTGGCCTCCATGGAGGACGACGTCAAGAAAACGTCGGAGGCACCTCCACGCCGGCAGGAATGCCACGAGAAAGGCCCAGGCAGCCCCAACCCTCGCGTCAGCGCCGCCAGCGCGCTCCTCAACTGCGCGGGCGACCTCCACGAGAGCGGCTCGCCGAGGGCCCGATGCCGGACCACGAGCCTCAGCATCCGCTTGGCGACTCGCGAGCGGATGACGACGGCCTCTGCGGCATCCTTGCCCGCCGTCGTGTTGGACGTGCTGACCCGCAGCACGATGACCTCGCCTCGGTCCAAGACGTCTGCCGTCGTCAAGGCGAACGCCTCGCCGCCCCGCAGGAGGCCTCCAAAGCTGATGAGCAACAGGCATCCGACGTCGAAGGCCGCTGCGTCCGCCGCCAGGCCCGCCATGGCGCCGACAATCTCGGGCGTGAAGGGCAACGCCCTCGCTGCTGGCTCTGCCCGTCGCCACGCCTTCAGCAGCGCCCACGACAGGTCCAGGCGTCTCCGTAGCCTGGGCACCGTGAAGCAGACGCCCGCCACGGTGTTGTTGGCGAGCGCGATGCCTGCCCCCTCTCGCCACTTCGCCTCCAGGTAGTTGGCGACGAGGCCGTCGGCGTCTTCGCCGTCCACGTCGAGGGCGTTGACTTCCTGGGGGCTCACCCCGTAGTGCCTGAGGAGGTGCTGTACCGCTCTGGCGGATCTCATTCGGGTCGCGGCAACGACCCGCAGCGACGCCAACGTCTGCCCGCGCAGGCTGCGCCGCTTCAGCGCAGCAGCGGCGCCCTGCGCGCGAGGGCGACATGTGACATGCGGTCTTCCGCCGCGCCTCTTGGGCCGCCACCCACGCCGCAGCTTCCTGGGCGGCTCGTCCGCTGGGCTGTCCTCCGACATCACGTAGCCGATCAGCGGGTGCATGTCGGCCGCGATGCACATCGCCATCCAGCGCTTCGGCGCCGGCTGCACTCGGCGGCTGCTGCTGCGGCCCTTCGTGGCGATCGCCGCCGCGACCTGGCTGTCCACGAGATGGGGCCAGCGCGACCCGTGGGCGCAGGCCTTTCGCGACCGCCGGGGCAGCGCGGCCAGCGCCGCCTGCAACTCCCTCGCGTTGATGCGTGCCTGTCGCCCGCGCGTCCAGGCCATGCTCAGGACCGCGCGCCAGCGCCGCGCGAACGGGTCCAAGCTGCTCCGCGGCCGCCCTCTTGGTCTGTAGGGCAGGCCGCAGTCCAGGCGGATGTCCGAACTGCCCTTCTCGGCGCGGCTGAGGCAATGCAGTGCCGGCCGCCTCGCCTCGCCCCTGTCGGGGAGGCCCGCGTCGCCCTCGAGGGCCCCGCGCTGGCCACAGGTCTCGCGGCACTCGCCCACGTGCACCAGCTCTGCCAGCGCCGGCGGCCGCGAGAGGGCGCCCTCCGCCAGGAGGATGTGCTGCGAGGCCCATGCCGCCACATGCACGCAGAAACTGTTGCCGAGGAGGAAGCACCTCGCATCATTGGCGTCGCTCGAGTTCGAGCCCTTCGTGGCTACGGCGGTGTGCCTGACGTCGAATCCCAACATCCGCTCTCTCTCTCTCTCTCTCTTTTTTTATTTTTTTTTGTTCTCTCTCTCTCTCTCTCTCCCTCTCTCCTCTCTTTTTCCCCCCTCTCTCTCTCGCTCTCTTCGCAACTCGGCAGCCTGGCAGATGTCATGTTGGCAGTGTCCTGGACCAGGTTTTTGTCTTCATACAGCGCAACATGATAACGGTGCGAGTCTGCCTGCCAGCGCGCCTCGGCCTCACTTGACGCCCGCGCAAGCCCGCGCGGTGCCGCCGGGACGCTCGGCAGCGGCCTGCAGCATACCAATCGGGTAGGGGCTGGGCCGCCCTCGCCGGGAAGGGGCGGGGCCGCCCTCGCCAGCAGCGGCCAGGGTCCTCCCACTCGAGGTCGAGCGCCGACCCTGCGTCCCCGACCACCTCCAGACCCACGCCCCTGTCGACCACGCGATGGGGCGGCACGATCTGCAGCGGCCAGCTCAGCCAGAAGAGTCGCGGCCTCCGGCAGGGGACGAGGACCGAGGAGTAGATGAGGTACGGGGCCACCCCCAAGCACTCAGAGATGGCCCGCGCGTTGTCCTCCGCCATGCCCGCGACGTTCTCGAGCAGCGCGTGCAGCTTTGCGCCGAAGAGCAGCCGCAGGAGCTTGAAGATCCTGGGGGCCTCGAAGAACAGCGAGCTCTTGCGCCCGTGCAGGCCCCCTCCACTGAGGTTGAGGCGCGAGAGGTCCTGGCGCGGGCTCCCCGCGCCCGCCGCGCAGATGTCGACGCTGTCGTTGAACGTCTCGTACAAGTCCTGGATCAGGGTCCCGTCGACCTGCGCGACGTCGCCCCAGTCGATCGCACCTGGCCATCGCAGTCTGACCACTCGCCTGGCCTTGGCGTCCGTCTCGGCCGCGACGTAGGCCACGATGCCCACCGGCAGCCTCGAGAACGCCGCGGCGAGGCCCCCGATGCCGTCGACGAGGCCGATGACGAGGACGTTCAGCACCTTGAGCACGATTTCCTTCGGGATGCGCTGGCTCGAAGCCATCCGCGGACGCTGCGGGTCGGCTGGTATGTTGAGGAGCCGCGCGCCAACGCCGAGGTGCTCCGCGATGTCGCCGCAGGCGTTGAGCCCCAGCTCGGCGTCCCGCCTCAAGCCCTTGGACACGCAAACGCCTCGTCGGAACTCGGGGGCGTCGGACACGGTGGCCATGCCGCCAATGCGGCTGCGCATGGAGGTAGCCGCGGTGGGCAGCAGCATGATTCTCAAGATCAGCTCCTCGACCATCTCGGCATTGCACCGCGCCGATGTCCGCGACGTGGACAAAGTCCATATCGCATTCAGCTGGCAGGAGCGGCCTCCGAAACTCGAAGGCCCGCACCATCTTTCCGAGGACCGTCACGCAGAGCCTCCACGGCACGAGGTCCTCCGCCGGGGTCGCGAGGCAGAGGGCGGCGGTGGTGGGGAGCTTGTCCCTGGGCCCCGCCAGCCTGCCACTCTCCCCGTCCACGTCTGCCCCCCTGCGTTCAACGCGCAGCTGTCGCAAGTGCGCCTTCTCCGACGAGTGGGCGACCCCCGCGCGCCGGTAGCTGTCCCGCGCGCGCCGTTGGAGGTCTGACTCCGTGCCGAGCAGCTGGCGGGCCCGCTTCTCCTCGACGATCTCCAGGGCGGCGAAGTTGTCGATCAGGACCTGCCACTGGCCCGCGTCCTGGCCGCTGCAGGCCTGGACGATGGGGCGCGAGTCGCCCTTCCGCCACTCCAGCTCGATGGGCAGCCCCGCTCCCGCGGGCGAAGGCAGGCGGCGCAGCCTGCGGTGGATGTGCTGGTACGCAGGCGCGGCCAGCATCCAGCCCATCGCGATGGCGGCCGACGCAAGGTGGGCGACGCGCTCGGGCCGCCCGAAGAGTGCCCCAGGGAGCGGCCTCCCCACCGCCATGTAGGGGTGCCGGGCTGCTGGGGCCCTCCGCGCGAAGAAGGCCCCCCTGCTGGTCGTCGCCTGACCGCAGCATGAGCTTCCTTTGGGGATGTGCAGCGACGCCCACGTCGTGGAGGCTGCCAGGACCTCAGCTTCCCCCACGCGCGGCTTCATGAGCGCGCTGCCTGGCACCATCCTGGCCCAGGCTGGCCTTTCTTCTCCACGGCGAAGGGCTGGCTGAGCAGCGGCTCGCCCTGGACCCTGATCAGCTCGTCCTCCGGGGGCGCCGTGAAGATCCCGAGGCTCGCGAGGTGCGCCGCAAGGTCGCGCCAGTCGGCCTCGCTCTCCACGTTGACCCTCGCCCTCTGCATCGGGTTCCGTCACTGCGCATCGGGTAGCAGGGCCTTCTCGGGGCAGGCAAGCCACTTTGCTACCTCGGGCCCCACGTGGTCAAGGGCATCCAGCGTCGCGGCGTGCTCCGCCTTGGGCTGCCCGGGCGCCTGCCCCGCGAGCACGCGGGGCAAGGCCTTGGCCGCTTGCTCCCCCGCGTAGTCGACCGTCGCCCCACTGAGTGCCTGGTAGGCCGCGGGCGCGCTGACCTGGTCGAAAACGGGTCCACGACAAGGGCTGGTACTCGCTCGCGCAGGAACCGCATGGTCCGGTGGTGGGGGAGCGTGAGGGTCGGGTGGTGCCTCCAGGCCTCACTGCATCGGCCGCAGTACTTGTAGTTCAGGGCGACCACGACCACGTACAGCCACGCGCCCTCAGCTACCTGGCGCGCGACGGGGCGGCTCCTCGGCGCGCGGCCTGCCCTCTGGCTGGTTGACCATCGCCTGACAGCTTCCATATCTGGCAGGGGTAGCGGCAGCAGGTCGCGAACGCGCCTCCCGCTCCCTCTAAGTGTGGTCACGTGTGTTGGGTACTGCCTGCAGGATCTTCCCAAGCTGACAGGGTGGTCTTGCGCCAGCTGCACAGCGTGGACCGCCAGGTCGACCCCGGACATGGTCGTGCCGAAGCGCGCCGTGACTCCTGAGCGCCATCCGCCGATGACCCGCGGCGGCTCGCCCAGTTGCGCTTGCGCTCCCGCGTCGGGGGGTGCGCTCCCGCAAGGTGTCGGGGGCGCCAGCAGCCCGCCTGGGCCAGTCGCGCAGCCTGCCGCGCCACTCTCGCTAAAGGAACTGCTCGCCAGCCCCCGCTGCTGCCCCCCGCTGGGAGGCGCTCCAGCCGCGCGGCGGCCCTTTACCTCTTCCGCCTCCAGCCAGGGGTAGTCCTCAGACACCAGCAGCAGCCCGCTGCCACAGGCCGGGGACCGCGCCGCGAACTTATCCAAGTCGAGCATCGCGCCTGCTGCGCTGCAAGGCCCATCGGGCCTCACTTCCGCGCGGGCGGCGACTTGCTGTCCTTGATGAGCCCCGGCCGTCGAGTCTTGTAAGCTTACCCGCTCTCGCCCTCCTTCTTGGCGTGCGCTGCCTTCGCGGTCATGAACATGGGGGGCGCCCCGTCGAGCCTGGCGACCCGCTGCTCGGGGCCCCTCGGAGCGGCCCTGCCCTCGGGCCTCGGCGCAGCCGCTCGCTCGGGCGGCCGGCTGACCGGGCCCCGCTCTGCGGCGGGCCCCCCCCCCCGCGTGGCCGGCAGGAGGAGGCGCCAGCGGCGGGCGCGCCTCTTCCCGGCCCCCCTGTCAAAGGGGCTTCCGCAGGCGAGTCGTGAGCTCCTCCGGCTTCAGCTCGCCTAGCTCGATGCTGCGGATCATCTCCTCTTCCTCGTTTCTGAGCGTGGTCGGCTCGTCCCTCGCGGAGATCAGCTCCAGCCACTTCGCCGCCTTCCAGTGCCCGTCGCTGATCGCAGCCTGCGCCGCCTTCATGCGCTGCGTCAGGACGTCCAGCGCGTGCTGCACCTTGCCCTGCAGGAGGAAGTCGATCGCCTCCGCGAGGGCCCGCGGCTCGCGGAACATCTGGGCGCCGATCTGCCGTTCTGGCTTCTGCGGCAGGTAGACCGTCGGCAGGTAGCGCAGCGCCAGCGCCGAGGTCGGGTCCACGGACGCGCCCCCCTCGAGCGCCCTGAGGAACTCCGCCATCTGCCCGAGCGTGAGCTCGCTCAACCGGCCAGGCGATTCCTGCGCGAGCTCCCTGCAGTAGGCGCGCTTGGCGGCGAGGCCCCGCGGCAGGCCCCGCCGCCCCCCCGCGCCGCGGCAGCGTCTCCTCCTGCAGCGGCTTGCGCAGCCGAGCTCTTCATCACCGCCATGAAGCTGCCGCCAACTCCCGTGCTTCGCCTCGTGCCTCGCCCCCGTCGGTCAGCGGCGCAAGCGCGTGCTCGCGCGAGCCGCGCGGGGGCTCCGCGTCCAGGGGCCGAGCGACCTTGGCCGCTCTCTCGGCGAGCACCTCGCCCAGGCCTCGCTTGCGCGGCTTGACCTCGGCTGGGCGCGGCTCTGCAGCGCCCGCTGGCACTGGGGCCGCTGCTGCGGGCGCAGCTCCTTCGAACTTGCCCTTCGCGGCGGCGAGCCCCCGCCTCAGCTCCTCCCTGGGGGTCGGCTCGTCCAGGGTCGGCCCGCCGCCCCGCGGCGCGAGGCCCCCGCCGAGCAGCGCGTCGAAGGGTGCGGGAGCTCCTCCTGCGGCGGGCTTCGCGCGGGCGAGGCGTCGAGCACCTGCCGCAGCGCCGCCGCGGCGCGCGCCCAGGAGGTCCGCGGGCCATATCGCCCCGGGGCTGTGCTCCAGGCGCTGCGCGTACACGTCGGCCACCGTCGTCAGGTCCAGCCGCAGCGCATCCCTGACGTGCGCCACCTCCTGGCAGTTCGGAGGGAGGGCGTCCACGTTGCACGGCTCCTCGGTGCAGATGTGCAGCAGGGCGCCCTCTCGGATGGCCGCCGCGACTCCTGGGAAGCTCGTCCACCAGTCCCAGTGCGCGTCGTCGCTGAACAGGAACCGCGGCCGCGCGAACTGCTCCGGGCCCTGGGGCGCCCGCAGCGTCTGCCACGCAAAGCTGCATTGCTCCGCTCCAGCGCGGTCGAACCCCGTGCTCTGGTAGATCTCGCGCGCCTCGATGGCAATGGGCTCGGGCTGCGCAGCTGCCGCAGCGGGGCCCTCGCCCCCGTCGTCCTCCTCCAGCTCCTGCGACCCCAGCTCGTCCAGCAGCCCGTCCGCGTCGTCAGGGCCAGCCTCGGCCATGGCTCCGCCGAGCGGCCGTGGCGTCTCGCCGGCTGGGCTCGGGCGCTTCCAGCTCCTCGGCCTCCGCGAGCGCCTGCTCCAGGAGCCGCGCGACCGCTCGGAGAACCCCGAGCTCAGCGAGGAGGCCCGCCGCGCGCCCGCCCGCGCGCTCCAGGGCCTGCCCCGGCAGGCGGAGGCCCCAGGCTGGGGGCCGCGCAAGGGGCCCCTCCTGGTCGCGCCAGCGCGCCTGCCGCCGCGAGCGGCTGCGGCGGGGCATGCGCGCCTGCGCGCCCGGGGTCTGGCTTAGCCAGAACAGCTATGAAACGGAGGGGAGACGGCGTGCGTTTTCACGTGGTTTAAAGGGTATGTCCATACAGGTCTGTATACGGTCATATATGGTAGCGCGATGGCTGCACGTCCAGCGCGAGAGTCGAATGTGTCTGGTAGCACGACGACTATGCGCCCAGCGCGGGAGTCGAGCGTGCCGCGCGCGCGGAAGCACCAAGCTGCGAAAACGGCCCCAGGCACTGTCACCTAGTATGCGCTCGAGCACAACTACGGCAACACAACTCGAAGCACAAATTGTATAACCATAAATTTTCGGCGCTCCGCGCGGATTTCTTGTTTCCGCGCTGGGCCCCCTTGACGACACAGCGGCAGCGACGAGCACATCCATCTTCAGGAGAGGAAAAAACACGCAGACACAATTAATCGTCGATTCCCCAGAAAATATGGGAAAATATTTGAAGTGGGGGGGAAGACAGGAACTCAGAAAATATGGGAAAATATGAGGCATCTTTTTTATTTGTGTGTATTTATTTGTGTGTCCTGGGGCCCCTTCACATTTGGCGATAGGGTCCCCCCTCCCCACACGACGAGAACGACTACAGGGGTCCCTTCCCTCGACCCCTCGGGATGCAGCTCCTGGGAAATTAACTTCAGAGTCGGAGCCGGTGTACCCCTGATCGAAAACTTGCCTAGTCTGGCTGAATCCCGCTTATGCTGGCTGAGCCCCGCTGGACCGCGTCCAATGGGCGTAGTCCCAGGCTTCACCTGGCTTAATCGGGCTCAATGACCCTTCCTCGGGCCGGATGGTCCTGAATCGTTCTGACGAGGACCTCGTCGACTCTTGTCCTCCCTTGTCTGATTTGCGAAAGTTTCGGGACGCCTCGTACTTAGTTGTTCTTAGATGCGCCGGGGGCGTTTTTATACCCGTTTTCCATTTTTGGGGTTGCGACCAACAAAAACGGAAACAACACGGTAACCCAAAACGAATTGAAAACGTGGTGTTCGATTTTTTTTTTTTTTTTTTTTTTTTTTTTTTTTTTTTTTTTTTTTTTTTTTTTTTTTTTTTTTTTTTTTTTTTTTTTTTTTTTTTTTTTTTTTTCCAGTATTTTTAACGATTAGTACTACTGTTACTACTTCATTTATTCTTTATCATTACTACTACCGAATTTTTCCCACGACTTCCCCAA
>CAUYUJ010014936.1:75000-77500 GCA_963575745.1 Prorocentrum cordatum
GCATTCGTGCTGCTGCGCTTGGTGCAGCTGGTTCCCGTCGTCCTGGTCACAGTGGTACTGATTGTTACGCTTGTGCTGCTGCTTACCGTTGTGTTGGATACACTGTTGCTGGGCTCGAGCAGCCGAGGTGCCATGTCGCTCTGGATGCATATCCCTGGATGTTCGACATCGGCCAAGGGTCTCCAACAGGCGTTGTTTTCCCGAAGCGTCGGCGAAACAGTGCGGTCGGACAGAACAGTGGAGTGCACCTTTGCAGTTGCTCCGCGTGGGGGAATTCAGTTTGTTGGTCAGATCGTCCTGAACCACTGCGTTGCGACTGTTAGCGCGCGCAGGAAAGGCGGGCAATTGCAGAAGAAAGTGTCCGCGTTCAGCGAGATGCGGGAGGCGAATGTGGAACCCAACGTCATCAGTCTACTCAAGTGCCGGGCGCACCGCGGGCGGGAAGACTGCGTGCTCAATCAATTTGAAATCGGCCTGGCTCGCCCCGGCGCGCCCGCAGGCCACCGTGGGGCGCTCCAACATGGCCCAAGAGGCGAGGTCCCAAGACGGCCCCAAACTGAGACGTTTCCAGATGTTCCAAGAGGTCGCCAATTCGGCCTTCCGACGGCCTAGCACGGCCCCAAAACGGCCCAGAAGGGCTCCAAGAGGCCCTATGAGGGCGCTCCGTAACCATTTTGGCTCAATCACTGACGCTTGAGCCCCTTGAACGTTCACTTTACTGAGTTATTTGCGCGTGCGACTGTAACACAGACGCGCTTCAACGCCCTGTCAGCATCATGCTACGGGTTGTTTTCAGGATTGCTGCATCCACGGCATTCAATGTGATACTCCCAGCATTGGCTGCATCTTGCAGTTCCCAGGCAGAAGCACTGGTAGGGCAGTGGACAGTCGTGACGAGCCAGTCAAACCCAGACTGCGGCCAGACTTATACTGTTGGCGGCAATTCGAACACCTACGTCCTCACCAATTGCTCTGAGGCGGCCACTTTCAACACACAACTTCTCAGCGCAACCTGTGAGCCAGGAGTCTCTGGAGGGCTTTCTGGCATGTTCTCAGAGGAGGACGACGGTGGCGGCACCTGGGACACCACGTACATCTATTGCAACTACTGACAGAGGATTTCCAGCACCTCCAACCTGGTGTGGGAGTGGTTCTGGACCACCGATCAGTCTGCGGGATGCCCGTCCACGCTGGCAGAGGCTCGGGCGAAACCTCTGAACGGTGACCTGTGGTACGCTGCTTCAAACATGTCCGGGACCCCGACGAGCACCTGGGCGTGTGTTGGAAGTTGCCCGATGTTTTCATGTGGTTGTGATGAAGATGTGATTCCAGCGCCCGCAGCCGCTTCGTGCAGTTCTCAGGCAGAGGCGCTGGTAGGACAGTGGACAGTCGTGACTGACCAGCAAGCCCCCCACTGTGATCAAATGGGTTCTATTGGCAGCAATTCGATCACCTACGTCGTCAGCAGTTGCTCTGAGGCGGCCACTTTCAACACACAACTTCTAAGCGCAACCTGTGGGCCTGGGGCTTTTGGAGGGCTTTCTGGCATGTTTTCAGAGGAGGACGACGGTGGCGGCACCTGGGACACCACGAACATCTATTGCAACTACTGGCAGAGGAGTTCCAGCACCTCAAACCTGGTGTGGGAGTGGTTCGGGACCACCGATCAGTCTGCGGGATGCCCGTCCACGCTGGCAGAGGCTCGGGCGAAACCTCTGAACGGTGACCTGTGGTACGCTGGTTCAGACATGTCTGGGACCCCGACGAGCACCTGGGCGTGTGTTGGAAGTTGCCCGACGTTGTCATGCGGTTGCAGTGGCGAGGTTAGCAAAGCCTCTTCCATGGCTGGACCTTTCTGTCCTGGCTCGCCTTACATAATCCATGTTCTGTTCCTGCTGGCCTTTTCTGCTTCTCTCTCCTAGGGGCACATCCATGTCGAAACAGCAATGGCTGTCAGACACTGGTAATGCGTTGCTTCAGCAACCCGCAGTCCTTAGAGTAATGTCTACGCTCGAAATTGTCTACGCAGTTAACCACCCCTTTCTTTCGGCCTGCGTTCATTCTCTGCGACTTACGCTGCGAATGGGAAAGAAGAGAGGCCTTGTGAGGGCGCTCCAAGATGTTCCAATTCATGTGTGTCTTCTTCGGTTGTCGAAGGATGTTAACGCGTCGCCTTTTCGGGCTTCGACGCTCCAAGACGTCCCAAGAGGCCCCCAATGTCGCCCCAAAACGGCCCAAGAGGGCCCCCAGAGTGCCCCCAGGCGGCCCAGGAGGGTCCCAAGACGGCCCAAGGGGTTCCCAAGATGTCCCAAGACGGCCTCAAGAGGGTCCCAAGAGGGCCCCAAATGGGGAACTCAGACCGGAATTTTGCGCCCGCCGCCCCAAGAGATGATTCGAGACCGCCAGCAGGCTCCCACGAGGCCGCCCACAAGCCCCAGGAGACCCCCGGAGGCCGGCCCAGATCGGGCCCCAAGAGGCTCCCGAGAGGCCCGAGACACCC
>CAUYUJ010014936.1:82500-104448 GCA_963575745.1 Prorocentrum cordatum
CATACGAAAGAAAAAGCGAGAGAAAGAGAGAGAGAGAGAGAAAGAGAGAGAGCAAAACAACAAGAAAGCGGAAAAGAGCGAGAGAAAGAGAGAGAGAGAGAGAGAGAGAGAGAGAGAGCGAGAGGAACAACATCAACAAATATTGGCATCCCGGGGGAGGGGGATGGGGCAGGCCCGCGGCCTCAAAACAGGTGCCCCGACTCTCCATGAGGGAACCGCGGGGGCCCAGGGGGCCACGAGAGCGCTCCCAGACTGCTTCCACATGCGCTCCAGCCTGGGAAAACTACTCCAGAGAGCTTCCAGACGCCCAAGATGGCCCCAAGACGGCCCCAGGGGCCTCCAAGATCGCCCAGGAAAGCCCGCAGAGGCTTCAGAGAGCCCCCAGGAACCCAAAACGCTCCACGGCGGCCCAAGAGGACCCCAAGACAGACCCAAGGCCCCTAGAGCCTCCCAAGAGGCCCCCAAGACGGTCCAAGAGGGCCCCAAGACTGCCCCAGATGCGCCGGATCCAGTGCGGAAAGCTATCTCCGCGAAGCACGTTGGTGGCACGGCGTGACGCGAAAGAAGCCTGCGGGGGCGAAAGGGGGCGCTCGACGCAGCGCCGCCGACGCGGACTGGAGTCAGTGCCGCCACTTTTGGTTCAGTCGTGCTCCTCGCCGACTAAAACGTTTTGTATTCCAGGCTGTGGTCCGGCAGCGCCGGCGCGACGAGGGCTGCTCACCTGCGGCGCGCCTTGGCGCCGCCAGGCGCTCGAGCCGAGCTCCCGTCGGAGTTCGCCCCGCCCGATGAGAAGCGGAACGGCTCGTCTGCGTGCTGAAAGCGTGCGAGGGCCTCTCCTGCGCGACCGCATGATGGTCTGCACGAACGAAATGGGTACGGAAAGAATGGGGACAATGCCCAACAGCAGTTCCTGTTCATCTTGAACAGGACTCGCTGTCCGCTCCGTCGCGGCCTGTGTCCATTTGGGACAGAAGGCCGCCTGCCCAACAGCGGCCGCGGTTGGTTTGGGACAACATTTGCTGTTGGGCATTGTACCCATGTTTTCCGTGCCCATTTCGGGCGTCCAAAGCATGGAACGGCGCAAGACCACTGTGCGCACGCCATCGGGGACTAACGTCAGGAGGGGAACATATGGGATGTGCTGCCTTCTTTCGCAAATCACGATCGCGAGCGAGTGCGTCATGTGTGGCACTACGTTCCCGACGCGAATCGGCGCGCAGCACCGCGCATGCCGCGCGGGCCAGACATGGGCACCATACCCCGACACGTCGCCAAAGACCTTAACATGTCCGGCATGCCTTCAGTCGCGCGAGGATCGCAGCGCGCTGCGCTTGCACCTCCGTAGCCATCTGCCACAAGACGCACTCGGGACTCACGCGCTGTCGCTGCCCCCTCCCAGCGAGCCGTCCGCTGCAACTGCGCCGACGCCAGAGACGAGCAGTGCCCGACGGACCGCCGGCTCCACGGCACGACCCCGGGGCGCCCCCCCCCCCCGGGGCATCCTCGACAGCGTCTGGGAATGGTGGACAGCGAGGCAGCGGGCCAGACAGACCGCGGAGGCGCAGACGGGGGGCCGCCTTCAAGGCCGAGGCAACTCCAGAGATGACGCAGGACATAAAGGACCTCCGCCTCATCGTCCGCGAGCTCAACGGAGGCATCATCACGACAGTGAAAGTTGACGACGCGGACCCGTTGACCGACGCGATCGAGAAGAACAGGAATCATGACTTACGCGAGGTTCACATTCGGAGAAGGAGAAGAACACGGAAGGGCCCCCCTAGCACCATGCGCAGCGACGGCTAAGATGTAGGTTTTGGGGACGCTGGACATCGGTGTGAAAAGCAAGGGCGACATACATCAGGCGATTCATCTCATGGACCAAATGGACACGCACCAGCTCGACAGCAGGTACAAGAGCGGCCAGATCATGATCAGGTTCAACTGCAGGGGCATGCGGGCTCACCAGGCGATCATGAACGTGACCCACAACGCCCAGAAAACAGCGCGTGCCGGCCTAGCCCCCGCGGGCTCCGTAGAGGACGAGTCGCCCTTGTACGTGGGTGCCCTGATGGAGGACAGCTAAACCCGACAGTGGCGGCACCGAACGCTGCAGTGGGGGCTGCGCAATCTTTCGATATCGAGCTAGACGGCCAGTCGATGCGGCGCTTGAAGGCGACATCTGCTGATGGAAAACACCAGGCCAGTGTGGACAGATGCAGCTGGTGGCGCAGCTCAAGTCCTCGACGCCGATTGCCCCTTCGCCGACATGTGCTCCTCGACCTACGGCCACGCTTGCAGCGACTTCGGTTCGACCCTCGACTCCGACCTGCTCTTCTGCTCCCAAGGTGACGCGGGCTGCGACGTCGGCCGGTCCCCCCACTTCGACGGTCAGCCCACCGACCAGTACTCCACCTACGACGACGAGCGCAGCTCCTGCGGCCACACCTTGTACCATATTGTCTACGGTGACGAGGGTCGCGACATCGATTTCTGAGACTGACGCCGCCAGCACTTCCTATCCGAGAAAGACTCGGAAGGAAGCTGGGACCCCACCTCGCCTGCCTCGATGTCGCCTCGTCACCCTCCTCGCCCTTCCCCAGGCGAGCGCACCGCCGTCCTCGCCGCTCGGGGACGAGGGCGAAGCCGAAGGCCCAAGGGGAAAGCTCGGGGACGAGGACGCCCCCCACGGTGAGCTGGGTTATGTGTGCGCCGCCTCCGAGTGCCGTACAGCTCATAATCATATGCTGCGCGGTGCCCAAAATACGCCGATTCAGGCGAGCACCGTCTAGGATCCCAGAGATGTGCACCGCGAGTCTGGCTTCGGAACATAGGACATTTTGATGTTTCGAATGGTGTGTCTATATATACATATGCATACATATATATGTGTATGCACATATATATATATATATACATATATACAGTCACAAACATAGACCAACCATGTACATGCATACGCACTTATTTATAGGCATGTATACATCTATATATTGAAAAAGGAGATCATCGGCCCGAGGCCCTGGGCAAGTCCCGCTTGTATTTCGGTGCCCCCTGTCCCCGGGAGCCTCCCCAAACGACCCTGGGAGGTCCCAGAAAACCAGATAACGTTCCCAAACCACCCAAGATAGCTTGCGATTGGCCTTCGAGGCTCTCAATAGCGGCCCGCGAGAGCTCCAAGACGGTCCCAGATGATAGCGCGACAGCCCCAAGCCGCCCCAAGAGACACCAAAAGGCCCCCAAGAGGCCCGCCAAGAGGACCCCAAGACACAACATCAAATTTCCTCAGGAAAACGTGGACTTTTTAGTGTCGTCGCCTATTGGGTGTTCGCGTTGTCCACGACTGCCCAAGAGTCCCCCGAAACGGCCCAGGGAACCCCCGAGAGACCTCCAGGACGGCCCAACCAAGAAGGGCCCGAGACGGCCCAGGAGATCCCGAGGATGGCCCAATAGCTTCCAAAAGGGGTCCCAGAAGGGGGAAAACCAGCTTCAAATTGCGAGCCTTGGCCCCGAGCGGCACCAGGACGCTCCAAGAGGCCCCCAAAAGGCCCCGGGAGGCCCCAAAGGGGCACCCAAAAGCTTCTAAGAGGCCCCGTGAAGCCCCCAGGAAACCTCCAAGAGACCCCCCAGAGGCCCCAAACGGGCCTCTGAGAGACTTCCTGAGAAACCTTGATCTACATCTACGAGAGGCCTTTGGTCCACAACCTGGGCCAGTTTCTGGGATGCCGCCTGATCGGCGCAGGTCTTGTTCCTATGTGTGTGTATGTATGTATGTATGTAGGTACGCATCGGTGTATGCATGCACGATTGTACGCCTATGTCCATGTATGTGTACATATAAACGAAAAGAGATATTACTTGGCCTGGCAAAGGACCCGCCCCTATGCAGCTCCGTGTAGCGCAGGGCGCGGCTCTCTCTTCAAATACCGCCCGACGCGGGGTAGACTGGGTAGAGGGTCCCTGCGGAGCTAGCGCGCGTAGCTCCCTGTGGGGCGCGATCCGCGTGAAGGGGGTGGCCGCCGCGCGAGCGCGTCCACTGAGGCCATCGGTGGAGCTCCTCGTGGAGTGCGATCCGCGTGTAGCGGCGCCGACATGTGCGTGGGGGATCCATGCGATCTTGCCCATGTGTGGCATCGACGGAGATCCTTGCGGGGACTGATCCGCGTCAGGGGTGTGCCCAACTATGCGGAGGGACGCCACGCGACCCCTCCTGTTGGAGCCGTCGGTGGAGCTTTCTGTGGGGCGCGATCCGTGTGAGGCGTGTGTCGACATGAGCGTGAAGACGCCATGCGAAGCTTTTCTCTGGGGCCGTCGGTGGAGCCCCATTTGGAACAGGTCCCTGCCATGGCGGTGGAGCACAGCTGCCCATGTGTTCCTGGAAACCTGTCCGGGAGCATCCGGTTGGAGGAGAAGATGGAGGAGGAAAAGGAAGGAAAACATTGGGTTGGGCCATTTTCTCCTCTCTCCCTCTCGATCTCTCTCTCTCTCTCTGTCTCTCCCTTCCTCCCTCCCTCTTTCCCGCCCGTTGTGCCTTGAGCGGTGTGCAGTTGCAGTAGCAGCAGTAGCTCCAGTTCGGCGCTTCAGGCTCTTTGCTGCGCGTGTGTGTGTGTGTGTGTGGAGTAGCTGTAAACGGAGGAGAGGTGGAGGAGGATGAGCAGGACATGGGACAGAAGGAAAAGGCTGATAAGGCGGAGGAAAAGCACGAGGAAGAGGAGGAGGAGGAGGAGGAGGAGGACGGAGAGGAGTGACACAGGAGTAACGAGGAGGAGGGATTGAGGATGGAGCGCAGGAGCTGGAGCAGGAGCACGGGGAGGAGGAGGAGGAGGACGAGGAGGAGGCGGAGGAGGAGACTTTGGAGAAGGACCATGACGATGGACGGAGAGGGTGAGGGGGGCGAGGTTGATGGAGATTCTGCAACGTCCACACGCAGTGGACTTCGCAATGCCGCCGATCAGTCGAGCGACAGCGCGACCTGTAAAATTCGGCGCAGCCGAGACTTGATCCTAAGCGCGCGCGAAGCTCGCGCGCAGTTCTAGTATATATATATATATATATATATTTATATATATATACACATATTTATATGCACATACTTGCACACCGAATAGGTGTAGACATGGCGCTCTGTCGTCGCTCTGTCGCTTTTTCCCCCAACCCTCCTATGGTTGGGTCCTCGTTTTGAATAGAGCAGTGTGGTCGCCCCGGCCTCCTCCTTCTCCTCCCCCCTCCTCCTCTCCTGTTTCCTGTGTTCCCCTCTCCTCTTCTCTCATGCCGTCGGGCTGCGATCTGCGCAACTGTCGCCACTTTCGTGGGCTCCTGGGAGGCCCAGCGGAGGTACGCCCCACGCGGATCACCTCGGGACCTCGCGCCGCCCTGGGGGGCTTTCGATCTGCGCAATTGTTGCCACTTTCGTTGGCTCCTGGGAGGCCCAGCGGAGGTGGGTCCAACGCGGATCACCTCGGGACCTCGCGGCGCCCTGGGGGGCTGCGATCTGCGCAGCTGTCGCCACTTTCGTGGGCTCCTGGGAGGCCCAACGGAGGTACGCCCAACGCGGATCACCTCGGGACCTCGCGGCGCCTTGGCTGCGATCTGCGCAGCTGTCGCCACTTTCGTGGGCTCCTGGGAGGCGCAGCGGAGGTACGCCCAACGCGGATCACCTTGGGACCTCGCGGCGCCCTGGGGGGTTGCGATCTGCGCAACTGTCGCCACTTTCGTGGGCTCCTGGGCGGCCCAGCGGAGGTACGCCCAACGCGGATCACCTCGGGACCTCGCGGCGCCCGGGGGGCTGCGATCTGCGCAATTGTCCCCATTTTTGTGGGCTCCTGGGAGGCCCGGCGGAGGTGCGCCCAACGCGGGTCGCCTCGGGACCTCGCCGCCCCCTGGGGGGCTGCGATCAGCGCAATTGTCGCCACTTTCGTGGGCTCCTGGGAGGCCCAGCGGAGGTGGGTCCAACGCGGATCACCTCGGGACCTCGCGGCGCCCTGGGGGGGCTGCGATCTGCGCAGTTGTCGCCACTTTCGTGGGCTCCTGGGAGGCCCAGCGGAGGTACGCCCAACGCGGATCACCTTGGGACCTCGCGGCGCCCTGGGGGGCCTGCGATTTGCGCAGCTGTCGCCATTTTCGTTGGCTCCTGGGAGGCCCAGCGGAGGTAAGCCCAACGCGGATCACCTCGGGACCTCGCGGCGCCTTCGGGGGCTGCGATCAGCGCAATTGTCGCCATTTTCGTGGGTTCTTGGGAGGCCCAGCGAAGGTACGTCAAACGCGGATCACCTCGGGACCTCGCGGCGCCTTGGGGGGCTTGCGATCTGCGCAGTTGTCGCCACTTTCGTGGGCTCCTGGGAGGCCTAGCGGAGGTACGTCCAACGCGGATCACCTCGGAGCCTCGCGGCGCCTTGGGGGGCTTGCGATCTGCGCAATTGTCGCCACTTTCGTGGGCTCCTGGGGGGCCCAGCGGAGGTGGGTCCCACGCGGATCACCTCGGGACCTCGCGTCGCCCGGGGGGGCTGCGATCTGCGCAGCTGTCGCCACTTTTGTGGGCTCCTGGGAAGCCCAGCGGAGGTGGGTTCCACGCGGATCACCTCGGGACCTCGCGGCGCCCTGGGGGGCTTGCGATCTGCGCAATTGTCGCCACTTTCGTGGGCCCCTGGGGGGCCCAGCGGAGGTGGGTCCCACGCGGATCACCTCGGGACCTCGCGTCGCCCGGGGGGGCTTGCGATCTGCGCAACTGTCGCCTTTTTTTGTGGGCTCCTGGGAGGCCCAGCGGAGGTGGGTCCCACGCGGATCACCTCGGGACCTCGGCGCCCCCTGGGGGCTTGCGATCTGCGCAGTTGTCGCCACTTTCGTGGGCTTCTGGGAGGCCCAGCGGAGGTACGTCCAACGCGGATCACCTCGGGACCTCGCCCCCCTTTTGGGGGCTTTCGATCTGCGCAGCTGTCGCCACTTTCGTTGGCTCCTGGGAGGCCCAGCGGAGGTGGGTCCCACGCGGATCACCTCGGGACCTCGCGGCGCCCTGGGGGGCTTGCGATCTGCGCAATTGTCGCCACTTTCGTGGGCTCCTGGGAGGCCCAGCGGAGGTGGGTCCCACGTGGATCACTCGGAGGTACGTCATACGCGTTTCTTTCAGCGTCCCTGTGTTTCCATCTTGTATATGTCCGGTTCCTCTTCTTGCTGCGCTCTTCTGAAATCATTGCTGGGTGCTCTTCTTGCGCACTGCGGGTCCTTCAGAATGCCAATCAGCATTGAGTGGTCCTGAGTATAATCGCCTGAGAAAGGGTTGGGTACGTCACAGGGTAATGTTGTTGTTCTCTCTCTCTCTCTCTCGCTCTCTTTCTCTCTTTTTTTTTTTTTTTTCTCTCTCTCTCTCTCTCTCCCACCTCCACTTTATCTATACATATATATAGATATAGAGATATTTTGCATACATAGAGAGAGGGAGAGAGAGAGAGAGAGAGAAACAAAAGACAGAGAGACAGCGAGAGACAGAGAGACTGCTATATCGGTAACTGTACATATAGACCGCGAGACATATACAAAGTACGATGATGAGGTTGATGCTAATTATTCTGATTCAGAGGAGGATCAGGAGGAGGAGGACGAGTAGGAGGAGGAGGAGGAGGAGGAGGAGGAACAGGAGAGTTATGAGTTGGAGTAGGATAATCATCCAGGAGCAGGATGGGGGGGATGGATGGCGAGAAAGATGATGAGAAGAATGCCCCCCTCCCTCGTACCCCCTTCTCTTCTGGCTTCATCCCTCATCTATATCCACCTCGTCCTTCTCCCATGTTGTTATGCTCTTCCTCCCCTCCTCCCCCTCCTCTCCCTGTTCTCCTCCTCGTCGACCTCCTCTTCCTTTGCCTTCTTCTCCTACTCCTCTGTACCGTTATTCTCCTCCTCCCGTCCGCCCTTAGCCTGCGATAGGTCTGAGCGCCCTGGCCATGATCATCAATCCAATGTTGGAGGTGGTTCCGAGGATTTGGGACGCAGAATAATGAAGAGGGGGAGGTGGTGTGACCGAGGTGGAAGAGGGAGGAATATGACGAGGGATGATGGTTATGAGGATGATCATGGATATAGTGATGATGCTGTCGAGGAGGATGACTGGAATGAGGATGAAGCTGATGATCAGCAGGTGGAAGAGTGCAGCGTGGGTATTGGTTTGGGTCGGGGAGGAGGAGGGATGATGGTGATGCTGCTGATGATGGTGGTGGTGGTGAGATGATGGTGGTGATGATGGTGGTGATGATGATGATGGTGGTGGTGACGATCATCGTGGTGGTGGTGGTGGTGGCGGTGATGGTGACGATGATGAGCTGATCGGATGGTTACAAAGTTCTTAACCGTGGTAGTGCACGGCGGGACGCCAAGCTTCAGCATAGCAAGCTTACAGTTTGAGACTAAAGCTTCACCTGGGCTGCTTGAGCTTCAGCTTAGGATTCCGCGTGAGAGCCAAGCGTGGTTTGGGGAGGTTCAGGGAGGGTTGAAGCGCACATATTGGCGACCACCACACGAAAACTGTTGTTGTGCGTTGCAGACGTTTTTTAATTGCAGAGGTTGTAGTGCATTTTGTTGGGCTTGTAGTGGCACTGCTCGATGATTTCGCTCGGGAGTTAAGCGTGGTTCGGCGAGGCTCAGGGAGGGTTGAAACGCACATGCTGGCGACCACCACACGAGAATAGTTGGTTGTTTTCATTGAAGTGGTTGTTTGTAATCTAGTGTCGTTTGCGTAGCAGTTTTTGTTTGCGTTGTGGTGGCGCTGCTCGAGCTTGAGTTGAGGATTCCGCTTGATAGCCAAGCGTAGTTTGGGGAAAGTCAGGAAGGGTTTAAGCGCTAGTCAGGGACCACCACACGACAACAGGTTTGAAGCATTTCATTTCTGTTTGAATGTCAGTTCGTTCTTTTTCTGTAGTGCCTTATTTTTGCATTGCAGTTTCGCTTTCTCTCTGTAGTGGCGTTGTTCGAGCTTGTGTTCAGGACTCCGTGTGGGAGCCTTCGTGGTATGGGGAGTTTCGAGGAGGGGTGAAGCGCACATGCTGACGACGACCACACGAAGATCGTCTTGCGTTGCATTGCCGTGTTCGTTGGATTGCAGTTTTTTTGCGCTGTAGTGACGCTGCTTGAGCTTGAGCTTCGGATTCCGCGTGAGAGTCGAGCGTGGTTTAGGGAGTTTTCAGGAGGGCTGACGCGCACACTCTGGCGATGACCACACGAAAGTAGTTTTTGTGCACAATGCAGTTGTTTTTCATTGCAGTTTTTTTGCGTTGCATGTCCTTTGCGCTGTAGTGGCGCTGCTCAAGCTTGAGCTTAGGATTCCGCGTGAGAGCCAAACGTGGTTGGGGGAGGTTCATGGAGAGTTGAAGCGCACATGTTGGCGACCACACGACATCGTGGTTTGTTTGCATTGCAAGTTGTTTTGCTTTGCAGTTTCTTCTGAATTGCAGTTCTTGATGCGCTGTAGTGGCGCTGCTCGAGCGTGAGCTTACAATTCGACGTGGGAGCCAAGCGTTGTTTCAGGTCGCTCGAGGCGAAAAGCTCTTGTGCGGCAGCGCCTTACCATGCGCTGTTTCACAAGAGCTGATACGGTTGCCTTTCCGCCGCAGTCGGACTTGACGCAACAGCGCTTTCTGTCTCAGCCCCGGCTGCGGCGACGCCAGTCGCGGGACGATGACGACGGTGACGACTACGTCGACGACGAAGATGTCGAGGACGATGACGAGGACGACAGCGACGACGACGTCGCTTTTTGTACGGTTTCGGCCTTTCCGGAATTGTCGGCGTTGTTTGCATTGCAGTTGTTGTTTGCATTGCAGTTTTTTGTTGCGTTGAAGTGGGGTTGCTTGAGCTCGGGCTTAGGATCCCGCGTGCGAGCCGAGCATGGTTTGGGGAGGTTCAGGGAAGTTGAAGCGCACATGATGGCGAGCAGAGCACGAAGACAGTTGTTGCGTTGCAGTTTTTTTGGCATTGCAGTTTTTCCCCAACCCCCCTGTTTGTTGGTTTCCCCTTTTGCACTGAGCACTGTGGTCACACACCTACTCGTCATCCCCCCTCCTCCTGCCTCCTTTTGCGCTGCTCCCTGGTGGGGTGCGAACTGCGCAACTGTCGCCGCTCCCGTGGCCTCCCGGGAGGCGCGGCGGAACACGGGAGTAAACGGACCCAGACTCGACCTCGCAGCTTCCTGTGTGGCTGCGAACAGCGCAACTGTCGCCGCTCCCGTGGGCTCCTGGGAGGCACAGTGGAGTAAGGGAGTAAACGGACCCAGACTAGACCTCGCAGCTCCCTGGTGGGGCTGCGAACTGCGCAACTGTCGCCATGTTCGTTCTGCCTCCTCCCGCGCTGTTCCATGGTAGGCTGCGAACTGTGCATTTGTTGCCACTTTCGTGGGCTCCTGGGAGGTCCAGCGGAGTAGGGGAGGAAACTTACCCATACTCGACCTCGCAGCTCCCTGGGGGGGAGTTCGCGAACTGCGCAACTGTTGCCGCTCCCGTGGGCTCCTGGGAGGCACGGCGGAGTAGGGGACTACCCGAGACCTCGCAGCCTCCGTGTGGCTGCGAAGTGCGCAACTGTAGCCGTTTTCGTGGGCTCCTGAGAGGTCCCGCGGAGTCGAGGGCCACGTGGATCCACGTGGGACCTCGCTGCCCCCCGGGAGGTTGCGACCTGCACAATTGTAACCACTTTCGTGGGCTCCTGGGAAGTTCGGCGGTGTCGGAGGCCACGCGCGCCGATTTGAGGTGTCGCTGCTCCCAGGGCAGCTGCGAGCTGCGTGACTGTCGCCACTTTCGTAGGCTCCTGGGAGGTCGGGGGCTCTTGGGCCGTCTCGGGCCGTCGGAAGGCCGCAAAGAAACACATGCCCAAATCGTTCAAAAACCTACGGAAGTCAATGGTTTGTGCCTCTTCGAGCTTTGCTGGAAGCTTTCTTGGGGGGCCTTTCGGGCCGCCCTGGAATCCTCTTGGGGAGCTTCCTCGCCCATCTTAGGCCATTTTTGGCCCATCTTAGGCCGTCTTGGCGGCTTCTTCGGGTGGACTTGGAGGCATGTTGGACCCTCGTGGGCCGTCTTGAACGCAATCTTGGATCATCTTGGACTCTTGGCCATCTTGAGCAATCTTGGAAGCGATCGGGCACATTTTTCGGCGGCTCACGCGGCATTCTGATTGGCCGGCGCAATGGATCGACGCCCTAGGGGGAGCTCCGCAAGAACCACAAACCACCAGACATTCAGCACGCCGGGCACCCCTGTGATAAATCAACAGATGGCGGCGGATGACGCAATCGCGCGTAGGGCCGCGATCCGTTAGTTCGGATAAATGACGGGGGAGTGTGAGGGGGTTGGCAGGACCCGTCCCAGATGACGGAAAGCGTGCGCAGCGTCGCGATCCGTTAACCGGGAGAAAGTTAACAAGGGGGAGCGTGACGGGGTTCACCTCGCGAGGCCCAGATGACGGAAAGCGCGTGTAGCGTGGCGATCCGTTAATGGGGAGAAATAACAAGGGGAAAAGTGAGGGGATTGTGGCAGGACCCATCCCCGATGACGGGAAGCGCGCGTAGCGTGCGATCCATTAATCGGAAGAAATGTAACTAGGAGGAATGTGAGGGGGATGGCAAGGCGACCCCCAGGATTTAATAGCCAAAGTTTCCTCCCAAGAGGCCGCCAGGGGCCTCAAGAGAACCCAAAACGGTACAAGATGGCTTCCAAGACGGCTCCAGGGGGTTCCAAGAGGGCTCCAATTTCACCCGACATGCCTCGAAGACGGCCCAAGAGACCTTCAAGACGGCCCGAGGACCTCCGAGTCGCCTCGAGAGACCAAAAGAGGCTTCCCGCGACAGCCCAAAGGGGCAAACATCATTGATTTCTTGATTGTGCCTGAAGGTTTCTGGGGTTCTCGCCTTTTCGGCCCCCATGCGCTCCAAGACGGCCCTGGAGGCCCTTCAGATCGCCCCAAGACGGCTCAGGAGGCCCACACGCCCGCCCCAAGACGGCCCAGGGGGGCCCAGGACGGCCCCAGGGGGGCCCAAGAGACCTCCAAGACGGCCCACGTGGCCCTCAAGCGGCTCTCACGGGGTGCCCCGACGGGGTGCCAACACGTATTTGTCGGGCCCTCGGCCCCAAGAGGCCCCCGGGAGCCCCCAAGAGGACCCCAAGAGGCTCCGAGCGGGCCCCAAGCGGCCCCAAAGAGGACCCCACGAGGCTTCAAAACGGCCCCTACGAGGCGTTGAAACGGCCTCCCGACGACCTTCCGCGAGATCCCAACGACCATCCAGCAGGAGGATGAGGAGGAGGAGGAGGAGGATGAAGAGGAGGAGGAGGAGAAGGAGGAGGAGGAGGAGGAAGAGGAGGAGGAGGAGGAGGAGGAGGAGGCGGAGGCGGAGGCGGAGGCGGAGGAGGAGGAGGAGGAGGAGGAGGAGGAGGAGGAGGTGGACCAGTGTAAACCCAAGAGTCATCAGCGATGTTGAAATTTACCCTCCCTCCAAGCTCCCTCTTCATACGCCCCTACAACGGTTCATTTCCATTGAGGGACGACGACCAGCGAGATGTTGATGATGCGGATGATGCTGAAAAGTACGATGACGATGATGGTGATGGTGATCACGATGCGGATGATATGGTGGTAGTGATGATTGTTGTGATGGTGATGGTGAAGGTGACCATGACCATGACGATGAAGATGATGGGGATGAGGATGACAATGATGACGATGATCATGACCCTAGTTAGAACTTGAGCGCGCGCGAAGCGCGCGTGATGGTTCTAGTGTACAAATGTTGATCTACAACCTCGGCGCGAGCGCAGTGCAGCAGCGTTCCGACAACTGTTAAGCATCAGCCCCACACTGGCCCCTGCTCGAAGGACGATTCTCCGCGTGCACCTGATGCCCGAAGCGGGCGCGGACGATCCGAGCCGCTCGGTGGCTACGGGAACAGTGCCAGTGGCCGCACCCACCATTGCGCCAATCGCTGCCCGAGGTGGTCAGCGGCGGCAATAGCAGCAGTGGTCAGCTCGTGCCCGTGCCACCTGCCCCTGTGCCAATGGTATCACAGCCAGTGGGAGGTGCCAGCAGTCCGAATGGATGCTTGAAGATCCACCCCAGCCAGCAGACCCACCCTGATTTCCGCGTGGGGCTCGTGTTGTCGGGTGTCTGGGCGTCGGAGAGATAGGGCCATTCAAAGAACCGGTACAGTGGAGACCCGTGCCAAGAAACACCCTGCTTGCTTCCAGAGTGCCCTGGGCTTCTTGGATTTCGATGGTTTTGTTATGGAGAGCGTGACGGCGTGACGTTCCCTCACCGTGGACGTCCTGGGGTCTCAGGGTTGGTTTCTCGTTTAAAGAACCTGTAAGCCCCCCACCCCACCTGACAAGCCAGAGTGCGACCACTCCTCGGCACAGACTACCTGAGCGGCCCCGTCTTCCCCCCCCCTACGATTCCTGGCACGACCTTTCCTTCGGCCGTGGCCTGGCGGGAGCGCCTGCCGGGGTTTTCATGGGGACAGTTATCGTTAGTTGGTCACTTCAGGATCGAATCCCCCCGTGTAGCTCACACGCGGGATGCTTTGCTGGCCATTTTCCAGGCAGGCAGCTCCGAATCTCTCCACGAACGGGTTCACAACGGGGAGAAATCTATACCGGGCGACTCCTCGCCACGCTGGGCAGTCATGCCATTGTATTCGAGATGGATGATCTGTCGTAACTGGGATGCAATGGCGATCAGGAGGTCCAGGAGGAAGAGGAGGAGGAGGAGGAGGAGGAGGAGGAAGAGTGTAAATTCGGGGAGGCGGGTGGGGAGGACGTGGTGGTGGCCCGCATGCCCAAGGATCCGCCGCGAGCGGGACGTCGGCATGCTGCCCATGCTCCCGTACACCGCCATGACTGTCTGCGGCGTCATCTGGTCGGCCCACCGGCGCCCTCGACTGCGCCGTCATCGTGGTCGTCGTCGACGCCGCCGTCGTCGTCGTTGTCGTCGCCGTCGTCGTCATCGTCGTCGTCGTCGTCGTCGGAGGAGGAGGAGGAGGAGGAGGGGGGTAAAGAGGAGGATGAGGAGGAGGAGGAGAAGGGGGGCAAGGGGGAGAATGAGGAGGATGATGGCGAGGAGGGGGAGGATGATGGCGTCGTCGCAGTTTATCGGCCGTCGTCGCTGGTTGTCGATGGTGGCTACGGTGGTCGTCGTCCCGGGAGGTCGTTGTCGTCGTCGGTGGTGGTGGTTGTTCTCGTCTACGCTGACTGTGGTCTTCGTTGTCATCGTCGTCACCTCCAATGGGTCGTTCTCATTGGTGGTGTTGGTCTTCGTCGTCGTCGGTGCTGGTGGTATTCGTTGTCATCGTCGTTGGGGGTCGTCGCCGTCGTCGTCGTCGTCGACGTCGGTTGGGATGGGAGATGGCAGCGGTGGATTAGGATCATGATGGGAGCGGGGTGCGTTCTGTAGGACGAGCGAGCGAATTTTGGAGGGATGACAAGGAAGACATGGAGGTGTAGGAGAGGGCGTGCTTGAAGGAGGAGGAGGAGGAGGAGGAGGAGGAGGAGATGGAGGGCAAGGTTCGTGTACGGGGTGCTCCAGGGGATCATGTCTGTGGCGATCATCAACGCCGTCATGGAGGGCAAAACGTGCACGTATCCCCTGCTCCCGTGCTCCAGCCCCTCATCTTGGCGTCAGCGTCGTCGCCGTCGCCGTCGTCCTCCCCACCTCCCCTTCTGCCGGCCTCCCTCCCTCATCCCTCTTCTCTCTTCTCCGACCTCCTCTCTCCCTCTCTTTCTCCCCTCTCCTCTCCTGGCCCTTCTCCTTCTATCTCCCTCCTGTCTTCCTCCATCCATTTCCCTATAAACGACTCCTCCCTGACGTACCTCCAGACGTGCTGGTAGGGCGGGCAAGGCGTTTAGCCTAAGATTTCCTCACCATCTCTGTTCCTGAAGCATGAAGTTCGCAACAGCTCCACAGATGGAGAGCGGGTTTTCAAGTTCTGGCTCTCGCTTTAGAGCCGCGCACATTCGACTTTACCAAATGTACCATCTTCAAGGATGGAGGGCGGCAGATTTTCAAACTGTGGCTCGCGAGGGCGCTTCCTTTTTCATAAGTGGTTCTCGCCCTAGCGCCGTGCGCATTGGCCTTAACAGTCTGTGGCAATTTCAAAGATTCGTTGGATTGAAGTCCCATGAGTCATGTTCTGGCGTGGTTTCGGATTGTCAGGGCGCAGCAGTCACGTCGGTTCGTGGTGTTGAAGTTCCAAAACGGTATTCTGACACGATGGATGGTTGTCAGACCTTTTGCTTTCAACGGGGCATTTCCCACAATGATCGCCAGTTTGTGCAGGGACCTACTGAGAGGGAACTTTGAGGGACGGTTTATTGCAACATCGTAGATTCGTCTTGGGTTTATGTTGGTCATCCTCCTTCTTATCCTCCCCCCCTCCTCTGCCCCCTCCTTCCCCCTCGTGAACCCCGTCCTCGTTCATTGTTTCCCCCCCCCCGCTCGCCCCGCGATGCCTCCCCCACACCCCTCCTAGTCTCCTGCCTCCGAAACCCTCAACCACATAATGGCTCGAGCGCATCATTGTGTTGAGGCCACGATTTAAGTCCGCTCACTTCCACTCCAGCGCTTGAGGGGCAGCTGGCTCCCCGCGCGAGCTCCATTGCGCGGTTAGTCCAGCTGGCGAAGAAAGGTTCAGAGCAGAGCAGCTCGACGGGTGTCGTCCCTGGTCCACCTGCAAATACGGTACTTGCGGGTATAATGACGTGTTCCAAAAGTTGCATGACAAGTGGCGCAAATGCAGTCGCCAGGTCCAGTTGGACAAGGCCGAGTTACCGCGCAGTGGCACCGGCAGCAGGCGAAACAATCTGGTGAACGGTGTGGCCGGAGGTGGTAGCCCCCCGATGGTGCAGAGCCTGCTGGAGCAGGCCATGGCCCTGTCAGCCGACCAATCGTTGGAGCATGTCCTCCCCACGGTGCATGTTCAGCAGGTGGTGGCGGCTCCAGCGCCGAAAGCCCCGAGTTTGTCAGCCGCCGAGGATGTGTGGCGGGCATAAAAAAGGCCCAGAAAGACGCATTCACCAGTTATGAGCAAGCAGCTTCTCCTGTCTCTCGTTGACAATTCATTTTGGAGACCGGGAGGTCGAAGGAGGCCGACGCCATCAGGGCTTCCGCTTCAGCGGGGATCAGCAGGCAGATCGCCGCCCGAGCTCTCGCGCAGGAAGCAGGCATCTCTTGTGAAAGAAGAGTGCTCTCGGGCGTTCAGAGGCAGTGGTGGCTCCGAGGGGAAGTCACCCGACGCTCTCATCAATCCCGAGTGGGACACCAGCTTCTTCCCGATTTTGAAGGGCTCGGAGGGAATGGAATGCTTCACCGAGGAGAATGATACCTTGCGCAAGTTGGAGACCAGACCGCAGGATGCCAAACCGAATTTCGCGAGGAAGGCCTCCGAAATCCAGGAATGGAAAGCGAAGGCCCTCGAAATCCAGCGCGTCATCGAGGAGAGGATGGCGAAGAAGCGGCGCGCGGGTGCTCCATCGGAGGCTGCAGCGGTTGTTGTCGGCGGCGCAGTCAGAGAGTGAAACACCTGCAGCAGCGGAGCCGCCAGAGGCAGATGTCGATCGCGAAGTCGAGCGCAGTCGGCAGGCTCGCGCGGCCGCCGATGCCGCGCAGGCCGCGGCTGTGGCCCGGGGCGGCGGCGCGGCGGCGAGCGCCGCCGTGGCGCGTGGCTCAGGGGCCGCCAAGGTCGCTGCAGCGTCTTCGGTGGGCGCCCCAGGTTAGCCGCTCACGGGCCCCGGAGGTCCAGTCCTCTCTAACACGACGACGCTTTCTCCTTCGCCGGCCTGCGCCGACAACGAGGTCGTGCGCCGCGTGTTCTTCGCAGGCGTTTCTTGTCTTGGGCCGAAAGGTTGGGGCTATTTTCCAGCAGGGATTCTTCGAGTCGCTAGCAATCTTTGGGATTGGTTAAAACACATGTCCAGGGGGCGGGCTCCATTCGCAACGACTGGGCCAAGAAAGGTGAACAGCTGCGGTGGTGTTTCTTGGACAATGGTGCCAGGGCCACGGGGTGCGGTGCTACTGTGGCCGCCAGAGAGAGGGCCTGCGAGCCTGCGAGGTGGCGCGCTCGTCATGGCGCGCAACTGCCGACGCGTGCGCCGTCCGTCGACGGGCTCATCCCCGTCATAGTTTAGTATCGCGGCTTGTCCTTCGTCGCCAACACTTTCAACTGCCTCTCGGGGATTGGGTTCGCTCGGGAGAACCTGCGGCGCTGCGCGCGTCTCGGGGGATTTCGCGCGGAGCTTTCAGCGGCCGCGGTGCGTCGCTGCCGATTTCAACGTCGACTTGCACCCCCATTGTTAAATCAGCTTGCTTCAAGTGATGGGAGGGGGGGGGGGGGGGCGTCTGCGTTCGCCCGTTGAATTCGCGTGCTCGGAGGGCTCGGGGAATCCGCGTGTGGACTATGCGATCCTGAGCTCGTGCTGTCTCCCATGCGTCGAGAGCGCGGAATCCTCGTCGCGCGTGTCAGGAAGATCGCAATGCGGGCTAGAGCTCCCGCATTCGTGGGGTCGGGCCAACAGCTGTTCATGGAATAATTTCATCGTCTGCCTCGCGTTGCTAGACCCTGCGCGGGGCAAGCGGCCGGGCTCGCATCCGGGCGCGGGCGTCGGCGGTAGCGTCTCCAGCGCGAACAGGGGCGCGAGAGCAACCGCTTGGCGTGGCGAGATTTGTTCAGAGATCTTCGCGCTCATTCCCGTGAGGGCGATGTGGTAGGGGGGGGGGGGGGGGCGGCGAAGGCCCGTCGCCCAGGGCGAGTGGCGCCCCCGGTGCGTTCGCGGCTGCCCGCGGCGAAGAGCAGCGCGATGATTTGCCGCTATGCATTTTGAGGAGGGGCCTGAGGAAGAGGACCCATGTGCCTCGTAGTCGTACTTTCGACCGGCAGATGGGGCGCATTCGGGGCCTCCTCGGTTGTTCAGAATAGCAGGGGCAGTCATGCCCCGCCCACTGTTGCAGTCAGTGTGGAGTGTGGGGCCCGTGCTGGCGGTCGTCCTGTAGGGTCGGGCCCCATTGGGGCTGGTCGCGATCCCGCTCCGCCCGCCGGTGGTGCCGTTGTTCTCCCCACCCCGTTCCTGCTTCTACTTTGCCCGCCATTGCGGCTCAAATCGGTTGGCTCTCGCTCTCTTGAGGGCGCCCCCCTCGTCCTCCAGTCGCTGGCTTCCCTTGCAGGGCGGACTCGTGCGTTGCCTATCAGCGGCGAATGCGCTGCCTGGATATCCGAGGTCGAGCGGGCCACGTTTCTGCGCCGCGACGTTTGTCCCTCGACGGCCCCGTGTTCGCGGGTTACGGCTGTCTGCGATTCCAGTGCATCGGGTTGCTCTTGCGCGGGCGCAGCCCCCTCGTGACGGCGCGGCAGCGTGGCGGGCCAGCGCCCGCGCTGCGGCGCGCAAGGTGGCCGGGCACATGTGTCGGGGGAATGGGGCGCCGCCTAGCTCGCGCGCCAGGCTGATGCCGGCGCCGAGCCAGCCGACGACGCCCCCGACGGCGTCGTTGCAGTCGCCCCCGCGGGTATTGGCGCGCGGTTGGTTTTCCCGGCGGCGTTGCGGGGTCTTGGCGCGGCGTCAATTTCAGAGGGAATTGATTCCTGAGAGAACGGGGCGTGCGAGCGAGAGTAGTGGAAGCCTCTCTGCGCGAGCTTCGAGAATAAACCGCTGCGACGGATGCCGTTTGCTTCGCGCATCGCAGTCTTAAAGGTTCGCTTCCTCGCCGGGGACAAATATCCGTAAATGTCGTAGGCGGTGTTTTGTTCGTCCAACAGACGTCGTCGATGGGGAGATTTCCGGGTGGCGCGAGTCGTGGTGGTCGCCTTCTCTCATGGCTCAAGAGGTCGATGGCACGTGCGCTTTCACTCGTGAGCATGCGGCCCCCTCGCGGTCGAGGCTGCGCCGGGCGCGGCCGGGGCGTTGAAGGTCGAGGCAAGCCTCGGGATCGACTGATCGTTTGTAGTCGCAGGCCAGTTTCCCGATGCCGCTCTGCGGGAGACGCGCGACCTTCGCCGCGTCGTTGAGGAGGGTCTGTCTTGGCCCTGGCAGGTGCTCACCTGCGAGAGGCGCCTGCCAGGCAAAAGGTCGGGCGGTGACTGCGCTGTGGGCTTGCTCGCCATGCTGCGCCGCATCTGGCCCGCGGACAGGGGAGGTCTCGCGCGAAAATTGGGCTCCGACGAGGAGCTGGCGCGGGGCGCAGCGGTCGCCGACAACAGCGCGCTGCGCGAGGCCTGCTCGAGAGACTTGCACTGTGATATCGCCGCGAAGGTGAATATCCCGCGCGGGCAGCCACTAGTGGGCGTCGATTCGTTCTACGACTCGATCGAGCGAAGTCCAGCGGCGCACAGTGCGGTAGGGTTGTCTTTCCCGTCGGTCCTTTTGTCTCTCGAACTGCACTTGGATTTGAGTCTTCGCGCGCTGGGTCAGTTGGATTCCGTTTCGAAGCCGCTTCAACCCGCTTGATCGGTGGTCCAAGGGCAGTGAAACGAGGCCCGCTTCGCTCGCTGCGCGACGCGAAAGGGTCATTCGTCGCGCGTGCATCGCTCGCCCCGCGCTCTCTGGGCGCGCGTGGGTGGTCGACCGTGCCCGGCGCGTTGCGGGGCCCCGAGTTTATGCGCGGGCATCGGTGGTCAAGGGCATCACAGCTGCTGCCGTGGTGCGTCGCGATGTGGGTCGCCGACTTTTTCCTGAGAGCATCGGCGCGCGCGCTTTCCCAGAGGGCGCTTTCCTCGCGGTGCACGCGCTACGGCGGCGACAGATTCGAATGGGGGCAGCGCTGTAGACGGCGCATCTTGGGGGCGACTTTAGAAGGGGGTCGGCGTCGCAGACGCAGCCCGTAAGAGAGCTGTGAAAGGCGGTGCCCGACGCGCCGAGTTTCGTCGCTTTGCCGCTGCATCCCGTCGGTCTGGGCAGACAGTTATCTCTCGGCGCGAGTGGGGCCCGGCCGCGGCGACGCATTGCCGCGAGGTCTTCGGCGTTTTTTTGGAGGACATGGCGCTCCATCGTCGTCGCCTAGCCGCTGCTGCGGGGTCTCTTCGTCGTGGTCGTTGCGCCACCACCCCGTTGTCTTCGCGCCTCCCTGGGGCTGATCCAGGATTGGTTTTGCCCGAGCAGTCCCTACACCTTTGGCTTTCGATGTGGCTATCTCTGCCTTCGACTCGCGCCAGTGCGCGTCGCGCGTGATCGAGTGCCGCTGATGATCTTCGAGGGCTTCTTGAAGCCCAGCCCTCGCGTCGCGTGCGCGGGCCAACGTCGGCGGCGGTGCCCCTCTTTTTTTTCGCGGGCGGGCTAGAAGTCGATTTCTGACGCCGAATGGCGTGCGTCAGGCGATTGCGCGGTGGATCGGCGCGCGTCGGCGCCCCGTGATGACGGTTTCACTCCTTTTGTGCATGCGCACCCTTGGCTGGCGAATGTCGAGGCTCCCCTCGAGCGGAGGCAGCAGCGCGCGGCAGCTGAAAACTTCGCGCGTGGGGTTTCGAGGGCGGGGCCGACGCGGCCAGCCTTCGCAAGTTTGTTCGCAATCTTCATTTCGCGTACAGAAGGCGTCTGTTTGGGCGGGGCTCATGATCGGCATCGCTGCGGGCGGCGCCCTGGCCAATCAACTGCGGCGTGAAGCTGGACTTCGGCCAGATGCTAGGTCTGATAGTTTTTGGGCCGATCAAGACTGCGCCGTTCATCGTGCGTGGCCCTGTCCTAAAAGTGTGGGAGGCATGGCCTTCGTCGATAGTAATGCGATTGTTCCTCATGCTTTGGCTGAGTGCGCTCGCGTTTCCGGGCGCGCGGGCTCGCGCCCGCTGCCTGGGCGCGCTTCGCGCGGCCGCCCGCCGACGAACATTGGGAGGGCGGTGGCGTCGCGGGACTTTGGGTAGCAGGTGCTTGGGCGCAGGCTCGGTGGACGAGCCGCTGGTGATTTTCGGAGGTGCTTCTTGTGGGCGCGAGACGACCCGCGACTCCGTCGAACCGGGTTGGCCATCTCCGTCTGCGCCGCTTTCTCGCCGCTGGTGCTGGGCCAGCATCTTTTCGGGTCCTTGTGCGGCGACGAGCAGGCGGCCCCCGAGGCGAGCTTCGTGCTTTCGAGCTGGCCGTGGGGGTCTCCGAAACCGCCGTTGTGTATGTTGCCGACTGCGAGGAAGTATTTCGCTGCTGGTGCGCGGGCCTTGCCCAGCGCCCATTAGGCGCCCGCGTGGGCATCTGGCGCCACATCGGCCTTCGTGTTTCTCGGCAGCATCGTGAAATTGGAGAAGTGGTTGTTCTCCAGCTTGCCTCCCACTTGGAGGATAGTGAAGCACTCAAGCACGGCGTGCCTTCTTGGCTTGACTAGGGAAACCTGCTGTGGATCGCTTTGCCGAGGCCGCTGCAGCTCGGGCGCGGCTGCCGCTGGAGGACCGTGATCGGGCAGCAAGCGTGGAGGGGGCGGCGTTGCTTGTCTGACGGCGTCTTTTGCGCGCAGCTGTGTCGCCAAAGCAGAACGGCATAGCAATTAGTGTGACAAGGAAGTGGTCTGCCGACGAGTGAATCAGCAGGAGGCCGAGGCTGCCTGCCCTCCGCCCCCTCTCGTCTTCCTCGTCTTCCTCCCCCTGCCCCTCGTGTTGGTGCGCGCCTCGCGACCCCGCGCGTCCTGGCCGAGGGTGGGCGTTTTGTCGGATCTGCAATTGATCCGCATCTTGGGCTGCTGAGACCGCCTGGCTAACAAGTGCTTGCGCGCCCCTCGAAGTTGCTGGCGGCCAGATGCTTTAGGTTGTCTCGTGGGCGACGTTTTCGCCCCACCCTTTGCATGCTTCATGTTTCCACGAAGCGCTTGAACTGGTTATGCAGCACACCTGTGATGGCAGTAGTCCTGGTGATCCCTCCTCCACAACCTTCCTCCTCCCCTTTTCGCTGGAGGGAAGGGAAGGGAGGATGATGAACAGGAACAGGAGGAGGAAGAGGATGATGATGATGATGATGATGATGAGGAGGAGGAGGA
>CAUYUJ010014936.1:104548-129548 GCA_963575745.1 Prorocentrum cordatum
GAGGAGGAGGAGGAGGAGGAGGATCCGCGCGCATCAAGGGGGCGGGCTGACGGCCGCCTCCCCAGCGCCCACGGTCGCGGGCGCGCCGACAGGGGCCCTGCCGCCAGGCGAGGGCCCCTGGCCACGGGAGCCGCTCAAGGCAGGCCCCCGACGAGGAGAACAGGGGCCCTGCCGCCAGGCAAGGCCCCTGGCCACGGGAGCCAGGCTCCCGACGAGGAATCAGGGGCCCTGCCGCCAGGCAGGGCCCCTGGCCACGGGAGCCCGCAAGCGGCGGGCTCCCGACCACGGGGGCCCCCAACTGGGCCACGCCCCCGACCATGCAAGTAGGTACTCGCACTTCAGGGTGCAGACCATCACCTTCAGCACGAGCCAGTACCAGTGGAGGACCAACTTCCGTCCAGCATCTTGAGCGAGACCACGACCTTCTGGGAGATCGTGGGCGCGAGCTTCTTCTCCAGTCTGGCCAGCACGGCCTTGACTTTAGAGCCAGGGTGGTCGCACTCTTTCTTGAAAGTGGATGGCCTGGCTGCAGCTGACGCGCCACACACCAGGCACTCAATCACCGCCATGTCCTTGACAAGCTCGGAGCTCCGCACGGGCGCCAGCTCCACCAGCACGTGCTTCTTGTCCAATTGGGGGTTCAACTCTAGCACCGTCGGGACGATGCTCCCTGGGCACTCAGATTTGCGGTCGTACCACCTGCACCTGGCACACCACTTCGCGCCCTCTTCGCCTCTGAGGTCGCACAACAGCTTGGTTGCCAAGGGCTTGACGACTGCTTTGGGCGCTGGCCTGTTGGGTTTCGCCGTGCGGTGTGAGCAGTCCGTGCCATCAACACGAGAGCCAATTGCAGCAACCCGCAGGGCCACTCCTTCAACCAGCTCACGAGATTCCCGAAGCCGTCCACGATCAGCTTCAGAGATCCGTCCCACCGAAGCCGCCCTCTTGGCTGCTTTGTCAGCCAAGTAGTTACCATACCAATCACGATAGCAGGGTCCCACACATTCTGCGAGTCGCCTCCTGCTGACGTGCGCCTGAATCTTCTCAATGGTCAAACCTTCGGGACCCAAACCACCGAAGTCGTCGATCAGGGTCCAGATCTGCTTCCACAAATTGGCCCATGCATATGAATGATGCGTCGTACGCTCGCGTCCGTGCTCCATGAGGCCCTACGAAGGAGCTGTCCGTAACCGCCACCACAGGCGGAAGGGGCAACCTCAGGGCGTGGAGTAGTGCTGCCAGCTCCCCACCATTGATGTCCACGTAGGGCTCGTCCAGCACCCCTGATACGCACTGGTAGAACTCGCCGGAGCCTGGCCTCAGCGCGATGACTGCCCAACCAACGGTAGTGTAGCGCTGGTAATCCCCTTCGTACGCTGATCCGTCAAGATACAACCTCCCAGGCGGTAGCCAACCTTCACCAGGCGTGCTGAGCCAACAGATTTCCGCTGGACGGGGAGGAAGCCTTGAGGACTTGGCCACAGACAACACTCCAAAAGGCAGCGTACCTTATCATCATCAGCCTTCTGCGTCAGCAGCTCGGTCTGCAGCGGAAGCACCAGTCCATCTGGCCAATTGCCACATTCGCAATGCCTGCGGTACAACGTACCGAGCTGCCCACAGCGCAGACAGTCTGGTGCAGAAGCGTAGCCTTTCTCAAACTTGCGAGCCTGCGACCGCTGGCCACCCTGCACCAGCGAATCCAGATAGCCCTTTTCTTTCGCCGTCAAACGGATAGCCACCATCTTGGATACGACTGTGGCAGGATCTGCGCGGCCACTCTGTCCCGACTCGACTCCATTACTGCCCCCAGACCCCGTATCCCGTGGCGCATGGCCGAAGCCGTGCATTAAGGGTAAACTGCCCACCGCAGGACCGACAGCCCCGAAGCTGCCGCGCGGGGCCTGGCTGGCTGGCATGTCTTGTCGGGCCAGGGGCGCAGGGGCGCGGCTTCCACCGAGTATCAACTCAGTATCTGGCGCGCTACCAGCGGACGCGACCGTGGCCTCGGCCACCGAGACTCGATCTGCAGCCTCGTCGTTATCTGAATCGGTAATATCACCCAGCAAATCACGGAATGCACTAGCCCAACCCTGACCAGCGCGACCCCGCACACTTCTCAAGTTGCTCGAAGACGCGCCGACGGGCGGCTGGTACCCAGGTCCCAGCCCTGAACCACGCGCTCCTTCACGATCCACACAAGGAAGAAGCCGCACTTCTGGAGGCCCATGCTGCGGAGGTAGATGCGCGGGCGCTCTCCGTGGCCTCGACTTGGCTGCGGTACCTGGAATGGCTTGCTTGCCGAACATGCCCACCTTGCAAGCTGCCCCTCCGTTGACGAGCCGCGTCAGCGGCTCCAACTCTCCTCCGTCAAGCAAATGTTCAAAGCCACCATGCGCTCCGACTTGCTTCCGCTGCCGCGCTTCGACAGCCCGTTCCAGAAGCCGCCCGACTGCCCATGGTGACGCATCGAACACGCGAACAACAAGGCCTTCGTGGGTGCGCCAGCATTCGTCAGGCAATCCAGTCCATCCAACTCCCTCCAGCGACAGTCTGACTGCTGCAAAGGGCCCCTTAACCTGAGCCCAGCTGGTCGCACAGCAATGCATAAGGCCGTATCTGATGACATGCCTCGGTATCCAGCCTTCCCACGCCGCTCGAAGCATGGTCATGACTGGTAACACTGTCGCTGTAAACGTCGGATCGAGGCCTGGAGGCAACATCAAAGTGCGTGTCCTCGACCGCCCCGCTGTGGAGTGAGCCGCGGACGTGAACACCAGAGCCCTCAGCTTGTCAAGCTCCGTGCTCGAGCAACCCGTGACCACGAACCCGTTGCTGACCGACGCCTCCAACCCGCTGCGTGCGACCTTGCGCGCAGCAAGCCGCCTGCCTTTGCCTCCTTTGAGGAGCGTGGCTCGGCGAATGCGAAGGCCAGCGGCCACCAGTTTCCCTCTCCGGACTTTCCTTTGAATGCGCCTGCCACAAGCATAGTCCACTCCGAGGTTGCGTTCCGCGCCGACCGACTGCATGCCCAGCGGTCGCCGCAGTCGTTTCCCCAAGGAGTGCCTGGCGGCAGGCGCGTTGGGCATCGCCCGTGACTTGGGCGCAGCGACCTTCACTCTTGAGCAGCGTCTGCAGGCGAAAAGATGCGCCAGAGACCTCGTAACCCTAGCCAGCCCTCCCACTCTGTGGAACATCACGTCGTCCACGGCAACTGCCGAGTGAACCGCGGGATGGTGCCGTGCCAGCAGGTCCAAGGGCTTGATCATGATAAGCTTCAACAAAGTCGTCGCAAACCCATCGCCTGGTAACGCGGGCTGCCGCGCATCCACCACGTTCGATGCCGCACTTCCAAGCGTGAGAATACGAGGATCACAATCTAGCTGCAACGACAACCTCAACTGCCATAGCGGGTATCCCGTTTCAATAGTTGCTGCCGCCATCCAGTGATGCCGTACCTGTTCGTAAGCTTGGAGGAGATCGAGAAGAACTGCGACAGCCGTCCATTCTCGCTCGTCACCCGCGGCAGCTCCTTTCTGGGTGGCCCACTCACTCATTGCGGTCTGGTGCCATATCGCTCTCTCACAGGAACGACCTTGCGTGGCCCACCAGAAAGCCCGCGAATTGCGGGCCTCCCAGGGCCTCGCCACATCCCTCCGAAGCCTCGCTTGAACTCGTGAAATGGCCATACTAAGAGCAATGGGCCGAACCCCACCTGTTCGCTTTTGAATGAAACAGACCTTCGTAACCAACTTTGACCAAGACGCCTCTCTCTCGATGCCTTCAATGATGTCCGCTAAGACTTCCAAACCTGCATCATCGAGCTCCAGCAACTGACGTGGGCCAATGGTGCCGAAAGACATGTCCGTCTGCACTGGGCAAGTGGGGAGGGCCTCTTCACCTGCTCTACTGAGGGCCGAGGCGGCCTTTTACCCAGCTCAGCAGGCCAGACCACTCGCTCATGATGAAGATGTCACCTCCACCACCGACCCCACTCTTTCTCCAGGGCCACCACTTCGCCCCCCCAGGTCGGCAGGCATGTACGGTCGATCATCATCAAGACACTCAGCCGGACTAGACTCGGAATATGCAGGTACCTTGGTCAGAGCATGAATGCCTCCACCTCCTCCACGTGCCTGTCGCTCGACCCACTCGTTGAACTTAGCTCTGCGCACGTGCATGCCATGAACCGCCATTCTGCAGGCCTCCTGCTTCGTGCGGTGTGCAATCTGGGCCACGACGTCCATGCCCAGCCGACCGATACGCAAACTGCTGAGCGCATGCCACCAACTGCTCACGAGGGGGACGTCCTTTGGCGGGGCGCAGCCAGCGTCCCCCGCCGCAGGCTCTCCACCTTCACAAGCTTCGGAGGCTTCGCCAGTAGCTTGCGCAGACCTTGCAGCGCTCGAAGACGCGATATGGGGTACTCCATTCTGGAAGCAACCTCCAGCTCGTTGGACACCTGAAAGAGCCACGTCGCTTCCGCAGATACTCTGGGCCAGCGCGCCCCTGCAACTGGAAGGTTCCGAACCAGCTTGGACGAGTGCTCATTGCTTCTGCCGCAATACTTCTGCTGATGGTCGGTGATAGGGTAGACGTCCAACCGCGTGGGCTCGGCTTGCTCGAGGAAGCGGCTCCAGGCTTCGGTAAGACAGCCTGGCCGACTGAGGAGTGTCCCCACCTGATCGCCAACCCTCATCCACTGCTCGTCGTAAGACTGCCGCAGACATCCAGCAGGCCGCACCCGAGGGAACGCCCTGGGCACTTCGACAATCCTCACACGGGACGGCTCCTTCACAGCCTGCAACGCACCGCGGGCCGATGCGGCCACACAGGTGATCCTGACAATACCTCGACGTCGAGCACCCCGAGCCCTTGAGAAATGATGAACATATCGGTCGACCGCATGGACTGGGCACATGTGGTTCCTGCGTATCCTCCAACTTCCCACGGAATAACTTCAATGCCCCGCTCGCCACCAGCTCCTCACGGGTGCAGTCAAAATCGCCACCAATCACGAACGGCTTTTTGTACTCTCGCAATCTACGGGCCACATCTTGCAACGCCAAGTAGTTGAACCTGTTCACACCCACTCCACTTTGCAAGTCAATATTGACAGCCACAAACCCACCTGCAAGTAGCCCTGACTGGTGCATGACAAACGCACGTCCTGGGCAGACAGTAGGAGACTGCGAGCCCAACATCGGAGCCAGGCCATGTGTCAGGCGCGACAGCGTGAGCAGTCCGCCCGAGGCCAGCCCGCCCGCTGCCGAAGGGAGCGCAGGCGCCCGTGGAGCTCTCCAGCCGCGCCGTCTCAGTTCAGCTTCGGCGTCGACCGTGCGCTGGCTTGGCGCGCGAGTCTCCTGGAACAACAAGGTGTCGCAGTCTGCAAGGCTACCGCCCAGACACTTGTCCATGTTCGCATAGGTGTTGATGTTCATCACCCCGACCTTGAAAGTCACGCGGGCCTTGCTACCCCACTCGCATCTTCTTGCCAATCCTTTCCGCGAGCTGCAAGTTTGCGCTTGTCTGGGCAGTCGCCACCGAACTCATCCATCGCCGCGTCGAAGGCGGCGCTGGAGAACTCACTGACGTCCTCGGGCGTGATGGTGTCGTCCTGGGAACCTGCGCCCGCCTCTGGCTGGCTTGCTGCGTCGGGACAAGGAGGGACTGGGTCTTGGACAGGAGGGCCCCCATCGACCTTGGACTTGTCCTCGACCAGCGACGAGAGAAGCTCCTTGAGGGCAGCACCCGCTTCACCGAGATCCACGCCTTCAATCTTGGTCTCCACCAGCTTGGCCAGCCTCGCGTGCTTGTCCACCATGCTGCGTGCTTCGCTCGGCTGTGGAACGGCACCTGGGACGGCTCCGCCTTCCCGTTGTCGCTCCTACTGCTCCATCTCTTGCTTAGCTTTTGCCACAGCCTCACGTAGCTCCTGCTCCAACTGTTCCACGTACTTCTTCTGCTTGACCGCTTCGAGGAGGGCCTCGGCGGCCAGTCGATCCTTGGTCTCAGCGTCCTGCTGCGCTTTCTTGAGCTTCTTGCCAGCCTCATCCGCCTTGACCTGCGCGCTCTCGACTGATTTGCAATCCGACAACGAGCCCAACTCTTGCTGCAACAGGAAGCGGGCCCGCCGTAAGGAATGATGATCCGACGGCGACAGGCTGGCGGGGGCGAAAATGGCGAAGTCCTCGGCACTGAGAGCAAGGAACCGTTCACGCACGGCGTCGGTGAGCTTGATAAACCCAGGCCCGCCACCAGGTCCACCTCCGCGCCCAGGGGCTCCACGCTCAGGCACACGCTTCTGCCATGGATGTTCACCTTGTGGCGGCCCGTCTCGCCAACGCCCCAGCGGACCACGAGCACCGCCGCCGCCACCAGGAACACGATGAGAAGGCCGATACGCCAGACAGCCCGGCTGCCTGCACTGCTCGCGACAACCCAAGTTCTTGTATCCGCATGTCGTGCACCTCCAGCACGTTGCCGCTCCGCCTGGCTTGCCGCTGCCCAGCGCTCGAAACGCCATGGCTGCCGCGCGCACTGCCAGGCTGCCAAGCAGCCTTGACTAGCTCGGGAAACAGAGCTATCCCGCTTTGGCACGAGGGCGCGGAAGCCCCCTGGTGCAGGCATCTTGAGCCAAAATGTCTACGGAGGAGGAGGAGGAGGAGGAGGAGGAGGAGGAGGGGAGGAGGGGGAGGAGGAGGAGGAGGAGGAGGAGAGGAGGAGGAGGAGGAGGAGGAGGAGGAGAGGAGGAGGAGGAGGAGGAGGAGGAGGAGGAGGAGGAGGAGGAGGAGGAGGAGGAAGGAGGAGGAGGAGGAGGAGGAGGAGGAGGAGGAGGAGGAGGAGGAGGAGGAGGAGGAGGAGGAGGAGGAGGAGGAGGAGGAGGAGGAGGAGGAGGAGGAGGAGGAGGAGGAGGAGGAGGAGGAGGAGGGGAGGAGGAGGAGGAGGAGGAGGAGGAGAGGAGGAGGAGGAGGAGGAGGAGGAGGAGGAGGAGGAGGAGGAGGAGGAGGGGAGGAGGAGGAGGAGGAGGAGGGGGGAGGGGGAGGGGAGGGGGAGGGGAGGGGGAGGGGGAGGGGGAGGGGGAGGGGAGGGGGAGAGGGGGAGGGGGAGGGGAGGAGAAGGAGGAGGAGGAGGAGGAGGGTTCTCACGCTCGTGCCGATGACGCCGTCGTCACCGTGCAAGCGAAAGCTTGTGCTCCATGCGTGCGCGGACCTCATTTGCGAGGGGGGGCGCCGGAGGAGGGGGCGCAGAAACAGGAGGGTGGACAGGGGGCCCTCCAGGACTTCAAGAACATCGGCATGCTCTTGTTCCTCGTCTGCCTCAGGTGGGCCACTAGGCCTTGGGGCTCGAGTGGGGCTGGCGGTGGCTGTGGAAAACGCCCGCTGTCTGGGTCAGCTCTCTGCCTGCGCTGGCCATCTGCTGGCCGTGCAGAAGTCCGGGCCCCACCCTCCTGCTCTTCCTGAACAAGGGGTTCCACTCGACATCAACAGCAGCTCGAGACTGGCGGAGCGCACCCTCCCCCTCGTGCACGTCCAGAGGTAATCGGACGGGGCCTGGACGAGGATAAATCCGTTCCAGAGCGTTCTGGAACGCTCTCAGAGCGCTCCGGAACGCTCTGACTCTGGAACGCTCTGAGAAGGCCGCGGCGCCCGAGACATCCTCCAGAGTCGCCGGATCTCGGACATTCTCGATTTATCCTCGCCCGATTTTATCCGCGCCCTGGCTTCGTCTTAGGTAATTCATGTGAACTCAGTACTCGTACAAGACGTATACATGTGTGAGACTGCTTCCACAATCCTGCCTGCTAGCACGCCGCACAGTGCCGTGGGGTATGATTTCTTTTTTTCTGTGCGCCATTCGTTCCGTGAGCGAGAGAAACCCATCAGGACCTCATGAGCACCCCGCCCGTGTGAGCACCTGCCCCGTCTTGGGGTTTCCATGGACCTGTCGTGTAGTGTACCCATACGGAGTGCAATTATTAGTGTCGGCCCACGTGCAAACTGGCCATGTTCGCACTGACCAAAGCCGTGCGCAGACGCTGCTGGTGACGCTTGCATTGCCCTAAGCGGTTCGCATAAGAAAAAACATACGGCAGTTCATTTCCAACCGGTTGGCACTTTATTTTTCATCCAGCAGCGCGTGCCAGCGGCTAGGGGCTAGGTCGACCCCAAACAGCTTGATCATTGCACCGAGGAGTTCTTCGTTACCGACGCGTAGCTGTTCTATTTGTCGTGGTGTGATTGCTAGCCTTCCCCAGACTTCGTCGTATGACCTGCGTGGCGGTGGGCCGCCGTGATCTGCCCATCGCATGGCGGACCACGTCTCCTCTCGCATGACCTCCCCATCCAGAGAGGACCACGCGCTTAGCTCGTGTGTGGCTCTTCCAGGTGTCGAGATTGTTGCGACGCATCTTGTTGCGTAGCAGTGGGTCGATGGTGATGCCGATCGGCTAAACGACGAGGGCGAAATTTGTCAGGTAGAGCGCGACCACTGAACACATGCCTGATTGACGCCCGGTCTGAGCTTGCCACAATACAAGGTGAGCACGAACTATTCCGTGCGTCATGTGGCTGTGAGCAGTGGTTTCGCGGCAATGTAAGCATTGCTTTGGGTCTGGGGCACGCGTTCTGGGTAACGCTGCTGTTGTGGGGGCCAGTATACGAGTTCTCGCCCTTGGCGCTTGTGGGCCAAGTAGTGCCACGGCTTCGGGGATGATGTGTGGGCCAGCTTGCAGCAGCACTCGTCGTGCGTCTTCCTGCGACACTGTGCTGAGGGTCTGCGTGGCAAGCTCCGTAAGTGGACCATGTCTTAATTGTTGGTATGGGTATCTTTCCTGCACTTTTGCGGTACTCATGGTTTCGCGGTAAATGTTTGATGTGGTGCGCGGGGCTGTCCATTGCAAGCGTTGCAGCGAGTGGACAGCGCGGCCAGTCCAATAACAGGTGGTCCACAAGGTGCGCTATTCCATGCAATGTAGACATACACGTAACGCATTGCCCATCAGACCCAGGGTAGCCCCGAGCAAGTGTAGACAATTGACGATGCCTGCATGACACATTTGATCGCAATGAAACAAGTATAGTAGGTTGGCATAGACGAAGGCCCTCACGATGACCTCGCCTGAAGGAAGTCCAATCAAAGTGACTTGGGGCTGAACGGAAAGAGGGGTTAGAAGCCTTGTCGGCGCAAACACAGATGTGGTGAGCACCGCTGTACCTCATACCCACAGTTGTGATCGAAGGCAATCAACTGCCAACAATACCGCACCTGCAACCCAAGACGACAGTGGCCAAAGGTCTCCGTCAGCACAAAATACATGTGAAGAGCACCACCGTACCTGTGAGCCAACATATCGTCAGGATGCCCCCAACGGCACAAAAAGGACCCGCTGGCACAAGAATACTTGTGACGAGCACCAGCTGAGATGAGAAGTCCCCGTCGGCACAGAAAATGCATGTGATGAGCACTACCGTACCTGTGAACCAACATAAAGGTAGGAATCATACCCATGACGAGCACTACCGCACTTGTGATACAAAGCAGCGGCAAGAGGTCCCCGTCGGCACAAAAATACTCGTGACGAGCACCACCGTACCTGTAAAACCAAAATCGCGGCTAGAGGTCCCCGTCGGCACAATCAGACCTGTGACGAGCCCCACCGTATCTGTGATCCAATGTTGTGGTCCTGACATCTGCCACCCACAACAGCAAACGCCGGTCCACCTCTCTCCGTCGTGCTTCGCCCGCGTGCCAGCCCAGGCGTCTTTGGAGAGCGTCCTCGGGGCAGGCGGTCGTCCCCTCGGCCCCGCTCGAAGGCGGCAGGTGATACGAGGCCTCCCGTGAGCACCGCCAGGGTAGACGGGTGCTCCTGCGCACTGGCGATGACGGCCTTGAGCCGCTTCGTGTCGCAGTGGGCAGTCCGGCACTCCTGCGCGTCGTTTCGTGTCGTGGCCAAGCAGCTGTGGAATTTGTGATGCCGCCACGCTTCCCGCAGTACGTGGCCCTTGGCCTTGGGCGAGTGCCAGTGTCCATCCGTGCTGTCCAGGGAGATCGTCTCGTCGATCCCGTGGTGGTACCGTTTCCACTGTGCTGTATTCTTCCACCCCGTCCAACTGAGGTGCTGTCGGATAGTGCCTGCCAGGGTCCGTCCGGCCCCCCAAGCGAATGGCGTGCTGCCGTCGTTCGTTCCTCTGGATGAAGCCCGCGCTGCCGCGACGAGCGTCTCCTGCTGGGCGCGGAATCGCGCGTCGACTCTGTGGTCCACGACCAGGCACTTGAGGTTCGGCGACGACCGTCGCGGTACACTTGTGGCGCTGTGGACGGCCGCCTGGAGCTTGTCCATGGCCGCGCGCAGCGGCGTGGAGTTGAATCTCCTGTACAGAGGCGAAGAGAGCGGCCCTGCAGCTATCGCCTCCAGCCGCTGTCGGGGAGGGAGCGGCAGCAACCGTGCGCGTTCCACCTGTGGTTGTGCTTTGGACACGCGGTTCGCCTCCCTGGCGCGGGCGACCCTGTGCATTCCTCCAGTGAGTTTTCATCCCCAAGACTGTCAAACTTGGGAAGGTGATGTCTGCGCGGACGCCCCGCGCCTGCAGCTGCCGCCGCTTCCGCGGGTCACGGTGCGCCCACTGCTGTTTGTTGTTGTTCTTCACCATCCCAAAGGCTTGTGACCAGTCGTCCCCGATGGCCGCGGTGCCAAGCATACCGCCGAGAGTGCGAGACGTCCACCTACGGTCGTCGATGTACAGGGCCGTGCTGACCCCGGGCTCCCGCGCGGCAACCTCACAGAGCGGACCCGCGAGCACGGCCGTAATGGCCAAGGCGGACCAAGGATCCCCCTGTGGGAGGGAGGTGGTCACGTTTTCTGGCTGCTTGGCAGTGGCCCCATGTAGCTGTAACCACCGTCGTTGGTTGGTCTAATGCCTTCCCAACATATTCGCGACATGTTTGGGCATACCCATCTGCTCCATTGCTGTCGTTGCTGCCATAGGATGTACCCGGTGGAACGCCAAGCTGTAGTCCCAAGACGCACCGAATTCGCCGGCCTCCAGGGCAGCGATGACCCGCGCCGCCGCGTCGTGCACCGTAGTACCCTTCTTTGCCCCGTGGGCCTCTTGCGGCCACCATTCCTTGCACCAGGCGGCGCAGGAGGGAGAACGCAGGCGAGCTGTGGCCCAGACCCTGTACCACGAGCTGAACACCGTGATCGGTCGGAGCTGCGAGACCATCCTGGCTGTGGCAGGGTGGACCGTGCCACAGTTGGGGCACCACCAGCAGGGCGGCGGCGGCGGCGGGGGGCCGGGCGGGAGCGGCTGTTTGTGCCGCTGCCCGCGCCTCGCGGGCCCTCGCCGCCTCTTGGGCCGCTCTTGCCGCCGCCGCCGCCAGGCCCTCGGCCACCAGCAGCATCGCCCTGCCTCTCGAACGGCTCCTGCGCGGGCGAGCTGTGGCGAGCGCCCAGGGCTCCGCGCGGCAGCCCGTCGCCCTCCGCAGCGGGCGGGCGCTCGCGCGCGCCAAGCCGCTCCCGCCTCTGCCAGGCAGGCTCCGGCAGGCGGCGCGCGCGGCCGCCCGGCGCCGCGGCGGGCGGTGGCGGCGCCAGCAGGGGGCGGCTCGGGAGGCCGCGGCCACGCCCCGTCGGCGCAGCGCTGCGGGCGCCCGGCGCCGGTGGCGCGCGTGGCCCCCGGGGAGGGGCGGCGCGCGTGGCCGAGGTGCGCGCGAGGCCGCCGATGCCTGCAGGCATCGGCACCCGAGGCTCGGACCCGGGCAGCAGATCTGGGAGGGAGGGAGGGAGGGAGGGAGGGAGGGAGGGAGGGAGGGAGGGAGGGAGGGAGGGAGGGAAGGAGGGAGGGAGGGAGGGAGGGAGGGAGGGCAGCAGATCTGGGAGGGAAGGAGGGAGGGAGGGAGGGAGGGAGGGAGGGAGGGAGCGAGGATGAGGAAGCCTTCCTTTCTCACTCCCTCCCCCTCCTTCGCTGGCGAGGGAGGTGCACTTTTGCCCTCCGCGCTTCCAGCTCACGCTGGGCGCCTACTACTGCCTGGTGTTCTCGCGCTTCTGCCCTGGCACCGCCGACTGGTTGCCCTGGACTTTGAAGGCGCACTTGAGGAGGATGTGGACGAGAACGACGCGGAGGAACGACGAGGAATGACGAGGAAGAGGAGGAATGACGTCGCCTGAGACAATGAGGGTAAGAATTGGCGAGGCGTGATGAGAAGATGACGCAAGCATGGGTCGATATGATGCCGTGGTGTTCACAGGGTGTCACAGGGTGTGGATTTTGCTGATGGTGTGGAAACGCTACTGATTGACTCTGGACCGTTTTATGCAAGAGGCCAAGGGGGAAACGGAGGAAGAGGACGAGGACGACAAGTATGGGTCTCGTCGTCATCCGCCTTCTCATCCTCGGGATCATGGCGACGGGGGAAGGGGGGAACGAGGGGATGAAGAGGAGGATAATGAGGGACAGTGATGAAAACCATACTTAGGAGTTAGAGTTGGAGTAAGATGTACGAGAGCGGACAGGCTCGGCGAGGATACGCGGTAACGATACGATGGCGATGCTGACGGCGACTGATGGTTTTGATGTTGCTGATGAGGCCGATGAGGAGTTCTGAGGAGCGGTGGTGCGATGGTGATGCTGGTGGAAATGACGGTGGACACGATATTGTTGATGATGAAGCTGGTACGAATGATGACGACAATGAGGCCCGATAATGAGAGAGGGTGGACGGATTGAGAGAGGACGCAAAGGGGGGTGAAAAGGGGGGGAGATGAGCAGGATGACGATGAGATGCAAGCAGGATGAATCAACAGTTGGATGACGACGTGAAACAGGCCAACGAATAGTTGGACGACGTCGACGAAATGAGCAGGATAGGATGACAGGGAGAACGAGGAGGCGGAGGATGAGGAGGAGGATGAGGAGGAGGAGAAGGAGGAGAACGAGGAGGAGGAGGAGTGGATGGGAGGGAAGTAGGATGAGGGGATGAGGATGAGGATGTGGATGACGGCGTAGATGTTTTTCGCCCGGGTTGGTTTTCGCCTGGTGCGTTTCGCCCGGTTCGTTTCGCCTGGGTTTGCTTTCGCCCGGTTGGCTTTCGCCCGGGTTGGCTTTCGCCCGGGTTGGTTTTCGCCCGGGTTGGTTTTCGCTTTCGCCCGGTTGGATTTCGCCCGGGTTGGCTTTCGCCCAGGTTTGCTGTCGCCCGGGTTGGCTGTCGCCTGGGCTTGTTTTCGCCTGGGTTCCCGCGTCCATCAGGAGCGCGGGCGACGGGCATGGATCCCGGGAGGGCCGCGGGCCGGAGGAGGACAGGAAAGGCCGCGAGAGGAACGGAGGAGGGCGACCAGGAGGGCAACGGGAGGACGGGGAGTCGTCGTCGCAGTAGTCGTCGTCCTCTTCGTTGTCGTAGTCGTCGTCGTCGTTATCGTCGACGTCGTCGTCGTCGTCGTTGTGTTATTGTCGTGGTGGTGGTCGTCGTCGTTGTCTTAGCCGTTGTCGTCGTCGTACTCGTCGTTGTCGCTGTCGTCGTCGTCCTCCTGGTCGCCGTCGTTGTCGTCGTCCTCGTCGTGGTCGTTGTCGTCGTAGTGGTCCCGCCCGTCAGGGTCCGCCCGCCCGACCCGACCGGCCTGTTAGGGTTTGCGCGTGCTGAGTCGATCGCGCCCCACACTTCAGGCGGCGCGCCTCAAGGGCTCCCGGGGGTCACGACGGCGGCGGCGACGGCCACGCCAGCGGCGACGGCGCCTGCTCCCCGCCCAGCCCCGGCGAAAGCCAACCCCGCGTCGAAAGCCAACCCCGGCGAAAGCCACCCCAGCGAAAGCCAACCCGGCGAAAGCCAACCGGGCGAAAGCCAACCCCGGCGAAAGCCAACCCCCGGCGAAAGCCAACCCCCTTTGCGAAAGCCAACCCCAGCGAAAGCCAGCCCCAGCGAAACGAAGCCCGGCGAAACGAAGCCCGGCGAAACGAAGCCCGGCGAAAGCCACCTCCGGCGAAAAGCATCCGTGCCATGGATGACGAGCGCGACGGCGACCAGTGATGGGCGAGGAGCGAGGAACGAGGCGAATGAGGCTCGTCTGTGTGTGCCCAAATTTCTCTATTTCCGTCCTCCCTCGCTCTTCCCTCCTGCCTCCTCTCCTCCCCGTCATCGTCAATCCTCCCTCCTCGTCGTCCCTCCTTCTCCCTTCGCTGTTCTTCTCCTCCTCTGCGCCCTCCCTCCTCCTTTTCGTCCTGTTCCCCTTTCCCATTTGGCAGAGGAAGGATGGACATCAGCGAGCATATGAAATAAAGGAGAAAAAGGAGAAGCGAAGAAGAGGAAGGCGATGGCGGCGAGGAGGAGGAGGAGGAGGACGAAGAGGAGGAGGAGGACGGGACGACGACGAAAACGCTCTGTTCGAGGTTTCCAGGAGTCTCCGGAGCTCCCTGTGGCGCTCTGCGGAAGTCTCGAGGGGTCTCCAGAGGCCTCCGGGGGTGGGGGGGGGACCGGAGGTCCCAAAGAGGGCCCGAAAGCAACCAGAAAAATTTGAAGCCTCGGTCCTTTCCTCGATCCTCAGGCTTCGGTCCTCGTAGCCTCGCCCCTCGTTCCTTCGACAGTTCGACCGTCGAAGCCTCGAAGGCCCGGTCCTCGAAGCCTCGATGTCTCGAAGCCTCGATGCCTCGAAGGCTCGAAGCCTCGAAGACTCGAGTCTTCGAGGCATCGTCGGGGGCTTGCCAGACGCGCAAGGCGCCCCCTGGGGGCACGCCGCCGCCGTTGCGGTCGTGGTCGGCGGCGTCTTCGTGGTCGTGGACGGCGGCGTCTTCGTGGTCTTGGAGGTGGTCGTCGTGGCCGCAGTCGTGGTTGTCATGGTCGCGGTCGTGGTCGTCGTGGTGGTCGTGTTCGTGGTCGTCGTTGTCGCGGTCGCGGTCGTGGTCGTTGATCGTGGTGGTCGTAGTGTTCCTGGTCTTCGGGTTTACGCCGCCACAAAGCTGCAATTCGTCACGCTTTGCGTACCCTCACCAGCCCATCCAGGAACGATGCCTAGCGGAGCTTCCCTTCTATTGGGGGAGCGTGGCATCATTGGGATAGCTCGGGGAGCCTCAGTGAACTGGACGCCTCTTTGCTGCCTCTTTAGGATGTCTCGTTGGGAGGGGGGGTCTTGGTGGCCTGTGAGGGCGTCTCTGACCCCTCTTGGGGGCTCTTGAGGGTCTCTTGGGGCCTCCTGGGGGCCTCTCTTAGGGTCCTCTTGGGGATCTCGTTGGGCCATCTTGGGAGCCTGGGGGGCCATCGTGGAGTACATCGATCGCAGAAGGGGGGAAGCATGTGGGGGTTCCTTAAGAAGCGTCGCCCTCTGAGAGCCCTCAGCATAGTCTCGTCGGGCCCTCTTGGGGCGCTCTTGGGCGTTCTTGGAACTCTCTTGGGACCCTCTTGGGTCTCTCTTGGGCCCTCTCGGAGCCATCTTGAGGCCTCGGAAGGCCATCGGAAGAGAACGGACGAGAAGGCCGACATCATTGAGGTTCCTGAGGTTTTGGACAGACTTTGGACTTGTAGCGGTCTTGGGACCTCTTGGAGTACATTGAAGCCATTTTGAGTGATCTCGCGCTATCCTGATCCATCTTGGAGGCCCTCAGGGTCTCTCTGGGGCCCTCGTGGAGCAATCTCAAGCCATGTTGGACGCTCTCATAACCCGCGACACCCCCGTCCAGACCCAGGGGTACGGGGGAGGGGGAGGGGTCAAGGTATTTGCGCTCGCGTCATATCTGACATCCTACCCCTCCCTCCCATCCCTTACCATGGCGCAGATCCCTTCTCTACTCGCACAGTCGGATGTCGAGCAGGGCAATGATCCCGAAAGGGTACGCGATGCATTGTAGAGCACTGCATGGCACGGCGTAGAAGAGCACCGCGAAGCGCAGCATCAACCTAGCATTGCATTGCATGCCGTGGCCTGGCACGGGAAATGACGCCAGCGCTGCAGCGGGAGCACGAGTCGAAACGAGCGAAAGCGCGGAAATGAGGCCAGCGCTGCAGCGGGAGCACGATTCGGAACGAGCGGAAGCACGCCGGCGTCGGCCCGGGAGGCTCGGGCGCCCGAAGCAGAAATTCAGCATTTTCAAAAGGAAAATGTGTCTTGGAGTGGCCTTTTTTCAGAGGCCAGCAACATATGTACACGTACGCGGTTAGCTTCCCCTGGAGGGCGTTTGAACGAGGACGTTCGTGCACTCAAGATCGCGGAGGGCGTACATGTACATATGTCGTTGCTCGCTCATTTTTTTCGGCGCCGCCTCGGAACTCGATTTTCCGGTGGCGGCCAGAACCGGCTCCGGACCCGGCCCGGGCGCCGGCCCAGGCGCCGGCTCGGGCGTCCGGCCCGGGCGCCGGCTCGGGCGCCGGCCCGGGCGTCGGAATCGGCCTGGGAGGCCTCCCGGGCGCCGGAAGCAGAAATTCAGCATTTTCAAAAAAAAGAACATGTGTATTGGAATGGCCTTTTTTCGGCGCCGCCTCGGAACTCGAGTTTCCGGCGGCGGCCGGAACCGGCTCCGGACCCGGCCCGGGCGCCGGTCCGGGCGCCGGCTCGGGCGTGCAGCCCGGGCGCCGGCGGAAATGATGCCAGCGTTGCAGCGGGAGCACGATTCGGAACGAGCAGGGCCCGAAAATGAGGCCGGCGCCTCAGCGAGAGCACCATTTTGGGAAACAGTGCAGGCGAAGACCCAACTCCGGGGAAACTTGTGTGTAAAAAACAGTACGCGGGGTGGTCGAATACTCCCAAGCCGTCACCAGGGGAAGAGGGAGAGTAGTGTTTGTATTGAGTATTGTCAAGCTTCCCCCACCCGAAGGACGGCCGTCTTGCTGCCCACCCGCCCGCCCATCACATGAGTAGCATCCGAGTCTCAGCATGGACAGGGACCGCCTTCGACAATCATCCGGAATCAATGCAGACGCCAGCCAGGAGCGCGACGCGCGCGAGGTGCGCCGCGCGTGCCAGGGCACCCTCATCACCCTGTCACATAACACTGCAAAGTGATCGCGAGGCGCCCGCACCCCCCTCGTCCGTTCAAACAATGCAAAGCGATCGCGTGGTGCCCGCGCGTTATCCAGATTCTGCCGCAAAGTAGATCTGTACTGTCTTTTGACAAGGGTGTTGGGGGCGGGTCATGGTTCTGGGTTTAACCCAGTCAGGTCGGGGAGGAGCGTATATTAATAATCCATAGGAACTGTGTCAGAAACCCTCCCCGAAGGGGACGAAGGGAGGTGGAAGAGAAAACGCCCTGAGCCATTCACGCTCTACAGGGCTGGTGGGATTCGCATCTCGTCGTCGTTGTCGTCGTCGTGGTCGTCGTTGCTGGACCACGCCATGACAACGATGATTGTAACTCTCTGCGAACGCGTCCCGATGCTGCTTTACCTTCTGATTGAAGTCTTTCGCCCCGCTGGGTGGAAACGGTGGTCGTGGTCATTGTGGTCGTCGTCGTGGTCCGCTTCCGCGCGCGAAACTCCCGGCGACCAACGATCGTCGGTCATGACCGACGACCGATCACAGACGACCGACGACCGACGTCCGAAGTCGAACATCACTTCGCGCAATCGATGTATTATCCCGACTGCACGTCCGCCCCGCCAGATATGGGACGACGTTCGCGCGACGATGCTCAGACGACAGTCCGACGTACATACGACGGGAATCCGACTTACATGCGACACGATCCGACGTACAGTCAATCTGCATGGTAAGGATGGGCAACCTTCCCGGGTGCCCTTGCATCTCTGCCTCCTCGGTCCATCCTTGGCCATTTTGGTTGGGCGCGCCCCCCTCGGAAAGCTCCGAACTGGCCTTCCAGGGCCCTCGCATCCTTACCGTGCATTCTGATGGTGCTGTTTGACTGTAAATCCGACGTGGCTCCGACAAAGATCGGGTTTCGAGAGTTGCCGCGCGAGGCCCCCGGGGTCTTTTTACAGCATCTCGCTGGAGATCTGGGCAGGCGACTTCCTCCGCCGCCGCCGCCGCCCGCCGCGCGGCAGCGCCGCTCGGGAGGCGCACCGCAGGGCTCTCCTGGCGGCCCCGCTCCTGTGCCTGGCGGCGGTGGCCGCGTCGCCGCGCCGCGCGCCCATTCCCCCGCCGGGGCGGCCCCCGGGGCCCCTTCGGCAGGCCGTCGTCGGTCTGGCCGGTCGCTCGGTCGTCGTCGTCAACGTCGGTCGTCGGCGTCCGTCGTCGTCCGTCGTCGTCGTCCGTCGTCGTCGTCGTCGTCGTCGTCGTCGTCGTCCGTCGTCGTCGTCGTCGTCGTCGTCGTCGTCGTCGTCGTCGTCGTCGTCACACCCCAGGGGCGTGCCTGCCATTCGTGCAAGAGCCCCGTTGCGAGAAGGGGTCGCCTTGCATCCTTCGAGCCGGTGGCATGGTCTGCACAGGGGTGTGGTCATAGGTTTCGACGAGGTGGCTAGCGAGAGATTTCCGTTACGGAAGAGGGACAGCCGCATCTCTGTAATGTGATCTAAGTTTACATGTCCGGTCGCTCACTTGGAGGAGTTATCAAGCAAAATCCCGATTTTGAGAATGAGCCGCCCTGAATCCGTGCAGCTGCTAAACGTGTTCAATTTTCTCTCCGCTCGGTTGAAGGCAGCCTTCATCGAGGGCTGCATGTTGACAAGGGACACACCTCAATCTTTGTACGAGTGTGTGCGGGGCCAAGGCCAGGGCCCCATCTCGCAGAGGAGCCGCCCTCCATCTTTGTAGATTCAGGGGGAAAAGAAACACACAGACACAATTAATCGTCGACTCCCAGGAAAATATGCAAAAATATGGGAAGTGGGGGGGAAGACAAAAACCCAGAAAATATGGGAAAAAAGGGGGAATACTTTTATTTGTGTGTATTTAATTCTGTGCCCTGATTTCCCTTTGCAGATGCTGGCAAGGTTTGAGCCATGTGCGCGGCGCTCCGGCGAGGGCTCCATTTTCTGCGGCCCACTCCACGCACGCAGCGGCCGCAGACTGATAGAACCGGGAGGACGTTTGCGTGCGGCGAGCTCCGTATTGACACCGTCGTGGCCATCATCGCTGTAACTCGTGTAAGCTCGGATGCAACTCCTGGGAGGTCAAATTCTGTTCTTGCCCTGGCCCGAAGTCCGGCAAAATCCGGCTTGATCCCGTTTGATCCCGCTTGATCCCGCTTAATCCCGCTCAATCCGGCTTAATCCTGCTTAGTCCGAGGCCCACTCCGGCGTAACAGCTCCCAAATGGGGCTTAATCCTCCTTAATCTTTCCGACGAAAACCTCCCAGTAGTTGCCTCCTAGTGTAAGCTTTCCAGGGGGACATGTGCGGCGCCACGGCGAGAGCTCGATTTTTGACATCGGCCCCACCGTCTTCGTAACTGCCGAAAGCTTTTTAAGACGAGTGCGCGGCGCTATCGCGAGGCCATCATGTTGAAAGCGATCCGCTCTCCATCCTTATAATGCTTCGAACTTCTAGACGCTTCGCGCAACCCCACCAGCCCATCCAGAAACGATGCCCAGGCGAGTTGCCCTGCTGGGATGTGGAGGTGAGGAGGGAGGAGGGGAAGGAGAAGGAGGAGGAGGGGGAGGGGGAGGGGAGGAGGGGGAAGGGAGCAGGGAGGAGAAACATCATGTAAAGGAGGAGGAGGAGTTGGCGGAGAGGAGGAGGAGGAGGAGGAGGAGGAGGAGGAGGCGGAGGCTGAGGCGGAGGGGGGGGGGCGGGCAGACTGACCAGAGGCCTCTTGGATGCCGCTCGGAGTCTTTTTTGATGATTCTTGGGAACTTCTTGGAGTCCTCCTTGGGCGTCGTGGGGGCTTCTTGGATGTCCTGGGGGGCCTCTTGGAGCTTCTTTGGTGGCCTCTTGGGGGCTGCTTCGGGCCTCAGGCGCCTTTCGGGACACTGTTGGGAGCCTCAGGGGCCATCGTGGGGCCGTCTTGGAGGAGGTCGATCAAAGAAGGGGGGGGATACCCAATTAGCTCCCCCAGGAGGCCAAGCGGGCCCCAACACCTAAGTGAAATTGATAATTCTGGTGTTTTCGTCGACGCCATCTTGACCGCTCCAGCGACCCGCCGCCTCCCCCTCCAGGTCCAAGCGGAGGGGGTCGGGGGAGGGGTCAAGACACGCTCTCCGCCCCTAAGTTGTCTCGCTAACTCCCGCCCGCCCTCCCAGCACACAGGTAGCACTCGAGCCTTAGCATGTTCGGCGGTCGTCTATAGATGGGCAGCTCCTGGAAATCACTGCAGACCCTACGTGCGCGACGCTGGGGCGAGGTGCGCAATGCGTGCCAGGCGCGCAACGCGCGCCAGGGGCGCCAGGCACTCCCGGGGCCCAAGCGTGCCAAGCACGCCTGGCGCACGAGAAGCGCCACGTGCTCCACGTGCGCCATGTGTGCCGCGTGGTCCAGCCGCGCCAAGTGCGCCACCTTCGGGGCACGCGCAGAGTGTGCCAGGTGCCCCCCCGAATGTGACAGCACACATCGGGAAACATGCCGGCGTCCACTATCCTTGTCGAGCGCCAATGCACAATCGCGGCGGGGAGGCCATCATGGTGCCTGGTGGACCTGCACGCAGCAGGCAATATGCCAGCACCCCCACCGTCCTCGTCAAAAAGTAATGGCCAATGATTGCTGGGTGGCCGCGCATGATCCAGATTGAGCCGCGACGAGTATGTTGTATTGCTTTTGTGACAGGGGTGGTGGCCTTGTCCACAGCAGGCAGCATGATGCCACCCCCACCGCCCTTGTCAACAAACAGCGCAAAGTGCCCGCGGAGCCCACGAGCATGGCCCAAGATTGTGCCCAACGTGTATGTTGTAACATTTGTTGGCAAGGATGGTGTGGGGGGGTGTTGTCATTGTTCCTGGTTGGCTGTCGGCCGCCTGACGGAGAGGGCGAGCATTCATAGGGAACAATGATCAGCTCCTCCCCGACGGGGAAGAAGGGGCTCCGACGAGACAACCCGTTAAACCACTCACGCTCTAAAGGTCTGGCGGGATTTCAAGTCTCACGATCATAAATTGTGAGAAAGTCTCAAGACGACACGCCCTGCCCACCCTATGGGCACGTCTAGTGGTCAGACGAGGAAGAGCCATCTGGAAGGAAGGCGAGTAGAAGGTGGAGCCACCGACCTTGAGGCTGAGGAGGATGTGAAGGGATGGCAAACGTAGGGTAGGAGAGGCAGGACGGGTAGGGGAGGGAGGAGGAGGAGGAGGAGCAGGAGGAGGAGGAGGAGGAGGAGGAACAGGAGGAGGAGGAGGAACAGGAGGAGGAACAGGAGGAACAGGAAGAGGAGGAGGAGGAGGAGGAGGAGGAGGAGGAGAGGATGGAGGAGGAGGAGGAGGAGAGGAGGAGGGCTGGGAAGCATTCGATGCAAAGACGGTTGGAAGGCATCCCACATTTTGCGTCGAAAACCATCGGCCAGATCAAAGCTCCTGTCCATGTGGGTTTGACCAGCCTATCTTTCGTCATCTGTTCGTCTTCCTCCGCCTCGTCCTCCTTGTCGTCGTCGTCGTCGTCGTCGTCGTCTCTTTCTCTCCTCCTCCTCCTCCTCTTCCTGCTACCGCGCCTCTCCCTAATCCTCCTCTTCCTCCTCTTCCTTATTCTCCTGCGCCTCCTCCTCTCCCTCCCTCTTTTCCCCCGCTTCTTGTGCCCCCTCCTCTTCCTCCGCTTCCTCTCCCTCCTCCTCCTCCTCCTCCTCTTCCTTCTTCTTCTCCTCCTCCTCCTGCTCCTCCTCCTTCTCCTCCTCCTCCTCCTCCTCCTCCCTCTTGACATGCCCATCTTTGTCCCCCCGTTCCTTGTGTTCCTCGCCCTCTTCCGTCCCGTTCCGTCTCCTCCTCCGCCAGCTCCTCCTCCTCCGTCCTCGTCTCCGTTGGCGCTGTCGCCCCTGGGGCCTCGGCCGCCCCGGTCTTCGCCCTGGGCCTGGCGGGCAACATGGCTGCCGTCGTCATGTTTGCGGGCCCGCTTGCCGCCGTGGGCACAGTGATTAAGGAGCAGAGCACCAGGACGCCTCTTCGTCTGGCTCCAGGAGGAGGGATGACGAGGAGGTGGAGGAGGACAAAGAGGGATGACGAGAATGAGGTGGGAGATTCAGAAACCCGTGGAGACAGGGTCAAGCCTGGGCACGCAGAACAAGTTCCCATCTGAGGGAAGCAGCCTCCGACTTTTTGGGGCGAGCCCCCCGAGAAAGTCGGGACAAGGAGGCCGATCAATCGCCTTACAAGGCTTGCCAAGACCTTGTACATTCACAGTGGCGTGAGCGCCACACCCGTCACAACTGATGACCCCCATGCGGCACACTTAGGATACTCAACAGGGTGCCTGAGGGGGTCGGAAGACGGATGACCAGGCTCGAGGCAGGGTCCAGGCCAGAGGGCCCGCCCGCACCCGGCCTCTCTAGAGACATTTCCGAACACAAATCTGACGCCTGAGGCAGGTGCCGCACCCTGCAGGATCAGGGCCAGCTCCCCGCAACCGTTCACGTCTGGCAGCGTAGGGGGGGCGCGGAGGCGGACGGCCGAGCCTGTCAGACGCCCGAAGGGGATTCGCCTGTACAGCTCACTTCTTGACAGCGGGCAGCCCATCCGACGTGGCAGATAGGGGGGCGATCAGCCTACCCCAGGAAGTCAGCCTGCTCCAAAGGGGTGTGGGCTCCAGGTCTACATCTCTGGGCCGCCCAGCCCGCAGAGCATGAGGGGTGGGTGGGGACTGAGAGGCCGATGAGTATCGGCTGATGAATGATTCGCATGATGATTCTGATGTAGCCGCCGATGATGCTGACTATTTTGATGATGCTGACGCTGGTGATGGTTGTTATAACGATTGTGATTATAATGCTGCATGTGATGCCGTTGATGGTTTGTATGCTGACACTGGTGCTGGGGCTGCCGATGATGAGGATGATGTGTTTGTGACTGCAACGCTGGCAAGGATGATGATGGTGGTGACGATGACGATGATGATGCCATGCGCCTGGCATGGTCAGGGGCCGTCGCCTAGACGGAAGGATTGTCCTTCTGGCCGCGCATGCAGCATGACCTCGACTGCATGCCACGGTCGGCCACGCCACGGTCGCACAATTTTGACCCGTTCGTTCTACATTCTGTGGCCTTCTAGGAGCTTCACTGGGGGGGCGTACGTAATTTTTGCAGGTGCGACAGAGATATTGCGCCAGGCGACATCCCTATTTTGCGCGGGAGGCGCCCTTCCTTCGTTTAGTTGATGGAATGAATTCTAGCACGAATAAGAGCGGCACCATGGCGAGGGGTCCATTTTGAAAACGTGTTGTTCTATCGATGTGTACTTGTTGGGATTTGCCAAGGCGGATTTGCGGGGCGTCACGACGAGAATATAATTTTGAAAACCACCCGCCCTCCACCAGTGTAGTTACTGGAAGATATGCGACTCAAGGAAGTGGACCGTTCTCTCACGCAGCGGACAGCCCGCTCTATTGGCACGTCTGTTGGTGGGACAGGGAGGATCCGTGGATACGGAAGACGGGTGGCTGATGTAGGCGGACGAGTGATACTGTGAAAAGGAGGAGGATACGGAGGAGGAGGAGGAGCAACAGGAACAGTATAAGCAATGATAAGACAGCTCGTCGCTTGGGCCCCACCGCCAGCCCAAACGGCGAGCATACATCGGGCGTAGCCCCGCGCGCATTGGATGGCCACGCTTCGCCTAGTACGACTCGCGGGCCCCCAGCACGGTGAATACGTTGACGGCGTCCTGTTCGTACCAGGGGCACAAGTATGTTGCGCCCTCGGCCGCCGAGAATGAAACCGTCTCGTATCGGTTGAGCCATACGTTTCGCCTTCGGCCGCCAATAGTCACATCGTCTCCTATTTGTTGCGCCATAGGTTGAGGCCTCGACGGCCGAGAGTGACACCGTCTCCTATCGGTTGCGCCAAAGCTTGCGCCCTCGGCGGTAGAGAATGGAACCGTCTCATATCGGTTGCGCCAAAGGTTGCGCCCTCGGCGGTCGAGGTAAAACCGTCTCCTCTTGGTTGCGCCATGAGTTGCGCCCTAAACCGTCTCCGATCGGTTGCGCCATATAGTTGCGCCCTCGGTGGCCAAGAATGCACCCCGCATCGGTTGCGCCCTCGGCGGCCGATAATATCGCTCTCCCCTAGTGGTTGCACCATAGTTTGCACCCTCGGCCGCCACTAATAAAACCGTCTCCTATCGGTTGCACCATAGGTTGCGCCCTCGACGGCCGAGAATAGAAGCGTCTCCCATCGGTTGCGCAAAAGGTTGCGCCCTCGGCAGTCGAGAAACAACCGTCTCCTCTTGGTTGCGCAGTAGAGTGTGCCCTCGGCCGCCGAGAATAGCACCGTCACCAATCGGTTGCGCACAAGGTTGCGCCATCGGCGGCCGAGAGTAAAGCCGTTTTCTATTGGTTGCGCCATAGGTTGCGCCCTGGGCCGCCGAGAATGACACCGTCTCTTATCGGTTGCGCCATAGGTTGCGCCCTCGACGGCCGAGAATCAAATCGTCTCCTATTGGTTGCGCCAAAGATTGCGCTCCTAGCCGCCGAGAATGAAACCGTCTCGTATCGGTTGGGCTAGATTGCGCCCTCGGCCGCCAATAATAATACCGTGTCCAACCGTTAGCGCCATAGGATGCGCCCTCTGCTGCCGAGAGTAAAACCGTCTCCTATTGGTTGCGCCATATGTTGCGCCCTCGGCGGCCGAGAATAACACCTTCTCCAATCGGTTGCGCCTTAGGTTGCGCCCTCGGCGGCCGAGAGTCAAAGCGTCGTGTAACGGGTGCGACCAGTCAGTTCAGTTCAGTTCACTTCACTTCAGTCCAGTCCAGTCTAGTCCAGTCCAGTTTACCTCGCGAGAAAGACATTCGGGAGCAGGATCGGGAGGAACTATGAGGAAAGGATGGGCCAGGGCCCTGGGGGATGAGGCGGTTGGTGGTGGCAAGAGGGAGGAGGAGGAGGAGGAGGAGGAGGAGGAGGAGGAGGAGGAGGAGCAGGAGGAGGAGGAGGAGGAGGAGGAGGAGGAGGAGGAAGAAAAGGAGGAGGGGGAGGACGAGGATGGGGACGAGGACGAGGACGG
>CAUYUJ010014936.1:137048-172048 GCA_963575745.1 Prorocentrum cordatum
GAAAAGGATCGCTGGAGCCCTCCGGAGAATCACTGAGAGATCTCTGCAGGACCCCCGAAGCCTCTCTTCAGGATCTCTGGATCATGTGTGAGACTTGAGATGACCCACCTTCAGCGTATCGGGGGCCTCCTGTCAGGATCTCTTAGAGATCTCTGGAGGATCTTCTACACCTCGCCTGTCTGGCATCGGACCCGATTCTGCAGGTCGGTTGGAAGATGCGCCAGTGGGCTACAGCTTGTCCCGTTCCCATTCCGGCCTGACCCCCCCCCACTTTCTGGACCCCCCCCCCATTTCGGAAAGCCCCTCCCAGAAGGCGGCTGCCCCTCCTCGGCCCCCCCCCCCCCCCCGCCCCCCCCCCCTAACACGCCCCATCTCGAGAAGGCCGCCCCCCCCCCTCCCCCTCCCCTCCCCCGCCCCACCTCGCCGGGGCCCCGTCGTGCTCGCCGCCGGCGCGTGCTCTTCGTGCCGAACTTCATCGGCCGCCGCCCGCTCTCCCTGCCCTTTCTGTGGCTTTTGCCTGACTACCTCCTCGAGCCCCCCATCATCCTCCGCTCATGCTGCCCCCCTCTTCTTCTTCGAAGAAGAAGAGACTTCTGGCTAACTATCTCGATCCCTCCCATCCTCCACTCATCCTCCCCCTGTTTCTCAAAGAAGAAGAGGAGAAAACAAACTCAACGGCATTGCCACGGGACGAAACAGTTATATGGATGTAATGGGGCGGTCAATATGTCATGATCGCCTTAGCGCCGCGCCCAGTTGTCATACATTAGATCAGCAGCTACACAAATAAATAAAGGGTTCGTTTTCAAAATCTGGCTTTCGCCGTATCGCCTGAACATTCGTGCTAAACTTTAACACCAATTACACGGATGGAGTTCGGGCAGCCTTCAACCTGTGGCCCTCGCCTTAACGCCGCGTGCGTCGGAGTTTGGGGGGTGAGATCGAAGTGGAACGGAGAGCCCCCCCCACTGGGAAATCGGTTTCGGTTTCGTGTTCGTGCGTGCCGTGCGTGCGGGCGAGGCGAAGCTGCGTGGGCGGGCGAGAGGAAATCCTTCTGTGGCTGAGGCGCGGCCGGACCAAATGATTCTCCGTCTGGCGGCCGGTGGCCCGCGGTGTCCCGCCGGTGTCCCGCTGGTGTCCCGAAATCCTCCTGTGGCTGGGCCGCGGCCGGACCAAATGAGTCTCCTCCGGCGGCCGGTGGCGCGCGGTGTCCCGCAGGTGTCCCGCTGGTATCCCGAAATCCTCCTGTGGCTGGGCCGCGGCCGGACCAAATGATGCTCCTCCTGTCAAACGCTGGCCCGCGGTGTCCCGCTGGTGTCCCGCTGGTGTCCTGCCGTGGGTTGTGCATTTCAAAACATCGCCGCTTGCGGCGAGCTAAATGCAAGTCTGCATGCTAACCGACATGCAGACCGAAAAGCACATCGAACTGCAAATCGATTTGTACATCCAAATGCAAATCGTAAGGCGCCGTGGGCGCCGCGGAGCGCTTTCCAATTCACGTCGACATGCAAATCGAAAAGCGAATCGACAGAACAACAGCGTCAGAACAACAATCACCACGTTTGCCCATTGCTGCCCCCCCGCCCCAACCTCCTTATCACCCGCAGGGTGGTCGTATAGATACATGTATCAACATTTGCACGGGTGGAGGGTGGTTCCTTTAGAACACGAGGGTTTTCGCCCCACCGCCGAACACATGTATTTTAGCAATTTCCAACCGATGCTCGGATTGAGGGCGGGACTTGTTCGAAACCGAATATTGTTTGTCATTTCTTGGATCCGGATGGTTAGGCGTATATTTTTGCAACGGTCACACTGGTGGATAGCGGTTGTTTTTCAAGTCGGGGCCCTCTCGCTGGAGAGTTCCTACTATGTTCAAGAGGCTTACGCCATTCCGCCGACTTCCAGAAGAGGCGGGGAGTCCACGGTTGAGGCGCCGTCTGCTTCTTGGGCACTATTTGGGAACTTTTGTGGGCGTCTTGGGAGCTGTCTTGGGGCCCGTTTTCGGGCCAATTTTGGGTCTTGGGGGCCTCTTGGCGCTTATTGGGGGCATCTTTTGGGCCGCTTGGGAGCTTCTTCGGGCCTGTGGGGGGCCTCTTGGGGGGAATCTCGGATATTTCATTTGTGTTTTCTCTATTTGCTTCTCTTGGCGCAATCTTTGGCCGCCTTGGGCCCCTCCTTTGGGCCGTCGTGGGAACCTCTTGGACCGCTCTCGTAGGGGCCTGTCGTGCAGTTTTGGGCTGGTCTAAGTACGGGGCCTCCTGGGCCGTCTTGGAGCGTTGGAATCTTGAGAAGACGAAGACCCCAGGAACAAAGAAAAGCCATAGAGAAAAACAACAGATTTTTGCCTCGGGGCCCTCTGGGGAAGGCTCTTGGGGCGTTCCGAAGGCCTCTCGGGGCCTCCTGGGGGCATCTTGGGGCGCAAGTATCGGATTTTCGGTTCGTGTTCCCTCTCTTGGGACCGTTTTGGGCGCCTCTTGGACCGTCTTGGGGCGCTCTTGGGCCGCCTTGGGCCCTCTTGTAGGCCTCTTGGGCTGTCTTGAGGGCCTCTTGGGGGCCTCTTGGGCCGTCTTGGAGCGTCGGAAAACAGAGAAGACGATAGCGCCAAAATTCCCCCCAAACCTTAGGAACACTATTTGTTTTTGCCCCTCGGGGCCTCTTGGGACGACTCTTGGGGCGTCTCGAAGGCGTATTGGAGCGTCTTGGAGCAATCGTCAGCGTCTCGGGCCAATCGTTCAGCGATTCGGGACCGTCTTGGAACGTTTTTTGGGCCGCCTTGGGGCCCTCTTGGGCCATCTTGGGCGCCTCTTGGGACGTCTTGGGGCTCTCTTAGGCCGTCTGAGGGCCCCTGCGGAGGCCTCTTGGGCTGTCTTGGGGGCCTCTTTGGGGCCTCTTGGGCCGTCCTGTAGCGTCGGAAAGCAGAAAAGAATGCGAGAACCAGAAGGAAAACCATTCATGTTTGCCTCTCGGAGGCCACTTAGGAAGGCTGTTGGGGCGTCTTGACGGCGTCATGGGGCTGCTTGGAGCCATCGTCAGCGTCTTTGGCCAATCGTTCAGCAATTCGGTATTGTCTTGGAACGTCTTTCAGGCCAGGGAAGGCCGATTTAGAAGCTCCGGAGTCTCCTGTCGTGCGCCAGCGAGCCTGGATCTTCCCCCTCTCTCAGACGAGATTTTGGACGACCCTTGGGGAGAGGGAAAGAAGAAGGGGGACAGCCAATCATCTCACACGCCTTCTCACCCCCGGCAAGCGGGGTTTGGCGGACTAAATGACCAGACGTGCAACATGGGATAACATTGGTTTTGTTTGTGATTTACAACACTTGTGTATAGATATAACAAACACATGTACGATCCAAGTTTGGTGCCGTCCTTAGAGCTAGAAGCATGGACGGCAGTTCCTTTTCAAAACATGACTCGCCTGAATTGCAGGACCATGAGGCTCTCGCGTTCCAAAGGGCACTTCCCGTAGCGAAAGTGAGTACATGCACGGGATTCTGGGGAGAACGGGTGGGCGTATTGCAGCATCGTCGATGCATTTTGGGTTTGCTCTGTCCCTCCCCCGCCTCCCCCCTCTCCCCCCCGCTCTCCCCGTCCTCGCCCTCCCCCCACCTCGTCCTCTTCCCTTTGTCCTCCCCTTCGCCCCCCTCCTCCCTCCGGAGTCGATCCGCCTTTCCACCTCTGGGGTGGGTGCCCAGTGCGTGCGTGCTCCGTCTCCACCTCAAGAGAGCACAGCGGCAACAGCCGCAGAGGGCCCCAAGTTCCCCTCTCCCCATTGCCCCCTCGCCGACGACCTCTCCTCTCCCTCCTCCTTGCCCGCTACTTCCCCCCAGTAGTGCTCCTCGCCCCTTCGCATGCAACCTCTGGGATATTGAATCCATCATCAGCGTTGGTATACCCGTGGTCGAGATCCTGCCCAATACGGCACAATCTTGTTCCAATGCGCTCAGTTCCGCTCAATCTGGCCTACTCCCGCTCAGTCCGGCCTTGATCTGGCCTGGTAGTCCTGAATCGTTCTGACGAAGACCTTTTAGGAGTTGCCTCCGCCCCCTCCTCCTTCCCTCTCCCCTTCCTCACAGTGTCCTCGTTGCCCCCCTCGTCCCCTCATCTTTCTCCTCCCACCCAATGCCCTCGAAGGAGGAGCAACTGCACGCACATACACTTTCGGATCTTGGATCGGCGCTGGACGCCCTCCCCGGCGCGCGGATCGCGCAAGAGGCGGCGTTCGAGGCACCGGCAGGCGGACCCAGCGACGATCCAAGAGATCCGTGCGGAGCCAGTTTATGCTTTCTGCTTATGCATGCTCGCTTCCTTCTTCTTATTCTTCTTCGATGCCGGCCCATCGAAACGATGATCTCCTCAACCTTCAATCCTTCTGGATCTTCGATTCTCCTCGATCCTCGATCCTCCCACCGATCCTTGGTCCTCCTGCTGCTGCTGCTCCTCCTCCTCCTCCTCCTCATCCTGGTCCTGCTCCTTCTCCTCTTCCTGCTCCTCCTCCTCCTCCTCCTCCTCCTCATCCTCCTCCCCGCCTCTCCTCCTCTCCCCGCCTCCCCTCCTCGCCCCTTCCCTCCCAATCCCCTCCTCCTCCTCCTCTTCCTCCTCCTCCTCCTCCTTCCCCTCCCCCTCCCCCTCCTCTTCCCTCCTTCTCCCTCCCCCTCATCCCCTCCCCCTCCTCCCTCCTCCTCGCCTCCTCCCCTCTTCCTCCCCGCCTCCTCCTCCTCCTCCTCCTTCTCCCCCTCCTCCTCCTCCTCCTCCTCCTCCTCCTCCTCCTCCTCCTCCTCCTCTTCCCCGCCCCTCTGCCGTCGGCCTCCTGCTCGGCCTCGCGCAGCTGTCCCTTTTCCTCTGCTACGGCGTCGGCAGCAGCAGCGGCACTGGCGGCGCGGGCGCCTGCCCGGCCGCCGAGAGCGGCGCGCCCGCTGGCGACGGCGAGGCTCGTCGCCGTCGTCCCCGCCGCCGTCGACGCCGTCGTCGACGACGAATTTCGCTGACGTCGACGCCGTCGACGTCGACGTCGCCGTCGTTCGTTGTCGTCGTCGTCGTCGTCGTCGTCATCGTCGTCGTCGTCGCGACGCCTCCGTCGACGCCATCGTCGTCGACTCCGCCGTCGCTGTCGCTGTCGTCGACGCCACGGCTGTCGTTGTCGACGTCGCTGCTGCCGTCGTCGTCGCTGCCATTACTGACGTCGTTCTGGGATTTTCTGGGTGCCCCTGGAGGATCCCCACCGCCGCGGCAGGAGGCGGCTCAGTCAGCCAGCCAGGATGGGCCCCAGAAGGGGTCCACGGGCCAGCTTTTGGCCAGGCATGCTGGTTGTCTTCCCTCCTCCCCCCTCCTCCTTCTTTCCTCCTCCCCCTCCTCCTCCCCCTTCTCCTCCCTTCCTCCTCCGTCCTCCCCTTCCTCTTCCCCTCCTCCTCGTTATTCTACTTCCTTTTCCTCCCTCCTGCCTTCCTCCTTGTCTCCTGCCCCCCCTGCCCCCGGTGCTGGCCTCTTGCATGGCTGTTTCGAGTTCTGTTCGTGTCAGCGGCTACATGTGGCTTTGGAGTTGAGGGCAAACATTAGATCGTCCTTCAGCCGCCCATGGGACGCAGCGAACTCTTGAATCTTGGTTTCTTCTCCTCTGAGCCTTGTCCTTTTCCGTCCCTGTCCTCCCTACTTCGCAGTTTTCATGGTTGCCCGCCACATTGCGGGGGCGCTCGCGCTGTACACGGATTGTGTCGGGACACGCTTGTTTGTTGCGTGTCTCATCAGGTGGCTGTGAGGTCGGCCAACGCCAGGGCTCATTTGCGGGGCATCGGGCCTGGAGGCCTGGACGGGATGACGCCTGAGCAGATGCCAGTGCATGTCACTATGTTGGACGTCCCGGAAGGGAAGCTGTCCGCCTTCTCGACAGAAGGCCGATAAGCTTAAAAGCCAGAGCGCCGCTCGCGTAAGGTGTCTTCAAGATGACGTCCTTGTGCACCGTTCCTTTTTTCGCGCTGGCCAGAGCAGCGCTAAGACTCATCGGCCATGCTGAAATGCATCATGGCGACCAGGACACTTGCAACAGCCTCGTGGCCCAAGCGCTTACCACGGCTTCGTTGGAGGCCCCAGCGGTGCCAGGGCCAGGGGCTCCTGCCGAGGGCCTGCTGTTGTGCACGGGATAGGAGGAGGAGGAGGAATGATAATAGTACTAGTTCTAGAAATACTACGAATAATAATCTTGCTACGAAGAAAGATGAGAAAACTCAGAAAACGAACAATACTAATAGGAATAACAATAATAATAAGCATACTACTTACACCACTAATACTAATAATAGAAAGAAGGAGGAGGAGGAGGAGGAGGAGGAGGAGGAGGGGGAGGAGGAGGAGGAGGAGGAGGAGGAGGAGGAAGAGGAGGAGGAAGAAGAGGAGGAGGAGGAGAGGCGTTGCCCTAATCAAATGGGGCGCGGCGCCCCCCCCACCGCGCGCGCCGCCCCGCAGGGCGACCCCGCGCGTCCGCCGTGCCATCGGCGGCCAGGCCTCGCGGTCTCAGCCAGCGCCCTTTCGAGGCGCAGGTCCCTGCTCGGGGCGGCTGGGGCTGCCTGTGGCGCTGCGGCTCCCGACGGAGTCCTTCGGCACTCGTGGCCAGGAACCCGCTTGGCACCGTCGTCAGCGCAGGCAACGCACGGCGGACCGCACTTTGCTCCGTGTTGCAGACGCCAGGGTTCGATTATCGTCACACCACAGTACAATGGCGCCTTGGACATGCGTGAAGTGCTCGACCAAGAATGGCGCAACGTTCTGGTACTGCAAACAGTGTGGGGACCAATGCGGCAATGACAAGCCCAAGAGGCAAAAGTCACATGAAAAAGGTGATAGATCCAGGAAAGAAGCTCGTGAACGTTCAGGTAGCCGCAAAAGGAAAGAAGGACCTGTTCGCAGAGTGACCAATGAGATCGGCCCTATGCACCCGCGCCTGGCCCAAGTTTCAGATGCGTGGGTCAGACCGCTACCCGACGATGACAAGGAATAGGCCAAATAATATAAGCAAAAGCAATGGAGGCGTATTTATCAATTGGCGGGGCTGGTTATTTCTTTCAGAGCTGCTGGCAAGTCAGCGGCGATAGAGATCACAGGGGCATCTGTCTTGAAGGCTGGCAGATTGCAACTATTACCTGTTGCGGAGCAGGAGAAGTCCATCAGCAAGCGTGCCGACATCGTGAAGGAGAAGCTCGATAGGATTGAAAAGCAACTGAGAGAACCGGTCAACCAACGGGATGATTTGCAAAAAGAATATGCTCAAGCCAAGGAGCAGCTCGAGTCCTTGGCGCAGGCTTCCAAGCGGCACTTAAATGATGATATGGGTTCGCATATGGAAGTTGACCATCAGTCAGTGCCTGCTCGGCCGCCACCGCCTGTCCCTCCTCCAGTGGTGCAGGGCGCAGGGCCCAGACAAACCGCAGCCAAGGCAGCAGCGGCAAGGCCGCCGCCCCCTCCACCTCCCCCTGTGTCTTCCGACCAGGGGCAGGGGGGAAAGCCTAGTGCTATGGCTCAGACAACGGCGTCACTGCAGCTCGTTTTGGACCAGCAGAAGAATCAAGCGGCGCAGATCCAGGCACAGCAGCGACAGACACAGTTACAAGCAAACAAGTTACAGTTCCTCTTCGCGCAGTTTGGTGCATCAAGCGGCCAGACAGTGATGCCACAGACTCAAGAGGCGCCGCAGAAAGTGGCCGAGGCTTCGGCCACACCACCTGCATCAACTCCAAGAGGTCAACGTCAGCAGCAGCCGCAGAGCATTCCGTCGCAATCGCAGGCAGCCACCCCAGCAGGGCAGGCCCCCCAGGGAGAACCACTAAGCGTGCCTTCGCAGTCGCAGATGCCTGCACCAGCGGATGCAGTCGATGCCTGGGCCAAGCCTGTGTCTGCTCCCTCTGCGACTGCCTCGACAGACCCCTTCGCCGCGCAGGCTTACCGCGACATGCTCAAAGACGAGCGGCGGGTGCGCGATCAGCGTGAGCAGGATGAAACACGAGCTGAAGCTGAACAGAGACGTATGAATGAAGAGGCTAAAGGTTTGTTACAAGACGAGTACGAGCGTGATTTCGACATCGAGCGGGAAGCAGAGCTCGAGCGGCAGGTCAAAGCCGAACAGCAGTATGTGGCACAAGCGAGATTTGAAGCCGGGCAGGCTTTGATCAACGAAGAAGCTGCAGCCAAGCTGGGTACGCATATTGATGGAGGTGCGCCGCCACCACCACCACCACCACCGCCGCCTCCTCAGGGTGGGGCAGGTGCGTCCCCGCAGTCACACTGGTATTCGCCTACGTCCAGTGGAATACCTGGTACTACCCAGCCAGGGGGGCCTCCTCCTGGCCCTGCGCGCTTCGACCTGACCGCCGACGATGCCAAGACTGAGGTGCGCAAGGGCTCCTCGACCCGGAGTCGGTCCGGAGAAGTTCGGGCTGAACGTATCCGACGTGGCAGGCCCGTCGACCTCGGCAATAACGAGGAGGCGCGCAAGGAGGCGGGGTTTCGTATACCAGGCGCGGCCCCAACAGGGGGGGGGGGGCTTAGCGCGCGCCAAGCCCGACGAGAAGCAGCAGCGGCACGCCGTGCACTTTGCCCCAGCGCATGAGCTGCGCGCCAATGCCGACGAGATTGGGGACTCCGTTGGCACAAATTCAAGTAGTTCGCATCTTCGTTTAGCAGCGGGTGAGGGTGTGAGTATTGACCGCTCTAGGCAAACGGGCGCGGCTAGTTCAGAATTTGCGCGGCCACCCGTCGGCGCGCACTGCTCAGCGCCCAGGGGTGGCGCTGGGGGCGCCAGAGGGTACCGACCGTCGGCTTCGGCTGGCGGTGCGCACTGCTCAGCACCCCCCAGCCAGCTCACGGGTGCCAGAGGGTACCGACCGATGGGTGGAGACGGGCATCGCCAAGAGGCTTTGGGATGCCTTGCGTCCACTACCGCGTGCTCTCTTGCGCCATCGGGCGGACCGAGAGCATCTTTCACCTTGGACATCTACAACTGCATGTTCGCTTCGGGTACCGAATCACCGGATTCTTTCCCCCCTGGCGGTATGGCGAGGGACAGTGCTGCTATAAGGCAGCATTCTGCTGGCATGGAGATTGACGGCCCCAACGTGCTCGTCGACCTTACAGACTCCCAGCCAGCGCCGCCAGCATTTTGCAAGGTCAAGCAGATCACCACTATTTCGGAGCTCTACTGTCAGGTACAGTGGCAATTGAGGCTCTCTGGGGACTACCGAGGTATGCTTTTACATCCCTTTGCTGATCTTGCTCTGCGAACGCGCCCTCCTCGCCCAAGTGCGAGCTCGGCCATGCATCATGTATATTGTGACGCGTTCTTGCACATCAAGTCCCCCGAGCTGGCGGCGTTTGCGCTGGCCCGCGTCATGCAGGACTCTGCGGGTTTTGCGTGCCAGGGCTTTGTGGCTGCGCGAGCATCGACAGCTCGCGCCCTCTCAGACACGAGCGACCTGACTCGCAGCACAGGAGTGGAACTCTTGGGCGCGGTCTGGGCCGCAATCTTTTCGCTGCAGCTTCCATGGGGCGAACAGGTTTATACCATCTGCGATGGCGTGGCGGCGGTGGACAAGGCGTTCAGTCGAGTGCGCCTGGTGTCAGACTTGGACAAGATGGCGGCCACTGTGCTTCGCGACGTGCAGAGGGCACGACCAGTAAATGTGATCCAAGAGCCTGGGCATCAAGACTACCCTTGGAATGAGGCAGTCGACTCGATCTCGCGGCACTTTACCAAATAATCCAACATGCCACCTGCTCTTCCCGATGCTCCCAGAAACGCCCTGGAGTACTCTGTGGATGCTGAGTGGCAGTTTACCAGACTACTGGATCCTGAGACATCACCGTTTCCTCCTTTCCTGAACGATGGTTTCTACTTCAATGTAAATAAGCAGAATATATCTCGAGCTCCTGATGATGAGCTCAAAGATGGTAAGCTTGAGGTCTCTCGGACACCAACAACGATCAACTACAAGTTAGCCTCCTTCAATAATGCTACGATTTGTGCAGGTGAAGAAAAGCCAGAGGCGGCAAGCGAGGTAGCTCACAACCTGGCCAGGCAAGAAGACCAGCGTGCACGGGCGAGGCATCTTCGTTTACAGCTCGAGGAGGAGGCCGTACTGCTCGCGGGTATCCAAGAGACGTCTCATCCGTGTGAGAAGTTCGTGACCGACGGTTTTTTGGCGTTGAACACGGGTTCGATCTCCAAAGGACTAGGGTGTGCGCTGCTCGTGAACCTTGAGCTTGGCTATGCGCGTGGACAGAAAGGACCGCTCAAGGTGTTGGCGAAGCACGTCCACGTTATTCATGCGGTCGAACGCTTTCTTCTTGTTCAGTTGCGTGCACCGATGCTGGTACACACTGTTGCTGTACTACATGCCCCTCATCACAAGAGAGGCTCATTGGACCCTCCCCAGCATGTACGACAGTGGTGGAAAGATGCACGACTGGTCCTGGACAAGTATCCCCCCACCATTGTGCTGACTGATGCGAATGCGCGTATGGGCAGTGATGACTCAAGGGTGCGTGGCGCTGTTGGACCGCGGGGTCAGATTGACTACAACGGCCTTGAGTTTCAGAAGTTGGCACAACAATGCGATGTGAGGATCGCCAAAACGTTCATCCCGCATGACCATCCTGAGACATTTCGTGCCAATGCGGTACCTTGCACAGGCTGGATTATACTTTACTGCAGAAGAGTATCCATGATTGTGCTACAAGTTGTTATGTCATGTCGGACCTGGATTTTGCTGGAAGATCACCAGACCATTGGCCGTTGGTAGTCACTATGGCTGCGGCCAAGCACTATGTCACACCTGAACCCAGGATGCCGATGCTGGACAGACAACAACTAAGCGATCATGTTCGCCAGCTCAAGTTTCAGCAGGCCTTGAAAGCACTACCGGTGGCAACATGGGCGACGGACATCAACGACCAGGTCGCCGAGTTCAATGCCACAATCAACAGGTGCACTTCCCGACTCTTTGCAGAATACAGGTTCTCTGCGAGAAAGCCGTGCATCAAGTCAGGTACCATGGCCTTCATCAGGCTTCGCAGGTATGTTCGGCGTGCTCAACAGTCTACATTCAGGCACTCGCTGGAGCCTTTACTTTTGCTTGCGCGACTGCTGCCCAAGCAGGTGCAGATGTTTGTCTATGAGTGTCGTGGCCAAGATGGGGCTTTCTCATGTCCGTGGGAAGGCCCCCTCTGCCAGCTGGCCATGGCGTGTGACTTTTTCCAGGCTGAAGAGTTTACGATGGAGGAGTTACTGGCGGCAGCTCATCTATTTATGGGGGCAACTGCAGGCGCACTCAGGTGGTGCTTGCGACGAGACCGCCAGGATTTCCTCACGCAGACGGCAAAGAAGACCGGCGCTTTCTCTGTCCTACATGATGGCCACCATGAATGGGTCTGGCTTCAGAGGTTGTTGAGATTCAACGGCAAGCAGGCGAGGCGGTGCGATCATACGCTGCTGCCACAACGCTTCCAGCAGGACGGCACCCCTGCCACCTCAGAGCTGGAGTGGTCTGAGACGCTCAGGCACCAGTTTGCCCAACTGGAGGACGGCTACGAGTGCTCCGAAGTAGGGGTGCGTGACGAGTACAATGATCTCACGCTAGCACGCACCGGCGGCTTAGTGCGAGACATTGCGGCTATCCCGCCGCCGTCTTGGCTCGCCACGCGCCTCCGAGGGGTACGAGCACACAGAGCACCTGGCCATGATTTGGTCCAGAATGCCCCTCTCAAAGTTGCGCCAGAAGCCGTTCTCCCCCATCTCCGGGCCATCACGACGAAGACAGGCCTCTTGGTGCAAGAGGCTGCTATCCATAAGGCTGGCCTGGCGTGCGGTCTCCATAAAGGCAAGTTGGGCAGGCTCACGGCAGAAATGTACCGTTCGATTATGTTGAACTCGGATGTCATAAAGCATCATCATGCTTTCCTGCGGTCGGCGCTCGGGCAGTGTATCAAATACCTCATGGTCGATTCTCAGACTGGGGGCATCAATGGGGCGCTGTGCAGGTATGGCGTCGCAACTGGTTAGAGTGTTTCGGCAGATTGCAAAGCCAAGTCGTTTCATTGCGATCTTGCTCTTCGTTGACTTAGTGGCGGCTTTTTACTCTTTGTTACGACAAGCTGGGATCCCACTAGCAGGTGCTGAACAATATGTGGCGCAGGTTCTAGACAATGCACCAGCGATTGCCCATCCTTTATTGGAGATGATCTTGGCTGCGCCTGCTCTGGTGGACCGCAGAGTTGATCAGAATTTGGTGGCACAAGTTATTGAAGCCCACAAGCTCACACATTTCCGAGTACCTGGTGATGCACAGTGGGTAGTTGCGCAACGCAGTTCGCGAGCGGGGAACCCCTTGGCCGATTTCTTCTTCAATGCGGTGTATGCTCGACACCTACGTGGTATTACGCATGACATGATTGAGGCTGGTATTCCCCTCGGCCTCATGGACTGTGTGGATCAGTCCAGCCAGGTCTTCTCGCAGGGACTCACCATCGGAGGCGACACCATGACGGACGCTACCTCTGTCGATGGTTCAGGGTTCTGCTCTCCCTGCTTTGATCCAGTGAGTGTGCGGGATCAAGTGGCGACGCTGGGGCGTATTTATTGTCCGCGAGCATATGGCCAGCTCGGGTTTCAAGCTACACTTTGACAGAGGGAAGACAGCAGCTGTCATCTCATACTATGGCGAAGGTTCTATTCAGGCGAAGCGGGACATGGTTATGACAGCAGCAGTGGCCTTGGACAGTTCCTCCAACGATCGTATTGCTATTCAGTCTCCCTACAAGCACGCAGGAGGAATATACACTGGCGATGGCAGCGCTGGGCAGGAGGTATCTCGTAGACGGCAGAAGCACACTGCCGCGGTTAGGCCGCTGCGGTCAGCTTTTATCAAGCACGACGCCGCCACAAAGGATAAGCTCAAGTGTATCGACGCGTTGTGCAGCGCCCGTCTTTTCTTCCAGGCAGAGACCTGGAATCAGTTGTCCAGTACGAGCCTCGCGAAGTTGAATCATTCCTTGGTCTCGGGCTACAGGGTGGCAACAGAGAAGCTGCACGGCGCTGCGACGCAGAACCATGCAACATATGCCGAAGTGCTGGCCATTTCAGGCCGAATGGGGTCCAAGCAGGTGCTACGCTTTCGTAGGCTCCGATATGTAGCCAGGCTCATGCATGCAGGATCACCGACCCTACGACTGGTTTTGGATGCTACAGTTGGTGCACCTATGCCTTGGGCCTCGCTTTAGCGGATGATTTTGCCTGGATGCGCTGTTGCTGTGCCGAAATCCCCGAAGCATCGCCTGATGCCATCGAGGGGCTCGCTGAGAGGATGAAGTTTGTCGCCGCCGACCTGAGGATATTCCACATGCACCTTCGCAGCGCCTGGAGCAACTATCAAACCCAATGCTTGGACCAGTGCAGGAACGATTTCATGCAGAGAAAGATCAATCATGTGTTTCCTGGACTACTGGGTGCCGCGGGCACTGATGGACAACAAACAGCCTTCTTCTGCTACGAGTGCGACCAGAGCTTCACCACCATTGCTGGGTATAGAGGCCATTGGACCAGGAAGCACCGACCTGTTGACGCGGCGCAGTTATTTGCAGATGGAACTGACTGTCTCTGGTGTGGGGCCATTTTCTCCGATCGGGCAGGACTGGTGCGGCATTTGCGGAGGCCTACTGGTGCTTGTCTCAAATACCTCCTGGCGTCTGCTGCACCACTGGAAGCAGATGCTGTTGCGGAGTGGCAGGGGCATGACCATGAGATCGCGGCGGACAAACGGAAGCAAGGACTCAGGTCAAATGCGCCGCTTCGCCCTGTGATCCCTGGTTTACGTCAGGCAGCCGTGCCTGATGAGAGGCCTCTACCGCCATGTGCGCAGTGGGCTTCCGAGCTGCAGCCGCTGCCCATCGGCCCCCAGGGACATCAGGTGCATACATGCGTCTTACACTTGGGGTGGGGCCCCAGACTGGAGGATGACTTTGGCGATATCATGGGTAGAGACGCTGGTGTTCTCAACAGGACTGCATCATATATTGATTGCAATGAGCCATCACATTCCCGAAATTGGAGGATTCCTTAGGCAAACTGATCTCAAGGATCCAATCGGGCGTAGTGCTTGGAGTTCTTGTCGCGCCGCCGACTGCATCGTGGACGACTGTGCAGGGCTCGAGCAGTGCCAAGAGCTTGCCAGTTCGACCTCATGACCGCCCTTGGGGAGCGGACAGGCTGAGCAAGTATTGGGCTACGACGCCGCGCAGAGAAAATGCTGGGATCAGGGCGGGTATCCTGCTTCTGGCGTCTGCTGCTGCTGCGGGCGCTGCTGCGTTGCTCCTGCACATGGCCCCTGTGGCCGATAGGGCAGCCGCCCTCTGGAGACTGGATGCGGTGCAAGCATCTGCGGACAGGCCCGAAGCCACGACGACCATTCGACATGGCCGACCTCGGAGGTTCGCAGAGGGAGTTTGGCCAGGTGCTGGCCGTCAACTGCCAGCAGTTTTCCGCGGCCATGCATCAGCGAGGCCTGGTATCGCAGCCTGCTGCATGCGTGGCCAGCCGCAGCTGGGACCTACTGCGGCCACTCCTGGAGCTGTTGGGCGAGGCCCTGCTGGACGCGCAGCCTGCGCTCCGCCGTGGTGGCTCTCAGCCATGGCCGCAGGACAGCGAGCTCCTCGCCCTCCTCGCCCCGCCTGAAAGGTACCCCGAGGCGAGCTTGCAGGAGGATGCAGAAGCTGATTGGGCCCTGGTCGAGGGCTCTCTCCTCTCGTGCAGGCCTCGGCCGCACTCCGATGGGGGCAGGCTAAGGCTGGGCAGCTTGCGGCTGCGGCCAGCTGCGGCCGTCGGCCGCCGCCGTGCGGCTCTCTGGTGAGATCGTGGGCGTGGAGCTGCAGCTGGGGGGGCGTCGCCGTCTCGGCCGCGTCCATAGTGGGCGCCTGGCGGTGGGATCGCGCGGGGAGATGGACGTCGAGCAGGACGTTGCATGCGTGGACTCCGCGGGGGCTCGCCCCCCCCTGGGATGGGAGAGAGAGAGAGAGAGAGAGAGAGAGAGAGAGAGAGAGAGAGAGAGAGAGAGAGAGAGAGAGAGAGAGAGAGAGAGAGAGAGAGAGGAGGAGGAGGAGGAGGAGGTCCGTAGCCATTTTGGCTCAAGGGGGGCCCGCCAGCCCCCCGCACGCGGCGGCGACCAGCGCGGCGCCACGGCTGCGCGCCCTGGCGGCTTGGATACCCGCGAAGAAGTGCGAAACCAAGAGCTACGAGCATACCAGCCCTCGGCCGAGACTCACCGGCCCCATAGGTGGAATGGGGCCGAGGGCGCCAACACCTACATCACGGACCACAAATCTTACGTCATCTGCAAGGTGCTGCATCGCATACGCGGCATGAAAAAAAAACAGGGCACGTCGTCTCCGCCAAAAACATTGCCATGCTCCTGGCCAGTTGCAGAGCCAGACCCCAACAAGACGCCGCCGCTACAAGAGCAGGCGCCAGCACCAATACCGACCACATGATGACCCCGTATGCGGCCACCTTCATCCCAGCGGAGACCAACGACAGTTATGATTACCTGGAGGCAGCTGCGGCCCGACCTACGGTATCTTACCCCGACGTCGCATGCGTCAAACAGGCCATCGACAAGGCCATGTCGCAGGCCACGCTGCGCCGACGTACGACACCGCCGACGACCGTCCCGACCACCCCCGCCGCCCCCGCCGCTCCTTCCGCCGTCTTTTCCGCTGCGTCGGGCGACGCCCCCGCCGACGCCCCGCCCGACGACCTTCCCGACACATTAGCTGACGCCCAAACTCACGCCCTTTCTGACGCTCAACCCGACGACCCTTTGCACGCTTCACCACTCACCCACCCCGACGCCCTTCCTTACCGCTCACAATGCGCCCATCCCGACGCCCCTCGACGCACCCGACCCCCCAACAAAACGCCCGCACGACGCCCAACTCGACTTCCAGTCGGCGGACTGTCCCGACAATGCAGCTTTGCATGCGACATTCAGCCTCTTCGGCAGGATCCGCAAATCTCACATCGTTGCCGACGGCGACGGCATCCCGCAGGACCACGGCTACGTTGCTTCGACACCGAGGAGGCGGCCAGGAAGGCCACCCGCGGCACTGCGGGCATACCGTGTGGCAGCCGCACGCTGTGGGCCACTGGCGTGAGCTTCGACGACCCCCGCCACGACGCTCCCGTCGACGCCCCCGCCGACGCCCCCTCCGACGCCTCCGCCACCCCCCGCGACTCCCACCGCGACGCCGCGACGACGCTTGCGACGACGATGCGACCCTCCAAGCGGCCTCCCACCTCATCCGCCACGCCCCAAGTCCACGGCGCGACCTACCAGGGCTCAAGGCCTCCAGGGACATCAATTTCACGAAGCACCTCGCCTCCGATTTCGCGGCTTCTCAGGACTCCAATTTCATGACTGGTGCACACACGGACAATCATTTCGTGGACCTCCAGGGTTCCGCTGTCCCGGCCTCCAAGAACTTCAATTTGGCAGACCACATCAAGGATCCAAAGGCTACCAGAACATCGATTTCATGGCTATGACGGGCATGCCCAGGGAAGCGGCCATAGGGGCCGCGCGCTACTACCCTGCTCACCACGCCCTGACCCCCCATGACTCCCAGGGGGGTCTGGGCGGGAACTGGACAAGGAACCGGACAGATCCGCCAGCTCCAGGAATCCTTAGGAATTCTGAAGAATCCTTAGGAATCCATTCACAGGAAACCGCTCCCAGGCCGCATTTTGAATGCCCGGAGCCAACTGTAGGGCACTTCGTGTTCTTCGTCTTCCCAGAACACCACTCCCAGGCCACATTTTGAATGCCTGGAGCCAACTGTAGGCCACTTCGTGTTCTTCGTCTTCCCAGAACACCATTCCCAGGCCAGATTTTGAATGCCCGGAACCATCTGTAGGCCACTTCGTGTTCCTCGTGTTCCCAGAACACCACTCCCAGGCTACATTTTGAATGCCCGGGGCCAGCTGTAGGCCACTTCGTGTTATTCGCGTTCCCAGAACATTCCCAGGCAAGATTTTGAATGCCCGGAGCCAATTGTAGGCCACTTCGTCGTGTTCTTCGTGTTCCCGGAACACCATTCCTGTACCATATTTTTGATTGCCCGGGGCCAGCTGTGGGTAGAGGCCGAGGCTGAGGCTGATGCAGGCTGAGGCTGAGAGGCTGACGCTGAGGCTGACGCTGAGGCTGAGGCAGGCTGAGGTTGAGGCTGAGGCAAGCCGAGGCAGGCTGAGGCTGAGGCTGAGGCAAGCCGAGGCAGGCTGAGGCTGAGGTTGAAGCTGAGGCTGAGGCTGAGGCTGAGGCTGAGGCTGTGGCTGAGGCTGAGGCAAGCTGCGGCTGAGGCAGGCTGAGGCTGAGGCTGATGCAGGCTGAGGCTGAGGCAGGCTAAGGCTGAGGCAGGCTGAGGCTGAGGCTGAGGCCGAGGCAGGCTAAGGCTGACGCCGAGGCAAGCCGAGGCAGGCTGAGGCTGAGGCTGATGCTGAGGCAGGCTGAGGCTGAGACAGGCTGAGGCTGAGGCTGAGGCAGGCTGAGGCTGAGGCAGGCTGAGGCTGAGGCCGAGGCAGGCTCAGGAGGCTGAGGCAGGCTGAGGCTGAGGCAGGCTGAGACTGAGGCTGAGGCAGGCTGAGGCTGAGGCTGAGGCTGATGCAGGCTGAGGCTGAAAGGCTGACGCTGAGGCTGAGGCAGGCTGAGGCTGAGGTTGAGGCCGAGGCAGGCTGAGGCTGAGGCTGAGGCAAGCCGAGGCAGGCTGAGGCTGAGGCTGAAGCTGAGGCAGGCTAAGGCTGAGGCTGAGGCTGAGGCTGAGGCGGATGCAAGCTGCGGCTGAGGCAGGCTGAGGCTGAGGCTGAGGCAGGCTGAGGCTGAGGCAGGCTGAGGCTGAGGCTGAGGCAGGCTGAGGCTGAGGCCGAGGTGGATGCAGGCCCAGGCTGAGAGGCTGACGCTGAGGCTGAGGCCGCGGCAGGCTGAGGCTGAGGCTGAGGTTGAGGCCGAGGCAGGCTGAGGCTGAGGCTGAAGCTGAGGCAGGCTGAGGCTGAGCCTGAGGCAAGCTGCGGCTGAGGCGGGCTGAGGCTGAGGCCGATGCAGGCTGAGGCTGAGGCAGGCTGAAGCTGAGGCTGAGGCAGGCTGAGGCTGAGGCTGAGGCAAGCCGAGGCAGGCTGAGGCTGAGGCCGAGGCAGGCCGAGGCAGGCTGAGGCTGAGGCTGAGGCTGATGCTGAGGCAGGCTGAGGCTGAGACAGGCTGAGGCTGAGGCTGAGGCAGGCTGAGGCTGAGGCTGAGGCAGGCTGAGGCTGAGGCAGGCTGAGGCTGAGGCCGAGGCAGGCGAATCCTTCGGAATCCTTAGGATTCCCTAGGAATCCTTAGGAATCCCTAGGTATCCCTAGGAATCAGGATTCCTAAGGTTCCTAAGGATTCCTATGGATTCCTAAGGATGCCTAAGGATGCCTTAGGAATCCCTAGGAATCCTTAGGATTCCTTTGGATCCTAAGGCCGTTGCCACTGCGACTGTCATTGCGAATGCGACTGCGACTGCGAGAACAGCAGAATTCTACAACTGGATTCTCACCTGCATCTTAAGGGGAATGCTTCCAGATATGCTCATACGCATCGCTGTTAGGTTGCTTTGCCGGGTTCATTTTACACAAAATGATGTTCCCGCTGAGGCGCGGGCTTCATTTTCGGGCTTCCGCTCGTTCCGAATCGCGCTCCTGCTGCAGCGCTGGCCTCATTCCCGTGCTTCCGCTCGTTCCGAATCGTGCTCCCGCTGCGGCGCTGGCCTCATTTCCGCGCTTCCGCTCGTTCCGAATCGTGCTCCCGCTGCACCGCTGGCGTCACTTCCCGTGCCATGCCACGGCATGCAATGCAATGCTAGGCTGCGTTCCGCTGCGCGATGCCTCGCCTTCAGCTGCAGCTGTCATATCCAGTGCGTAAGTGCCACGTCATGCTATGCCATGCTACGCTTTGATCTTCAACGCCATGCTATGCAATGTTCTGTTCGGGGCCGCTGTGCGATGCCATGCTTTGCGTTGCAAAGCTTTGTGATGCAATTCTTCACTACGCCACGCCACGCCATGCTGTGACATACTACGCTTTGCGGTGCTGTTCTACGCCATGCCATGCCGTGCTCTACAATGCATCGCGTACCCTTTCGGGATCATTGCCTTGCTCAACATCTGGCTGTGCGAGTAGAGAGGGGATCTACGCCATGGTAAGGCATGGGAGGGAGGGGTAGGATGTCAGACATGACGCGAGCGCACCTAGCTTGTCCTCCTCCCCTCTTCCCCTCCCCGCCCCCTGCCTCCCCGAGGCTGGAGAGGAGATGGAGTGGCTGACGCCCCACGCCGAGCCCGCCGGGAGCGTGCTGGGCCGGCCGGCCGGCGACGCGGCCAGCGGCGCGGGTGAAAAGCGGCGCCTCGCTGTCGCCGCCCCAGACGGGCGATAGCCGCACTGCACGCAGGCCGAACTCGCCCCATCGAAAGTTACAGGATCGAAGATCGAACTTCGGCTTCCTTTCTGCCCTCATTGGCCTCCAGAGTCAAGCAGTGGCGAAGCGTCCTGGCTTGCCTATAGGCCCACCAAGTAATGTTCGAAGAACCTTTTGTTGCTTGCCGCAGTGTTCTTAGAACATTTCTGGCGGATGCTGTTTTGATTTAACACATCGGGGTTACGGTACAAGAACAGTGCTTTGTTTTTAGGACATTTTTGGGTTTCTAAGAACACGTCGTGGTAGGCCTATAGGAATACCGGGACGGGACGGTCGGTCACTGCTCAACAGAGGGTTCCCCGTCGCCACGCTTGGATTCAGCTTACAGTTCTGGCCAGAAAGCACCCCGGAACAGGTCAGGTGAACTGATTGGCACCCCAGAAAGCACCCCGGATTTTGGCCGTTTTTTTTGGCCCTGGGGGGCTTTCGCGGGGCCTTTGGACAGTCTAATGCAACTGGAGCTGAGAAACTGGCCTTGGGGAAGGGGGCGGGACTTCCAGGGACCCGGTATTGAAATTACCCGGTGACGTACCCAACGTTGTCTAAACATATGTCGAAAACACACATATATATACATTATATACATATATAGAGGACCTGCTCACTACGAACAAACAGGTTGAAGGGCCCGTGACTAACCCAGCACCCCAGATAAAAGCATCTCCCCTCAACCCCTGAGAGTTTCGTGCTCCTCCGACCCCTTCAAGTAGGCCCCATCAGAGTGAGCAGGATATCGGTACACCGTACTAGCATAGCATCGGACATACTAGTTGCCAGGGTAAAACATATTCTAGACGTTTCGCGTAATCCAACCAGCAGCCGCTCGGCGTGGCCAGGTGGCCTGGAGTCTGGCGCCAGACTGGCGACTCACTCCGCTGTCTTCGTGCACTCTCCTTGCAGCTCGTTTACTTCGGTTCACGCTGCTGCGCCTATTTGCGTTTGCTTGTGAATTTAGTTCATTTTGTTCTGTGCATGTGCAGCTGCGAGCTTGTTTTGCAGGTGCGAACTGGCTTGCCGACATTGGCGGCTGTGTTCGCAAATTCGCACCCTGCCGCATCCCGGACGCCGCTTCCGCTCCCTGACCGTTGCCTTGGAGCCGCCGACCAAAAAAAGTAATCCAACAAGCCTTTTTCTGTAGTTTTGGACGGCGCGCGGCCCTTCCGTTTGCGCTCGCGATCAAAAGGTAATCTCACCAGCCCATCCAGAAACGATGCGCAGAGGAATTGCCTCGATCAGGGAAGTGGGCAGCACACAGAGGAAGGGTCCCCCAATGAGGCCTCTTGGAGCGTCTGGGGGGCCCCTTGGCGGTCCCGGACGCCTCTCGAAAAGCGTTCGGAGAGCTTCTTGGGGCCTTCTTGGGGGTCTCTTGGGAGCCTCTTGGAGGGGTCTTGGGCGCCTGTTGGGGCCTCCTGGGGCCTCCTGGGCGCCTCTTGGGGCCCTCTTGAAGCGCTATTGGGAGCCTTGGGAGCGCTCTTGGAGCCCTCTTGGGCCACCTTGGAGCCATCCTGAGGCTTCGGATGGCCATCAGAAGCGAAAAGGCGAGACAGCCAACAACATGGATTTTCCTAAGGTGTTGGAAGGATGTTGGCCTCTTCGGGGCCTCCTGGGGGAGCTCTTTGGCCACTTGGAGCATCGTGGGAGCCATCTTGAGGCATGTTGGGATATCTTGAGCCATCTTGGAGGTCATCTTGGGCTCCCCCAGGCGCTCTTGGAGTCATCTTAAGCAGCGCCCCCCATCCCCAAGGAGGCCAACATGTGGCCAAAACCCTCGTGCAATCCTGGTGGCCTCTTAGGGGCATTTTGGAGCCTCCTGGCCACCTCTTGGGGCCCTCTTGGAGCACCCTTGGGCGCCTTGGGAGCGCTCTTGGGGCCATCTCGGAGGAGATCGATCAAAAAAGGCCAAAATGGAGCCAAAACCATAGTAACACCAATAATTTTGGCTTCCTCGCCGAGGCCGTTTTGGACGCTCCAACCCGTCGCGAACCCCCGCGTCCAGGTCCAGGGGGGGAGGTGCGGGGAGGGGTTAAGAGACTCCCTACCCGCCCGCAAGCCGTCTCGCTCATTCCCACCCGCCCTCCCAACACATACGCGGCACCCGAGCCTGGCCCGAACCGCAGCATATGCAGGATTCGTCTTTGGATGGCCAGCTACTGGGTGCCACTCCGCCGCCGCCGCCTCCGCCGCCGCCGCCGCCCGCCGCCGCCGCCGCCGCCGCGCCGCCGCCGCCGCCGCCGCCGCCGCTGTCCGCCGCTGCCCGCCGCCACCGCGCTGCCCGCCGCCGCCGCCGCCGCCGCCCCCGCTGCCGAATCGCCGCCCGCGCAGCCGCTGCCGCCGCCGCCGCCGCCGCCGCCGCCGCCGCCGCCGCCGCCGCCGCCGCCGCCACCGCCGCAGCCCCCGCCGCAACCGCTGCCCCCGCCGCAGCCGCCGCAGCCGCCGCCACTGCCGCCGCCAAGTGTACTCTGTCTTGTTTTTTTTGACAGGGGTGGTGAGGGGAGGCCGCATCGGGTTGGCTGCGCATGCTCCGAATTTGGAGGTCGAGTGTGCTTCGCCGATATATATATATATATATATATATATACATACATATATATACACATATATATACACACATATATACATCTACATATACATATATACATAAACGAGGGATGGTGGGGGCAGAGTGCTTTGCATGGTTGTTTACAAGGGATGGTTGGGGGGGTGCCCGCATGGACCTGGGTTGGCTCCCAGTCGCGTGGGGGAGGGGATGTATATTAATAGGGAGCAGTGATCAAGACTCCGTCCCCGCCCGCAAGCCGTCTCGCTCATCCCCACCCGCCCTCGCAACACATACGTAGCACCCGAATCTGGCCCGAGTTTCACCATATTCAACCGTCTTCTTTGGGTGGCCAACCACTGGGGGCCAATCCGCCGCCGCCGCCGCCTCCGCCGGCGCCGGCGCCGCCGCCGCTGCGCCGCCGCCGCCCGCCGCCGCCGCTGCCCGCCGCCGCCGCTGCCGCCGCCGCTGCCGCCGCCGTTGCGCCGCCGTCGCCCCCGCCGCCGCCGCCGCCGCCGCCGCCCCCGCTGCCAAATCGCCGCCGCCGCAGCCGGTGTCGCCGCAGCCGCTGCCGCCACCGCCACCGCCGCCGCCGCCGCCGCCACCGCCGCCGCCGCCGCCGCCGCCGCAGCAACCGCCGCAGTCGCCGCCGCCGCTGCCCCCGCAGCCGCCGCCGCCGCCACCAAATGTATTCCGTTTTTTTTGACAGGGATGGTGGGGGAGGCCGCATCGGGTTGGATGCGCATGCTCCGAACTTGGAGGTCGAGTGTGTTTTGTACGTTTTTTGTACAAAGGGATGGTGGGGTCGGGGCCCTTGTGGTTACTGGTTGGCTGCCAGTCGCCTGGGGGACGGGGTGTGTATTAATAGGGGACAGTGATAAACCCCTTTCCGAGGGGGAAGAGGGAGGGATGGAAAAGGAAACGCCTTACACCACCTACGCCCAGAGGGCTGGTGGGGTTACCCCCCGAAACCAAAACTTGATTGTCCCCACCCTGTGCTGCTCAGGGGTCACAAGGTTGCCGACTCCGCCAGGCCCCCCCTGAAGTGCACGACGTGGTGACAGCCGCGAGGTCTCGACGGGATCCCCATACCACTCCACAGGGAGCCGCGAGGTCCCGAATGGATCCCCGTGTAACCCCACTCCGCTGGACCTCCCATGGGCCCACGAAGCTGGCGACAGTTGCACGTTTCGCAGCCCCCCAGCGAGCCACGAGGTCTCAATTGGGTCCCCGTGCAACTCCACCCCGCGCGACCTCCCAAGAGCCCACGGAAGTGGCGACAGTTGCACATTTCGAAGCCCCCAGGGAGCCACGAGGTCTGACTCGGGTCCCACTATAACTCCACTCCGCGCGATCTCTCACGCGCCCACGGAAGTGGCGGCCTTTTCACATTTCGCGACCCCACGCAGGGAACCGCGAGGTCTCTTCAGGGTCCCCCTGCCGCTCCAATCCGCGCGACCTGCCAGGAGCCCACGAAAGTGGCAACAGTTTCACGCTTCGCAACCCTACAGGGAGCCGCGAGGTCTCAAGTGGGTCCCAGTAATTACCATTCCACTCCGCGCGACCTTTCAGGAGCCTAGGGAAGTGGCGACCGTTTCGCACTCGGCGGTTCCCGACGGAACCCCCGTACCACTCTACCCCGCGCGACCTTCCAGGAGCCCACGAAGTGGCGATAGTTGCACACTTCGCGGGCCCCCCCAGGGAGCCGCGAGGATTCAAATGGATCCCCGCGCATTCCCACTCCGCTGGACCTCCCATGAGCCCACGAGAATGGCGACAATTGCACGCTTTGCAGTTCCCCAGGGAGCCGCGAGGTGCCATCTGGGTCCGCGCACCAGGAGCCGACGGAAGTGGCGACAGTTGCGCACTTGGCAGCCCCCCAGGGTGGCGACGGTTGCACGCTTCGCACGCCCTGCAGGGAGCCGCGAGGTCTCAACGGGGCTGCGGCGCAAGCAGGACGCAGTGTCTGCGTGCCCCCCCCTCCACTCCACTGGACCTTCCAGGAGGCAGGAAACCGGAGGCAGGAGGGGGAGGAGGAGGAGGAGGAGGAGGAGGAGGAGGAGGAGGAGGAGGAGGACGGTGGAGAGCGCAGTGCTCTATTCCAGGCGAGATCCCAACGCAGGAGGGTTGGGGAGGGTTGGGAGCGAACACGACTCGTCGCATGTCTGGAGTCGCCGTCGCCGCTGCCGCCGCCTCCTGCGGCAGGAAGCTGCCGCCGTCGCCGCCGCGCCAGAACTCGCATAGTTCGGCGAGGTTTCACTGGTCCATGTGATTTCGATGCGTGAGCGTATGCGATCGCTTCCGCAGCGAGCGTGGTGCTCGTGCCTCTGGCCTCCGCGTCCAGCTCGCCCAGGTCCTCGAGGCTGGCAAGCTGCAAAGTGATGTCCAGGCGCTTCTTGACACTAGACGAGCCTAGTGCCCCAAGAGCTATATTCGCTTCGATTCGTTGCCCTGCGCCCCCTCGCGGTGGAACCCACGTCCTATCACAAACGTAAGCGGCGATGGGCGAGAAGAGCTGCATCACAACCCCGCGCCAACCCGGGCCCGACTTGCCGCGACCTGGGAGCTCGATGTCCACGACACCCGGCAGGCCCCGCCGAAGGCGTGGCGGATAGTTAGCGAAATCGATGGATCGACGACGTCACAAAAAGATAGGAACACTGCGTGGGTATTTCAAACCTTTGATTGTCGCATATGGGGCGATGTCGAGGGCGAGTTTGGTATTCTCATGAACCTGAGACAGGGCTCCAGCCAATCCGCGCCCCCCTGAGGAGGAGGAGGACGAGGAATAGGAGGTCCGTTGCCATTTTGGCTCAAATCATTTTGGCTCAAGTTCACATCTGGTTCAAGGCAGTAGCTTTATTGGGGGTCTCTGCAGCTCGTCACCACTAGAGTTTCTTATCACCTGGCAGCAGACAGGCTATCGTTGTTTCCTTCGTTACGACTCCCAGGTTCGCCTGCTCGCCTTCATCGCGTGGGGTGATGTTGAGGCGGCTGGGGAACACCAGAAGCGTTTGTCGTGGCATGATGATCGGGAGAAGAGGGCGGGTTTTCCTGGGCCAAGTCGAAGCGCAGGGACGACCACGGAACAGGTGGCGATGCGTTCAGTGCAGCATTTGTTTGTGACGTTTCTGTGGGCGACGAGGTGGAGCTGCTGTCTCCCGAGGGCGAACCCGACTCCCCGTTGTCGGTCGGCCTCCTGCCACCTCCTGGGCTGGGCAAATGCGAGAAGGAGTTCACCATTGCGGAGATCTCGCAGTTCGTGGCGCTGGGCAAATACGGAGGGGATTCAGTGTTGGTATCGAAGTACCAGAAGTCCCGGGAGTTCAAGCAGGGTGAGACCAAGGCCCCCAAGAGGCCTCCACTGCATGCGTGTGCGCACAAACACACCAACAGGTCGAGCAGCTGGAGTGGTGGATGCTCAACAACGCCGTCTACAATCTCTACAGGCTGAGTTAGGAGGTGCTGGGCCAAGGGGGCCAAGCCCACGTCCAATCTCCAGGCGGCGGACAGCGAGTGCCGTGCTGCTGGGCCAGATGTACACAGTGGCCAACAAAGGCTAAGGAGAAGCTAGAGGAGTCTGAGACGCCCAACTTCGTGCGACGGGCTGTTGCAAAACGGCGCGTCATGCATCGGCCACAATGGCTGCGACGACATGTTCGGTACCACGGACATATGCGAGTTCACGGGGGCGGGCAGGAAGGAAGCAGCGGCTGGCAAGGAGCCCGTCCGCAAAAGGGCGTCCAGGATATGGCGCATCAGTTGTTCGGGTTAGCCGAGGAGACGGCGTGGGGGCTTCAGCGCGAGCGCGCCGAGTGCATCGAAGGGTTCCAGATGAAGCGGGAGAACAGCGAGGGCGGGCAGAGGGCAGACGCAGAGGCCCGTGAGTAATTGTGTCGCACCTCCAACGCCTGTTGCTTCTGACCAGCTCGAGGCCAGCAGCGGCGGATCTGATCCGCGGCCGGGCCCTCTGCGCGGCTTGGCGTGCGAGCTGACGGTGCCGATGCGCGTGGCGGCGAGGGGGCGGGGCGGGATGGGGCTCGAGGTCGAGGTGGAGGCGCTGCCGCCTTCTCGGGGCCCGGTGGGCCTCGGGCGGCCGTGGGATTGTGGTGTTCTTTTTGCCCTGCCCCCCCCCCGGCGCTCGGGCGCCGGCCTGGCCCCGCGCCCTCCGATGTCGGAGCTCCCCGCGCCTGCTTCCCACTGCCCATCTAGCCCCCCCCCCGGCCGAGTCCTGGCCTCTAGCGGGGCCGCGGCGTTTTTCGAGCAGCGGTCTGCTCGGCCAGGGCAGAGGGGGAAGTCTTCAGGGTCTGGTCAGGTAGAGTTCTTCTGTGCAGAATTTTGCCGCCCCACTGTCGGGCCCGCGGCGAAGCAGTTTCAACGGGGGGGTCAAGTCTCGCCGTGGCGCTTCACGGAGTTGTTGTCGACCCATCGGGGCGAGTTGAGAGCGAAGCGTCGCTTGGGAAGTTAGGCGGGCACGCGGTTGCTCAGCCGACGCTGGGCGTCTGACCAGCGTCGCTGCGTGGAAACGTTATGTTGCCATGTGAGCGCGGCCTGATAGTAACCGGGAGATGGGGCGGGGTGGTTTTATCTCGGCGCATATCATGAGACCCACCTCCTTCGCGTGAATGTCCACGGTCAGATTTTGGAGCGCGATCGGCCACCTTGTGATGTTTGCATGTCTGGCAGTGCGGGTTTATTTTTGTCATTCCAGTACGTGGGCCTCCACCAATCTCCGCGCTGGTCCGTGGTGGGGTGTCTTGGCGCAGCTTGGAAACGCGACGCCGCCCGCGGGACTGTCCGCGGCGCGCCGACTACCTTGCGCCGTGAGCGCCGAGGCCGCCGAACAAATTGCCCCCTCGACCCTGTCAAAGTATTCGGGCCTGTCCAATGGGCCGCCCCAGAATCCCGCGGCGCGCCCCTCCGTCGCCCCCCCTTGCCCAGAGGAAACGACAACGGCGGACGTCGGGGGGGTCGCGATCCCGAAGCCCAGATGGTCAGGCGGCCCCGGCGCGGGCCCAATCAGAAAGTCGGGCGGGGGTGCTCTCGGAGACCGGCGTGCTCGCGCCGGCGCGTCGAGGGGGCGCTCGACGGGGGGGCGCCGAGTCTGCGGGGCTTCTGAAGGCGGTCGAACGGGGCCAAAGCAGTTTCCGCGCCGCGCGTCGCGCCTTCCTCGAGCCGTTTCAGGCGATGGGGGGCCAGGGCGGAGCGGAAGGCGTCGCCCGCGCCCTCGAGCGCGAGTCTGCTTCGGGGCGCGGGGGGCGGGTTGAGGCGGCGGGCGCGGGGCCCGGGGCGCCGGCTTGGCGCGCGAGTTCGCGCGGGGCCCGATAGGCTGGCTCCGAATCGAGCGGCGCTGGCGCGCGTGAGTTCGCTGCTCCTCGAGGCCGGGGGGCAGGTTGGCGCGCGACATGTTTCCTGGGGAAGTTCTGGATGCGCGGGGGGGCCGCCGGCAAGTTCCCAGGCCCCGCCGATCGCCGCGCGCGTCAGATCCAGGCTCGCGCTGAGGCCAGAGGGGGGGCCATCCTGGTTGCGCGCTTGGAGGGGCGCTCGGCGCGGGGCGCCCGCGTGGCCATTGGGGCGGTCGCGGAGAGGGCTGCTGCTGAGGTTGATGCCTGGAGGTCCAGGGATGTCGACAGGGTGTCGGGCGGGCAGCCGGCGGTCTTGGGCGCGATCTCGCCAAACTTGGAGTTCGCAGGCGCTTGCCCGAGCGCCCTTCTCACCGCCGCCCCCGCGCCCGAACGGCGGGTGGCGACCGCCCCCGCCCGCGCCTTATCCAAGGCGCCCCTGGATGAGATGCGCCGCGTGGGGCAAGATGCGTGCTGCCACTGGCTGGCCCTGCTTCGCTGCGCGGGGGCAGGGCAGTGCCGTCGAGCGGCGCGCCTGTGCTGGGGGCAGCGCAGGTTTCTGCCTCGTCGATTTAACGAGGGGTCTGCCGCGCGAGCACCGATTTAATCTTGGCATGCTGCGCGTGTGCTGCTGTCGTTTTATCGCGGTCGACGCGTCGCCAAAGCGATGGGTGGGGGGGGGTGCCGGCGAGCCTGCGATGGATGTCCTAGGGGTCGTGGCTGAGGTCGGCGCTGCTACGACGGTGGTCGCGCCGTGCTCATTGAACCATTTGACATGGCTGAAGAGCTGAGTCCCAGCGACATGTTGCATGGCCCAGTTGATGATGATACTGCCCCTGCTGCAGGCAGTCGCGCGCGCATCGAGATAGTTTTGCCGCCGTCCGCTGTCTTTTTTGGGCCCGCAGCTCGAGAAGCTGCTCTCGGTCATCTGGGTGGCCGTGGGCTCGATTCAGAGTTGCCACGCTGCCGCGCGCCTCGTCGCTGCTGCCCATTCGAAGAAGTGGAAGTCCATGGGGATCGCGCCAGGGCGGGGCCTCGGACGCGGTCGGGCCATGCAGACAGGCGCCGCAGGACCGAAAGCACCCCGGAAGCGTTTGCAGAGGCTTCGGTCACGCAGTAAGATGCGGTGGGGAGGCTCAGCAGTGCCATGAAACGGGTGTTCCAGGTGGCTGGAACGGGCCCCCCCCTTCGGCCGCGCGCGGCCGCCGTGTTGTTTTGGGAGAGCTTAGTCTTAGTCTCGGTTTTGGCCTTGAGGCGCAGGGCGCTGGAGTTTCTTCTCTCAGTGGATCCGAAGACGAGACCGCCGTGCGATGCGCGCGCGGTGCCTGTCCTGGCCTTGGCCCAGGCGGCCCGACTAGGTTTGGCATCTCAGATGGAACATAGCTTCGCTGTTTTTTTCAGCCAGCCTGAGCGAATTTGTCGCGATGTTCGCGGGTCAGCTGGCGCCATTGTTCTAAGTGTCGAAAGGCTGGCGAGGAAGGTAATCATCTGGAGAATGTTCGCGAACGTATGGGGGCCGGGATTCATATCCAGTTCTGTGGGTGCAGATCCTTGAAGGTTGTTCTGTCTCAGGCGGTTCGGGGCATGCTACTTCGTTGACTCGGTGGCGGGGTCCGCGTTCCTGGGCCCCGCGGGGGTCCCATGTTGGAGCGCGTCAGCGAAGTCTTCCAGTCACTACCTACCAAACCACCCCCAACCCAACCCGAAGGCCCAAATTTGCCCTCCATTTCCAGTGGGGGGGGGGTCGGGGAACGTTGAGAAAACACATATGAAGCCCGTCCCCCCCCCCAACCCGAAAGTCGGGTCTTCGGGTTGGGTTGGGGTGGCCTGGTAGGTAGTCATCCAGGAACTCACAGGTAGTGACAAAATGTGGCTGCGGCGCTGCTCGCGGGGACTGTCGCTGGAGGGTGCCACCCAGTTCGCCTTGTGCGATGACCGCAGGGTCGCGGGCCCCCGGTGTGCGCCGAGTCAACGTTTCCGTCGCGGCTCTGCCCATGGCGCTGTTTGCCGTAGTCTTGATGTGGACGACGTGCCCGCCCTTGGCGACTCCGTCGCCTTTGCCCTGTCAGCTACCCGCGCGCTGGCGGAGGGCCCCGAACTTAAGCAACAGCAGGAGGAGGAGGAGGAGGAGGTGGAGGAAGAGGTGGAGGAAGAGGAGGTGGAGGAGGAGGGGAAGGGGGAGGAGGACGAGGAACAGGAGGAGGAGGAGGAGGACGAGGAGGATGAGGAGGATGAGGATGGTTGACGAGGAGGAGGAGGAGGAGGAGGAGGAAGTGGAGGAGGAGGAGGAGGAGGGTTGACGAGGTGGAGGAGGAGGAGGAGAGGAAAGAGGAGGAGGAGGAGGATGAGGAGGAGGAGGAGGAGGGACGATGGAATAACATGAGGAGAAGAAGGGAATGTTGGACGATGGAACAGGACAAGGGGGAGGATGAGGGACGAGGTAGCAGCAGGAGTAGGAGGAAAACCAAGAGGAGGAGGAGGAGGAGGAGGAGGAGGAGAGGGAGGAGGAGGAGGAACATCATCCCCCCTCGACCGCGTAACGCACGCGCGCGCGGAGGTATTTCGTCTACTCGGTCATTGTATCCTCTTTGTTGATGACGTGGCGCCTAGTGCCTCTGTGGGTCCCCGCTGGGCCGGCTGGGGCCTTGTCATCCTTCCCTTTGTTCATCTTGTCCTTCGCTCCTGTTGTGCTCCTCCCCGTCCCTCCTTCCTTCACGCTGCCCCCTCCTCCTCTACGCTCCTCCCTCTTCCACCCTCCTCACTCCTCCTCTACGCCCTGTCAGTTTCCCCTTCCTCCCTCCCCATCCTGTCCCCCTCCCCTCCCTCCCTCCCTCCCTCTTCCTCTGCGCGCCTCCTCGTCCTCCCCTCCTCCTCTGGCCTTTTTGCTCCATCCCTCTTCCTCATACTCCTCATGCTCCTCATCTCAATTTTGTTCTCCGTGCATCCTTGCTTCAACGAATATTCGGTGGCCCTCTGCAGCAGACACCAGATCGGTATATCATCTGTTCTTGTGAGAGGAGTTCTCGCGTGTGTGCAGGGTGGGCGGTCGGCCCCTGTACACACGGGACTCGAGGAGATGAGCAGTATCGTACCTCCGCTCTGGCAGCGGAGCTGCCTCGAGGGTCTGCACGCCGGCAATCGCGATAGCAGTCGCGAGACCTGACGTCGGCAAGGTTTCTGAGTAGCAGCCTCCAGCAGGTGCGCAAGATCTCCTCGGACGTGGTCGACAGTCTCACGGACTGCAGGGGCATCAGCAGCGGGCCCGTGACAGCCGCCATCTGCGCGTTCTTCCCAGTGGTCAGTATGTCCGCGCCTAGAGAAGCAGTGCGGATCCCCACTTCAGACATCACCGGGAAGCTTGGTACAGCATTGCGGATACCCACCATTCAGCAGAATTGTCGGATGAATTGTGGGTGGCCAGTTTCCGCTGAAACATGATACCCGCCGGCGTTGACGTGGCTCGAAACATCGCATCTCAACGCATGGTGCTAAGACATACCTCTGAGTCTCAGCTTTTGTGGAAAAGCGAACAACGCATACAATGCGAATGTCGTTTCTTGAATTTTGAAAGCTTCAGGGTCAGCGGCGGTGCTCTCTAGCAGGCACTGGTAATCAACGTTGTCAGATATGACGTTGAACCCGTTCGGGTCACTGCCTTCGCTTTGAAGAGGATCCCCGAATGTACAGCAGTGAGTGTGGCAACCCAAGCGTCATGATTACCCGTGATCGCGAGATGGCTAACAAACCAATCCGGTCTTCGTGGACATGGCACGCTCACTCTTGGTGGGACATTTTCCGCATTCGTCTGAGAGTCAACACGCACTTGCTAAAATGCATGTCGGATTTTGAGTTGTTCTATGACGAAGCCCGCGGCCAGGCAGGATTGACAGATTCATTCCAGCTGCCTGCGGCAAGTCCCGCCGCTGTATCAGCCCATTACCTTGGGTGGCCAATGTTGGGGGGCGCGCAGTACACAGAAACTTGTGACCCCTAGTGTCCCGAGGCCTGGGAGAGCCGTAACATATGACACTCTTCAGCGTCGTGTCGGGGGTTCTCTTGTTGTCGGCTTCTTCTCTTTTTTCCGTTCTTTCTTGTGGCCTCTTATGGGGCAGTCGGTCCTTTGGGCAACTTTGGGCCGTCTTGGGGCTCTCTTGGGCGTCTGGGGAGTCTCTTGCGGCCGTCGAGGGGCCGTCTTCGGGCCGTCTTGGGCCGCCGAGGAGTTTGTTGTGGCCGTCCTGCACTTCCCTTGGAGCCATGCTGGGCGATTCAGGGGTCCCTGGGCTGTCTTGAGGCAGTCTTGGATAAGTATCTGACAATTTGGGGGTTCTCTGAAGCCGCCTTGGGGTCCGATTGGAGGCCTTTCGGGCCGTCAGGAGCTGCAGGAAGCCCAGAAAAAGGGGAAGAGGCACACATTTTTGAAAGATTCGAGGACACTTTATGAATTGTCTTCTTCGGGCCCTGACGGGGGTCCTCTTGCGGCCCTCTTGGGTGGCCGTATCCGGACATCCTGGGCCATGGCGAGGCTGTCTTGGGCCATCTTGGGCAAGCTGGAGCCGTTTGAGAGGCATCTTGGGTCATCGTGGCGGCCTGGCTTGCCTGCCGCGGCCGTCCTGGAGCCTCGGGGGTGCGGGTCCATGGCCTTCAAAAGGATTAACTAGGGGACTCGGAAGCGCGGATCCCTCGTGCCTGATTTGGAGTTCTTGGCCTCGTGAGCGCGGGCATTTTGTTTCTTCGAGGGAGGGCGGCGAAGGGGGGCGATGCACGCGGGTGGTCGCTGCGAGAGTGGGCGGGGTGTGGTTCGTTAGACCGAAAAAGGATTACAGAACCCATGCCACTCCTCAACGGGCCAGGGGGCGCGGTGGCGGATATGTTGTTCAAGGGCTGCGACGTGCTTTCCAAGCGTAACGACCAAACCATATTCAATCTAAACGGATGCACGTTGTGTTCTACCGCTGCTGGCGGAAAACGGGGGGGGGGTCACAGGGGGTTCCCAACCCGTCCCCCCCCCCTCGAAAACGGGGGGGGTCACTACAGGTTTGAACCCCCCCCCCCTCCAGTCCATCATGAAAGGGGGGGGGTCACTACCGGTTCGAACCCCCCCCTCCCCCCGTCCCCCCCCCTCGCCGCCGGCAAACGATATCCGCTCCTCGGGACAGTCGGACAGTGGGGGGGATACTGGGACAGTGGTGGGGACGGTGGTGGTGGGGGTAGTGACAAGGGACAGCGGGACAGTGGTGCGGGCAGTGGGACAGTGGTGGGGACGGTGGTGGTGGGGACAGTTGTGAGGGGACAGCGGGACAGTGGGACAGCACAGTGGCACAGCGGCGGGGACAGTGGGGACTGGGACAAAGGTGGGAACAGTGGGGACAGTGGGATAGTGGTGGGGACAGTGGGGACAGTGGGGAGAGCAGGACCGTGGTGGGACAATGGTGGGGAGATTGGGGACAGACACTGGTGGGAGCACTTGTGGGGACAGCGGGGACCATGGTGGGAACAGTGGGGACAGTGGGGCAGTGGTGGCGACTGGGACAGTGGTGGGGACGGTGGTGGTGGGGACAGTGGTGTGGGGACAGTGGGACAGTGGTGGGGACGGTGGGGACAGTGGGACAGTGGTGGGGACAGCAGTGGTAGTGGGGAGGACAATGACCCCTCCCGGTTTTCTGGAGGGGGGTGGGGGGTGGGTGTTCGAACCGGTAGTGACCCCCCTCCGGTTTTCTGGGGGGGGGGTTCGAACCAGTAGTTTCCGGAGCCAGTAATTAGTGACCCCGACCCCCCGTTGTCCGGAGGGGGGGGGGAGGGTTTGGGGGGGTAGTTTTTCTAGGGGGAACAGGGGGGGAGGGGGGGGTCCAGCAGGGGGGGCGGATTTTCGAAGGAGGGGGGAGACCCCGGGTTCCGGAGAAAGAGGGGTGGGAATTTTCCACATTAAAGCGGCGGTGGATCACGCTCTCTCCTCGGCATTTTTTCCGCATCATGGCGACATCCTTGGCGATGTCATCGCATGTGAGACGTACAGAGAATGCTGTCTCCAGACTGCATCGCGTAGTTGGAGACTGTTTTTTTCAGGGTCCGGCGATAACCCGGGTTATCGGGCTCGCCCCCCCGGCCCCCCATGCAGGATCTTACCCTAGCCGGTTGTGCAGGTCCGGGGGGGCGCAGAGAACTCGCAGGGAGCGCTGTGTTCAACGGTGCGGTGGTGTTCGCCACAGCATGCTGGTGTTTGGATGCACGTTGGCGAATCGTTGGGGCTTGGAGTGGCACGGGGAGACGACGACGACGACGACGACGACGACGACGACGACAGACGACGACAGACGACGACAGACGACGACAGACGACGACAGACGACGACAGACGACAGACGACGACAGACGACGACAGACGACGAACGACGACAGACGACGACAGACGACAGACGACGACAGACGTCGTCCATGGGCATCTGGAGGCGCACGTCAGCAACGCGTACACAGGCATTGCGTTGTGCACAGGCAGCGAGGCGATTTGGTGCGCGCATTTGTTGTTGTTCCAATAGGATCTGTTGTGTACGCAGGCATTGTGGCGCACGCAAGCATCAGTGCACGCAGGTTGCGCGGTTCACGCGGGCAACGTGATGCTCTTGTCAATGTGGTGAAGGCAGACTTGATAGTGTGCACAACTGTTCCTGCAACATCAATGGTCATTGACGCAAGGATCCCAGGCATGGTGGTGTACAGACACATTGTGGTGCACGGTCATTGCGGTGTAGCACACCTTGTGGTGTACACGGGCGCTGCGGTGTACACATCCGCTGTTGTGCACACATTCGCTATGGTTTACACAGGCGTTGTGGGCCCAAAAGACGGGACCGTTCCCTGCGCAAGAAAATCAATAATCACGAATAGCTGACACATTGGATTTGATACGTTCGGATCCCCGGCGATTTTCTGGAGTTCGGTCCCGCGGGCCCCCCCGGAATTTTACGCACCTTTGTGGTGTTCGCAAGCACTTTGGTGCACGAGTATGGTACTGAAGCAGCAAACGTGGTGCACATAGGTGTCGTCGTGTACACAGGCAGCGTGTGTGGTGTACACAGGCGCTGCGGTGCACACGGCTGCTGAGTGTTGCGGTGTACACAAGCAGTGTTGTGTAGACAGGCGTTGCGGTGTTCACAAGCAGTTGTGATATACAAAGGCGTCGTGGCGCACGCTAGACAGACGTTGTGGTGTACACAGACATGGTCGGCCCAGAAAAATCAATAATCGCAATAACCTTCATTTTGAATTTGATACGTTCGGGCCGGGCCCCCAGGTTTTTTTCAGATTTGGGCTCCAGCGGGACCTTAGAGGTGCACGGAAGCGCTGTGCCGCAAATGTTCGCCATGCGCTGTGGTACACGCGGCTCCTGTGGTGTGCACAAGCACCGCAGTGTACACAGGCGCTGCGGTGCACACGGCTTCTGTCGTGTACACAGGCATTGTGGTGTACACAGGCTCTATTGTCTAGACAGGCGCTGCGGTGTACACAAGCAGCTGTGTTGTACAAAGGCGTCGTGGTGTACACTGGACAAGCACCGTGATGTACACTAGCATGGTCGGCCCAAAATGGAGAGGGACCGTACCCCGG
>CAUYUJ010014936.1:177048-217048 GCA_963575745.1 Prorocentrum cordatum
CCCCCCCCCCCCGCGACCCACCCGCGACCCATCCCGCGACCCACCCCGCGACCCACCACGCGACCCACCCGCGACCCACCACGCGACCCACCCGCGATCCAACCTGCGACCCACCCGCGACCCAACCGACGACCCACCCGCGACTCACCCCGCGACCCACCCGCGACCCACTCGCGGCCCACTCGCGGCCCACCCCGCGACCCGTCCGCGACCCACCCCGCGACCCACCCCGCGACCCACCCGCGACCCACCCGCGACCCACCCCGCGACCCACCCGCGACCCACCCGCGACCCACCCGCGACCGATCCGCATTGGTTTGAAGAAAAGATCGGCGCCTGAGGCGGGCTCGTTGTACATTTTGTGAAACGTTGGCGCCTGCAGCGGGCTTCTCCAGAGTCTCGCAGACCGCCGACGTACCCACCGCCCCTTACTCACCGACCCCACGTACATAAATGCATGCATGCATGCATACATAGATACATGCACAGTTGCATACACACTTACAGACATACATGCGCACACACATGCATGAATATATGCACGCATGTTTTTCACAACCATACACACACAGCCAGCTTGGACCCCAACCAGTGTGCTTCTAGCATTTCATGCTGTGCAATGTAGGTGGTGCTTACTATTCTGTGCACTATGCGTAGCACAGTCCATTGGGAACAATGTTTGGTGTGCAACCGATCTTGTGCAATATACTTGGTGTACTTTCTATGCCGTTACATGTGTATGTCTAGTGTAACATGTTTTGTGAGCGATAAACACAGCACAGCAGGGGCGAGCGAAAACGAAATCGTGCAGTCTGAGTGATGCAATCTATGCGGCGCAATGGATATTGGTAGCCCCCCGCAGATGTGGATAAGAGTGAGGGGGCGGTGGGGACGTCGGCAGTCTGCGAGACTCTGGGAAGCCCGCTGCAGGCGCCAACGGTTCAAACATTATACAGAGAGCCCGCCGCAGGCGCCGATCTTTTCTTCAAACCAGTGCGGATCGGTCGCGGGTGGGTCGCGGGGTGGGTCGCGGGTGGGTCGCGGGGTGGGTCGCGAGTGGGTTCGCGGGTGGGTCGCGGGTGGGTCGCGGGTGGGTCGCGGGGGGTCGCGGGGTCGCGGGTGGGTCGGGTGGGTCGCGGGTGGGTCGCGGGTGGGTCGCGGGCGGGTCGCGGGGTGGGTCGCGGGGGTCGCGGGTGGGTCGCGGGTGGGTCGCGGGGGTCGCGGGTGGGTCGCGGTGGGTCGCGGGTGGGTCGCGGGTGGGTCGCGGGTGGGTCCCGCGGTGGGTCGCGGGTGGGTCGCGGGGTGGGTCGCGGGTGGGTCGCGGTGGGGTGGGTCGCGGGGTGGGTCGCGGGTGGGTCGCGGTCGCGGGGTGGGTCGCGGGTGGGTCGCGGGTGGGTCGCGGGTGGGTCGCGGGTGGGTCGCGGGTGGGTCGCGGGGTGGGTCGCGGGTGGGTCGCGGGTTGGGGCGCGGGGTGGGTCGCGGAGTGGGTCGCGGCTGGGTCGTGGGGGGGACGCCGGCAACAGACAACAGCAACAGCAACAACAACGCAACAAACATCATTTTCACCATGGATTCTCACTTCAGTCACGAACCCGGGGACAATGAAAGAGCGGTCGGCCCCCCACTTTGATAGCATATATATATATAATATACACGTATATGTGTATATTCTTATGTAGAGATGGTGACTGCTATATATTTGGTGCAATCTATGGTGTGCAATATATTTGGTGCAATCGATGTTAGAAATAGATAATGCGAACGATGTGGTTGTGTTGTATATGTAGTACAAGTTGTGTTGCGCACTGTGGTCTGGAAGCTACATGGTGCAACACCTGTGGTTGTGCGATATCTGTTGCGCTGTATATGTGGTGGATTGCGAAGGCCTGACGGCCGGTGCCGCCGACCCTGTTCGCAATGCGCAGCAAGAGGCACGGGCTGTGGGATGGTTTGGGGGAGCGGGGAGAAGGACGAGAAGGTGGGGGAGGGAGGTGTCGTATCTGACCCGGGACTTCCCCGGGACTCCCCCGGGACCCCCCCCGGGACCTCCTCTCCCCCCCCCGTCGGGGAAGGGAAAGGGAAGGGGCTTCCCTTCGACTCAATGACGACGTTGCTCAAGGTCGGTACGGGGGGGGGGCGTCGTATCTGACTCGGGGGGGGGGTCGCTACCCCCCCCCGCTACCCCCCCCCCCTCCCGGCGGGGGAGGGATCAAAGGGAAGGGGCTTCCCTTCGACTCAATTACGAGGTTGCTCAAGGTCGGCTTGGCTGGAGCCCAGGGGAAGAGGAGTCCCAGGGGGGGGCGTCGTATCTGACCCGGGGGGGGGGAGCTACCCCCCCCCCCTCCCGGCGGGGGAGGGATCAAAGGGAAGGGCTTCCCTTCGACTCAAACGAGGTTGCTCAAGGTCGGCTTGGCTGGAGCCCAGGGGGGGCGTCGTATCTGACCCGGGGGGGGGGTCGCTACCCCCCCCCCCCTCCCGGCGGGGGAGGGATCAAAGGGAAGGGGCTTCCCTTCGACTCAATTACGAGGTTGCTCAAGGTCGGCTTGGCTGGAGCCCAGGGGAAGAGGAGTCCCAGGGGGGGGCGTCGTATCTGACCCGGGGGGGGGGTCGCTACCCCCCCCCCCTCCCGGCGGGGGAGGGATCAAAGGGAAGGGGCTTCCCTTCGACTCAATTACGAGGTTGCTCAAGGTCGGCTTGGCTGGAGCCCAGGGGAAGAGGAGTCCCAGGGGGGGGCGTCGTATCTGAGGATCAAAGGGAAGGGGCTTCCCTTCGACTCAATTACGAGGTTGCTCAAGGTCGGCTTGGCTGGAGCCCAGGGGAAGAGGAGTCCCAGGGGGGGCCGTATTGACCCGGGGGGGGGGTCGCTACCCCCCCCCCCCTCCCGGCGGGGGAGGGATCAAAGGGAAGGGGCTTCCCTTCGACTCAATTACGAGGTTGCTCAAGGTCGGCTTGGCTGGAGCCCAGGGGAAGAGGAGTCCCAGGGGGGGGCGTCGTATCTGACCCGGGGGGGGGGTCGCTACCCCCCCCCCCCTCCCGGCGGGGGAGGGATCAAAGGGAAGGGGCTTCCCTTCGACTCAATTACGAGGTTGCTCAAGGTCGGCTTGGCTGGAGCCCAGGGGAAGAGGTCTCCCAGGGAAAGGGAAGGACAGAGACGACGAGCACAAAGAATGACGGAGATGACGGCTCGAACGGAAAAGCCCCTCACACACGCCGACAGGGTCGGCGGATTTGTTCTCCCAATTCGGTGGTAATTATAGTTGTGAGCGATCCAAAGAATCGCACTGTAGTCTCGATGTTTCCCCACATGTTTCATGGGGTTCTGGTTTTCTTCCCTGCCGTGTCGCACCCGCGAGGCTCACTCACCTCCCCTCCTCCTTCCTCTTCTCACACAGCACAGCGCACCAAAACGCAGCAGAGCACAGCACAGCACAGCACAGCTCAGCACAGCAAGGCACACAGCACACTGACACAGCACGTACACAGCACAGCACAGCACAGCTCAGCTCAGCTCCGCACGGCACAGCACAGCACAGCACAGCACAACTTATGCCAGCACAGCACAGCTCAGCACAGCACTTCACAACACCTCAGCACAGCACAGCTCTGCACAGCACAGCACAGCACAGCACCTCTGGACACCATAGTGGGTGCGCAGCAGGTGGTCTCTGAGCGCGGCCTCTATCCACGACACGGTCATACAGCTTAGCAGGCGTGGCTCTTTCTGGACACCATAGGGGGTCCGCAGGGGGTGGTCTTTCAGCGCGGCCGCTATCCACGACACTGTCGCAAAGCCTAGCAGGAGTGGTACTTTCTGGACACCATATGTGGTCCGCAGGGGGTGGTCTCTCAGCGCGGCTGCTATCCACGACACTGTCGCAAAGCCTAGCAGGCGTGGCACTTTCTGGGCATCGTAGGGGATGCGCAAGGAGTGGTCTGTCAGCGCGGCCGCTATCCACGACAGTTTCGCAAAGCCTAGCAGGCGTGGCACTTTCTGGGCACCATACGGGGTGCGTAAGGGGTGGTTTCCCAGCGCGACCGCTATTCACGACACCTTCGCAAAGCCTAGCAGGCGTGACACTTTCTGGACACCATAGGGGTTGCACAGGGGGTGGTCTCTCAGCGCGGCCGCTATGGACACCATACGGGGTGCACAGGGGGTGGTCTTTCAGCGCGGCCGCTATCCACGACACCTTCGCAAAGCCTAGCAGGCGTGGCACTTTCTGGACACCATAGGGGTTGCACAGGGGGTGGTCTCTCAGCGCGGCCGCTATCCACGACACCGCCGCAAAGCCCAGCAGGCGTGGCTCTTTCTGGACACCATAGGGGGTGCGCAGGGGGTGGTCTCTCAGCGCGGCTGCTAGCCACGACACTGCCGCAAAAAGCCCAGCAGGCGTGGCACGTTCTGGACGCCACAGGGGGTGCGCTGGGGGTGCGGTCGATCTCCGTTTCGGGCTTGCGACGTTTGGGAGGCGTTGCACTTTCTCGATGCCACCGGGGGTGCGCTGGGGGTGCGGTCGCTATCCGTTTCGGCCTCGCAAAGCGTGGCAGGCGTGACGCTTCTCCGACGGCACAGGGGGTGCGCTGGGGGTGCGGTCGCTATTCGTTTCGGGCTCGCAACGTGTGGCAGGCACGGCACTTTCTCGATGCCGCAGGGGTGCGCCGGGGGTGCGGCCGCTATCCGCTCCGGCCTCGCAAAGCGTGGCAGGCGTGGCGTTTTCTCGACGCCGCAAGGGGTGCGCTGGGGGTGCGGTCGCTATCCGTTTCGGCCTCGCAGAGCGTGGCAGGCGTGGCAGCTTCTCGACGCCGACGGGAGTGCGCTGGGGGTGCGGTCGCTATCCGTTTCGGGCTCGCAAAGCGTGGCAGGCGTGACACTTCCTCGACGCCGCAGGGGGTGCGCTGGTGTGGCAGGCGTTGCACTTCCTCGACGCCGCAGGGTGTGCCTTGGGGGTGCGGTCGCTATCCGTTTCGGGCTCGGAAAGTGTGGCGGGCGCGGCGCTTCTCCTCTCCACCTCTCCTTTCGATTGGCGTCGCCAACGGTATCGGCGGGGCATCGGCCACCAACGTCATTCTCACATGCCTCACTTCAGCTATCATCACCCCAGCCATAATATAAGCATGTGGGGTTCCTCGGTATCGTAGTTTTTAGTGCAGTCTACGTGGCGCTGTCCAACGGCAGCGACGGGCGGCGGCGGGGCGGGGGCGGGGCGGCGACCTGCGACGACACAGGCGCCAAACCGTTCAGACGGCCCAGACACTGGGCCCCGGCGAGGCGGCGACGGGGCGGCGACGGCGATGGCATAGCCGTCAGACCGCCCGCGCGGCCTAGACAACGGGCGGCGGCGAGGCTGCGACGGGCGGCGACCTGCGACGACGTGGCCGCCAAACCCTCGCGCGGCCCAGTTCTTCTACCAGAAAATAAAACTCCTAAGTGCAAGCGCCGTTTGGGGAACGCGCGCGCACGCACACGCACGCACGCACGCACACGCACACGCGCACGCGCGCGCACGCGCACACGCACGTGCACGCGCGCGCGCAGACGTACACGCGCGCCCGCGCGCACACTCGCGCGCGCGCACGCGCGCACGCACGCGCGCACACGCGCACACGCGCACACGCGCACGCGCGCACGCGCGCACGCGCGCACACGCGCAAACGTGCACGCGCGTACGCGCGCACACGCGCACACGCGCGCACACGCACAAACGCATACATGCACACGCGCACACGCACGCACGCACACACGCACACACGCACACGCTCACACGCTCACACGCACACACGCACACACCCACACGCACACACGCACGCCACGCACACACACGCACACACACACGCACACACGCGCACACGCACACACACACACGCACACACGCACACACGCACGCACACACGCACACGCGCACACACGCACATACGCACACGCGCACACGCACACGCGCACAGACGCACAGACGCACACGCGCGCGCACGCGCGCACGCGCGCACGCGCGCACGCGCGCACGCGCGTACGCGCGCACGCACACGATCACACGCACACGCACACGCACACGCACACGCACACGCACACGCACACGCACACGCACACGCACACGCACACGCACACGCGCACACGTACACGCACACGCACACACAACACACAACACACAACACACAACGCACACAACACACACAACAGACACACAACACACACATAAAACACAACACTTTAGACACACACAACATACAACACACACAACACACAACACCACACAACACCACGCACACAACCACAACGCACACAACAACACACAACACGCAACACACACACAACATACAACACACAGCACGCACACACCCACAACACACAACACACAACACACACGACACACACCGCACACCACACACACCACACACACCGCACACCACACACCACACACCACACAACCACACACAACACACACACACACGCACACGCAACACACACACACATCACACACAACGCACACACAACGCACACACAACACACGACACACACACACGACACGCACGAAACACGCACACACAACTCACAACACACACAACACACAACACACACACAACACACACACAGCACACAACACACACACAAACACACGCACACACGCACACACACACGCATACACATACATACACGCACATGTATGCATATAGACACACACGCGCACATATATATATATATATATATACACATATACGCATACACACACGCATGCACACGCACACACACGCACACACAGGCATACACACGCACACACTCACACACCTACACACGCACACACGCACACACGCGCACACGCACACGCACACAAACACCCACAAACCCAAAAACACCCACACACCCACACACCCACACACCCACACACCCACGCACGCACGCACGCACGCACGCCCGCCCGCCCGCCCGCCGGCCCGCCCGCACGCCCGCCCGCCCGCCGCCCGCCCGCCCGCCCGCCGGCCCGCCCGCGCGCCCGCGCGCCCGCGCGCCCGCGCTCCCGCGTGCCCGCGCGCTCGCGCGCCCACGCGCCCGCGCACGCACACGCACATGCACACACGTTCACGCACACGCACACGCACACGCACGCACACACACACAGGCACGCACACAAGCACGCACACGCAAACGCACACGCACACAAGTACAAACACGCACGCACACACACAGACACACACAGGCACGCACACAAACACGCACGAACACGAACTCAAGCACAAACACAAACACAAACACACACAGACACAATCACACACGCACACACACACACATATATACACGCACGGACGCACGCGCGCACGCACGCACGCACACACGCACACACATACACACATACACACCCACACACACCCACGCACACACGCACACACCCACATCCACAAACATATACACACATCTATCGCGGCAGGAAGGAGGCCGAGTGTAGGACGAGGGCAGTTCCGACGAGTAGTTTGAATTGGTGCGGCTCGTGATTCCGGCCTCGGAAGGAGCGCGCTCTGTGGGCGCTTGGAGGGGCGGGGGGGTTTGGAACGGGACCCCCCCCCTCTCGGATTAAAGGGGGAGGGGTTTTCGAGTCCCTCCCATCCCCCCCCCCTTTTCCCGTGACGGAGGGGCGGGGGGGTCAAACACCCCCCCCATTCCTCCCTCCCCTCCTCCCCTACTTCTCCTCTCTCCCTCTCCTCGGGCCAGCGACGGCGTCGGCGGCGGCTGGCGGCGGCGAGGGGAGCGTCGATGAAGACGGCGACTTTCTTTTCTGGGCCAGCGCCGGCGCCTGCTGGCGGCGGCGGGGAACGTCGACGATGACGACGACGACGACGCTCCGCCACCGTGCCTTGGTTTTGGGTCAGGGTTCTCATGGATGCCTTTTGGGAACCCGTCGGAGGGCTTTCGGGGACCCCTGAAGGGCATTTGTGAAGCCTCCTGGGCGCCTCTTGAGCGTCTCTTGGGGCCTCCCTGAGGTGATGATGGTGGTGGGCTCTGGTGGTTGAAGTGGTGGCGGTGGCGGTGGTGGTGGTGGTGTGGTGGACGGTGGTCGTGGTGGTGGTGGTGGTTGTTGTGGTGGTTGTGGTGGCGTTGGTGGTGGTTGTGGTGTGGTGGTTTCTGGTATTGGTTGTGGTGGTAGTTTTGGTGGTGGTGGGTTGTGGTGGTGGTGGTGGTGGCGGTGCTGGTGGTGGTAGTTCGGAGGTTGGGGGGTGAAATCGCAGTGAAACGGAAACCCCCCACCGGGAAATCGGTTTCGGTCTCGTGTTCGTGTCGTGCGTACGGGCGAGGCGAAGCTGCGCGTGATCCTCCTGTAGCTAGGCCGAAGTAGGAGGGAAAGTCCGTTTCCCGTCCGCCTGTGGCTGGGAGGTGTCCCAGTTGGGCCTTGCGGTGTCCCGGGTGTCCCGGGTGTCTCGGGCGTCCCGGCGCTAAGGCATGTCGCTAATTTCATGTTTTTTTCCGGCGCTTGCGGCGGGACTTTTTATCCAATCCAGCTTATCTTATCCAATCCATCTTGTCCAATCCAATCCATATTATCTTATCCAACTCATGTTGTCCAAGTTTATCTTATCCCACCCAATCCAATCCACCCAACCCAATCCATCAATTCATTTGTTTCTGCGCCTGCGGCGGGCCAATCAAAACCATCTTTTCTTATCCAATCCAGTTCTTCCAACCCAACCCATCCTATCTTATCCAATCCTTCTTATCCTATCAAATCCCATCCACCCAACCCAATCCATCAATTCATTTTTGTCGGCGCCTGCGGCGGGCTTTCTTATCCAATCCAGCGTATCTTATCCAATCCATCTTGTCAGATCCAATACATCTTATCTTATCCAACCCATCTCGTTCCATCTTATCTTATCCCACCCAATCCAATCCTTCCAAACAGAGAGAAAGGGAGACAGAGAGAGAGAGGGACAGAGAGAAAGAGAGAGAGATGAGATCAAGGTGACAGGCTGGAGGTCAGTCAGGGTGGGCATTTGATCTCCATCCTCCTCCCAACCTCCTCATCGCCCGCGGGGCGGTCGTATAGGTATGGTGGTGGTGGTTATGGTGGTGGTGGTGGTGGAAGCGTGGTGGTTTGTTGTGGTGGTGGTGGTGGTGGTTGTGGTGGTGGGTGGAACTGGTGGTGGTGTGGTGATTTGTGATGGTGGTGGTGGTGGTGGTGGGTTGTGGTGGTGGTACTAGTGGTGGCGGTGGTGGTGGGTTGTGGAGGTAGTGCTGGTGGTGAAGGCGGTGGCGACGGTGGTTGTGGAGGTGTGGTGGTTTGTGGTGGTCGTGGTGGTGGTGGTAGGTGGTTTCGGTGGTGGGGTGGTTGTTGTGGCGTTGGTGGTGGTGGTGGTGGTGCTGGTGTGGTGGTTTGTGGTGGTTGTGGTGGGTTGTGTTCCTTGTTGTGGTGGTGGTGGTTGTGGCGGTGGTGGTGGTGGTGGTGGTGGTGGTGTGGTGGATAGTGGTGGTCGCTGTAGTGGTGGTGGGTTGTTGTGACGGTGGTGGTGGTGGTGGGTTGTTGTGGTTGTGGTGGTGGTGTGGCTGTGGTGGTGGTGGTCGTGTGGTGGTTTGTGGTGGTGGTGGGTTGTGGTGGTGGGTTGTGGTGGTGGGGGTGGTGGTAGTGGTTGTGGCGTGGTGGTTTGTGGTGGTGGTGGTGGTGGTGGTGGGCTGTGGTGTTGGTGGTGGTTGTGGTGCTGCCGGTGGTGGTGGTGCTGGTGGTGGTGTTGGGCGGTGGGTGGTGGTGGTGGTGGTGGTGATGGTTGCGGTGGTGGGTGGTGGTGGTGTGGTTTGTGGTGGTGGTGCTGGCGGGTTGTGGTGGTTGTGGTGGTGGCGGTTGTGGTGATGGTGGTGGTTGTGGTGTGGTGGTTTGCGGTGGTGATGGTGATGGTGGTGGTTGTGGTTGTGGTGGGTTGTGGTGGGTTGTGGTGGTGGTGGTGGCGTTTTTGGTGGTTGTGGTGTGGTGGGTTGTGGTGATGGTGGTTTGTGGTGATGGTGGTGGTTGTGGTGGTGGTGGGTTGTGGTGGTTGTGGTGGTGATGGTGGTGGTGGCGGTGGTGGGGGTGGTGGTGGAAGTGGTGGTTTGTGGGAGTGGTGGTGTGGCCTTCGGGTCTTCCCGCCACCGTGTTTTGGCTTTGGGTCAGAGTTCAAATGGATGCCTTTTGAGGTCTCGTCAGCGGAGTCTCGGGGTCGTCTGAGGAGCATGTGTGAATCCTCCTGGACCTTCCTAGTGGTCTCTCGTTGGCTTTTGGCGGGCGAGGGTTCGATATGACGATTTGCGTTTCCCCTATGCGGCCTTTGGGCCCTCTCTGGTCATCGTCGTCCCCGCCGTTTGTGGTGCAGGCCGCCGCTGGCGCCGGAGCCGGCGCCAGAGGGGGGTGTTTGGACCTCTCCCCTGGGCCTGCTCTGGTCATCGTCGTTGCGTCCCCGCCGTCGGCGCTGCTGGCCGCCGCCAGCGCCGCTGGCGCCGGCGCCGGTGCGGGGGGGTGTTTTAACCCCCCCCCTGGAGAGGGAAGGGGGGGGGTGTAGGAGGGGGGTTAGGGGGGAGCGGAAACCCCCTGGTTCTGATCGACTGCGCCGAATGTTGGGGGGGGGGCCCCGCCCGGTTCGACATGCGCCGCCGCATGTTCGCAGAGCGCGTGCCCGTGAAACGCGCTCTCTCCGACCTCGTCTTCGTCCGCGCGGCAAGGGAGGAGGAGGAGGAGGAGGAGGAGGAGGAGGAGGAGGAAGAGGAGGAGGAAGAGGCGGAGGAGGAGGACCAGTGGAAACCCGAGAGTCTTCAACGATGTTGGAATTAACCCTCCCTTCGAGCTCCGTCTTCATAGGCCCGTACAACGGTTCATTTCCATTGGGGGAACTGCCTCGTTGGAAGACAACAGTTTGAAGATCCTAAGCGTGCCAAAACATTGTTCTCGGTATTTCAACGCCACGTATCAACTTGACTTTTGCGTCTGGAGGATCCAGAATCCTGTCAAGACGCCATGTTTGGGACTTCGACGCAGCGAATCAACATAACTGTTGCGCCCGCATAATCCTGAATCCTTCCAACAGTATTTGTGGTGCGCTGATCCTGGGCATCAGTGAAGTTTTTGCAAATTTTAAAGACGAATGTGCGCGGCGTTAAGGCGAGAGCCACATGTTGAAAACGGAACCGCCCTCAATCCGTGAAGCTCTTGCACATTTAAAACGAATGTGCGCGGCGCCAAGGCGAGAACCACATTTTGAAAAGGAACCGCCCTCGATCCGTGAAGCTCTTGCAATTGTTTAGAACTAGTGTGCGCGGCGCTAAGGCGAGAACCACATTTTGAAAACCATCAGCCCTCAATCCGTGAAGCTGTTGCGAATGTTTAACACGAGTGGGCGCGGCGCATGGGCGAGAGCCACATTTTGAAAACCATCCGCCCTCAATCCGTGAAACTCATGCAAATGTTTAACCTTTGAAAACCACCCGCCTTCCATCTGTCAAACTGTTGCCACTTTTTAAGCTTCAGAGTCATACGTGGTTGGGAAGTCTCAAGCGAAACGCCCACTCCGCCCTAAAAGCTGGCCTCGGGGTGCGACAGGGAGGAGTTATCTATAAGGAGAAGGAATGGACGAGGAGGAGGAGGAGGCGGAGGAGGGGGAGGAGGAATAGGCGGAGGAACTGGACAGGGATACATGCGGTACGTGCGCCATCGTGCCACGCGTGCCCAAGGCGCGGCAGGTGCGCCACGTGCGCGAGCCAGGCTCGGCACTAGGGCACCATGTCGACCGCTCCCCATCTTTGTCAACTTCCGATGCAGAGAGAAGGCGGGGTGTTGAACATGGTTGTATGGTGCGTTCGCCCCGCAATCGATTCGCCTTCCTTTTTACACGGGTGGTGGGCCATCGCGTAGCGGAACATATCTCTTCCACCGACAACGTTGGCCCTATGTTGTGGGAAGCGGTGGTGGCGTCTTTGCCCATGGCCCCGTGCTTGCCACACCGTGGGCGTTGCTTGGGCTTTGATGCAAGGGGTTCCCCCCATCTCGTCATCATCACGAGTTTCCTCCTGAGTCTGCTATCTCTTTCTGCCTCCTGCACCCTTCTTGTCTCGTCTTCCCGCTTCCATTCTGTGACCTCTCGTTTGTCGAACCCTGTCGTCTCCTGCCGGCCAGCCTAGGCATCACGATTTATTTGCTCATCGTGGGCGCCTGGTGCTGCCCCGCCCACGCGTGGCAGAGGACGGGTCCGAGGATGCTAAGGAGGAGGAGGCGGAGGAGGACAGAGAATATAATAACGATGCTTCCGAGGAGAAGGAGGAACCCATGGAGGACACGTAAGAGGAAACCAGACGTCGTTACGTTAATATTGTTGGAATGTTTGTGTTGATGAACGTGATGCTGATGATGATTAGGAGGAGGAGGAGGAGTAGGACTGACAGAAAACACGTAATCTATCAGCAATGCTGCACCACACCTTCCCGTCCCAAGTCTCATCGCGGAACAACGCTGTGCCGTCTTGGGTTAGAATCAATCGTTTTTCAGGACGCGTCTTTTTGGTTGTGTCGTTATCCAAATAGGCTTGCCCTATAGGAGTCCTAGCTCAAATCTTACTAATTGGTCCGTTGCCCCCGCCTAATTCCTATGCCCGTCCTAATTCCTATGTCTACGCCTACGCCTATGCCTATGCCTTCCCCCTCTAACTCCTATGCCTACGCCTATGCCTATTCCTGCTTGCTTGCTTGCTTGTTTGCTTGCGCGCTTGCTTGCTTGCTTGCATGCGTGCACGCTTGCTTGCTTGCTTGTTTGCTTGCTTGATTACTTGCTTGCTTGCGCGATTGCTTGCACGCTCGCTTGCTCGCTGCGTTGCGGGTTCAAGCATGCTCGATTCTTCTGATTCCTTGATTTGAGTCGTCTAATCGTTTTGGGGCCAACGCTGGCTGATATGTGTTTTACGGTTTTGGCTCGCGTTTCTTTGGTCGGTTGCATGTCTTCTTGTTTTGTGATTCGATGTTGGGGTGGGGGCGCGCGTTTCGTACGTGCCACCGGATCGATACAGGGCATGCGCGTGGTGTCTCTGTGCCAAAACATGTATCTCGTCACGTTGCACTCGAGTCTCAAATTGATAGCCGCGCAAACAAGTTTCATACATATCCACGATGGCGACGGCGGCGTCGGGGATGACGAATCATATGATGTTGCTGCTCGTAGTGGCGACGATGGTCAAGGCGGCGACAGCGGCAATGCCAGCGGTGATGACTTCCATTTGAAAATGGCGTCGTCGACTCACGATTGCTAAGTTTTTCCCAACCGTCCTGTGGTGTTGGGTCCTCGTTTTGAAGAGACAACGCCCCGCGTTTCTCACTCATTCCTTTCTCCTCCCCCTCCTCACCCTCTTGGCCTCTGCCTTCCGCGCGTCAGCCATTTCGGCACCCCCTTCCAGGTTCGTAGCCTCGCAGGGAGCTCCACCGAAGGGCCCAGTGGCAGGGCCCGCACGCGCCCGACGGCCATTTCGGCGCGCCCCTCACACGGTTCGTGGCCCCATAGGGACTTCCACCGAAGGCCCCAATGGCAGGGCCCGCATGCGCCCGACGCCCATCTCGGCACACCCCTCACACGGTTCGTGGCCCAGTAGAAAGCTTCAGCGGCAGGGTCCGCGTGTGCCCAGCGCACACGTCGGCACAATCTCACAACGTTCGTGGCACCATCGGGATTTCCAGCGAAGGCCGCCGCGGCAGGCGCCCGACGCCCATTTTGGCTCACCCTTCACACGGCTTGTGGCCCCATAGGTAGCCCCACCGAAGGCCTCAATGGCAGGGCCCGCATGCGCCCGGCGGCCACATTCGTACACCCATCACGCGGCTCGTGCCCCATAAGGGAACTCCACCGAGGACCCCCGCGGCAGGGCCCGCATGCGGCCGACGCCCACGTCGGCGCACCCCTCACATGGCTTGTGGCCCTATAGGGAGCTCCACCGAAAGCGGTACCCATGCTCCGCGCCGCGTGCATATTTAACTTGCCGCGTGGAATGTGAGTCGTGTGAGTGCGTGCCGAGACTGTTTCGACGTTCTTTAGTGATGTTGTCAGGGGCAATTCGGGGCCCCTAACGAGTTCTTGTGCACTGAGCGGTTTTGTCGGTCGTTTCCACATCCGTAGAATGGGTTGGGCTCTCTGCCATGGCAACTGCTGTATCAGGGCCGCCCTCCACCTTTGCACCGGCTGGACACTTTCCAGGCGAGTGTGCGCGGCGCTGAGGTGAGAGCATATTCTTCACAACCATTCGCTCCCCATCCGTGCAGCTGCTGTTTTCCCAAAGACGCATGTGGGCGGCGCTGAGGCGGGGCCGCATTTTGCAAACCACCCGCTCTCCACCAAGCTATCTGTTGGAAGCTTCCACCTGCTTCAAGCTTATGCATCTTAATAGGCGTTGCGGAAATATCAGACGGAACGCCCGGTCCTTCTACCGCCGCGTTCGGTGGTGAGTTGAGGACGAATTCTTTATTCAAGAGGTTTACGCCATTCCGTCGGCCCCCGAGCCATGGATGGAGCAATGTAACTTGTTTTTGTTCCCCGCATCCACTGCAACCCGTTAACAGGAAGGGATCAACCATGTTGAATTTACAAATTATTGAAGGCCTCCTGGAATCATCTTGGAGTTTGCGTCAGTTTAGGAGACGTAAATCTTGTTTACGTTCATTGTTGTGTCACTCTTAGGCGGGCTGTGGGGGTAATTTCGGAGCCATCCTGCAGGCTATCGCGTGCCCCATCCACGCCCATCCAGTAACGATCCAGGCGAGTTGCCTTGAACACTGAAACTTACGGGCATGCAGGGAAAGAAAAAAGGGAGCAGTCGTCAAACCGAAGCCAGGGATCAGCCTGAGCAGGCCCAAACATCGACCGCACATCCCGTCGCGGATGTTGCGATTTGGGAGCATTTGACGACTTCTTTGGGCAATCTATGGGCGCTGTTTAGGACAATTGGAAATCTTGATACAATGCAACCATTGGGCCTCTCTGACACAGCTTGGGGGCCTTTTACGGTCATCTTGACGGATGGCAGCACAAACTGAGTGTTTCTGATTGCACGGGACTTGTTCCGACTCACTTTCTGGCAGTCCCAGATGGGAGGATGCATCGGATGAGGGGGAGGGGAAGGGGGGAACAGGAGGAAGATTAGCATGCGAAGGGTAATCGATGATGCGCTTCAGGAGGAGTAGGACGAATTGGGGAATAGAAGGGCCAATCCAGGCGCGATCCCAGGGTGAGTTGTCTAGACCAGCGACGTGTAGGAGCATGGGAGACGTCAAACCGACACTCAGGATTAACCCAAGTATATCAAGTAGTCACCCGCATATCTTCGCGGCTCCTCCGAAGGACGAGGAGGACATGGAAAAGAGGAGGGATGAAGGATATCAGAAGTAAGAGGTTGTTGATCTACCACGCTCCCGCTCAATTTGTGGTGAGCACCAGATGGGATGATGATGCGGAAAACAGGGGTAGGAAGAGTGGACAGGATGGTTTGCGTCAAAGGCATCGAAAGTAGGAGTTTGATGATGACCAACCTGATCATACAATGCCTTCGCTGCTCTTTCGAGTAAGGTGGGAGTTGTGGATGGGTGGGTGGAGGGGGGGGAGTCAACCATAATGTCGTCACTGATCTATTGCCCAATGAGCCGTTTGGAAAACCCGTGCAGCCATCGTAAGGACATTGATCACGACCGACGGCGATCGACGGCGCCATGGGCGTGGACCACCGACGACACCGACGACACCGACACACCGACGCCGCCGCCGCCGCCGACGGGTACGACGACGACGACGACGACGACGACGACGACGACGACGACGACGACGGCGACGGCGACGGCGACGGCGACGGCGACGGCGACGGCGACGGCGACGGCGACGGCGACTGCGACGGCGGCGACGGCGACGGCGACGGACGACGGCGGCGGCGGCGGCCTCACCAGCGGCGGCGGCCGGCGGTGGCCGCCGACCCGCGGCGGCGGCCTGCGGCGAGCCTCGGAGGTTCTACCTCCGGCTGCCCGTGAGGGCGTTGGCCCCGCTGTTCTTCGCCGACCCCGCGGGGGCGGTGGTGGGGAAGCTCTGCACGAGGCGCGGCCGCCCCTTTGCCGGGCACTGCGGCGCGCTCCGCGTCTGCCCCCCCCCCCCCCCCCCCCTCTTTGCCTCCCCCACCTCCCCCACCTCCTCCTCCTTCCCCTCCCCCTCCCCCCTTCTTCTCCTCGTCCACCTCCTCCTCCTCCTCCCTCCTCCTGGACTCCTCCTGACTCCTCCTGGACTCCCCTCCTCCTCCTCCTCCTCCTCCTCCTCCTCCTCCTCCTCCTGGGCTCCTCCTCCTCCTCCTTCCTTTGTGATCCTTCCCCCCCCCCCCACCGTCCCACCGCCCCTGCTCCTCGAGGGGCAGCGCCGCCCTCAGGGGGGGAGGCGGCCCGTCTCCTCCGCGCCGCGCCCGCCGGCCGCATTTTGGGGCGGGCACCTCCCCCGATCCATGGATTTGGCGACCGCGCGCCGAATCCATGGATCGCTAATCCACGTTTGCGCGCCCCCGACTGGATCGTCCAGAACGGCCGCTGGAGATCGATCCGAGGTATTCGAAGAAGACAGAACGCTAGAAACATCAACTGTTCGCGTTCTTTGGATCCGCGCCGGGCCTCCCCGGCGGCGCCTCCGGCGTCGCCCCCGGAGGGGGCTCCGGCGCATATCCAAGAATTCCACGCGGATCGCTAACAGTTTCTGTTTGTGGCGCTTTCTCTTCTTCCATGGATCGTCCCGACCGGCCGCTGGAGAGCCGAGTTATGGCTTGAAACCTTGGGAGGCAGGATTCCAAGACGGCAGGCTCCCGCCGTGGCGGATACCCCGCCGCCTGCGTTCGACGTGGAAGGCCGCCGGCGACCCAGAAACGGCCGATGTTGAAGGACCTGACGTTTCGGAAAGGGTCGATCGTTCAAGGTTGAAGGTTCCCCAGGGCCCCGTAGTGTCAGGAACCAACACCGAAGTCGGCACGACACGAACCTGCCGTAAGGGGAGCCAGTTGGTGATAGGGCCCCGAGCCCCAAGCTGGCCAGAAACACTAAACCAAGTCTGCAGCAGCTGCTGCTTCTTCGGGTGACGGCAGTTCGGGGCGGGGGATAGCCCCCCAGTGCACATCGCTAAACCAGGTCTCTCCATACCCAGTCCCATCAACGCCCGACCAGACGTGCTCGCGCCGAGGAACACTTGAAAAAGAGCGATCGTGCCCGCGTCGTGCAAAGTCACGGCAGGAGGCTTTTGACCGTTCTCGGCCCCTGGGGCCCTCACCCACAACGACTCGGGATGCAAGACCGACCTCGGGGAACGGGGCGGGACTTTGGGGGTGCCCGTACGGAGCAAGTCCGCCGACTTTGTCGGCGTGTGTGAGATGCTTTTCGGTTTTAGTCCCCCCCCCTTGACGCTTTTCCGTTTGAGTCGTCGTCGTCGTCGTCGTCGCCGCAGTCGTCGCAGTCCCTTTTCCCAGGCCCGCCTCCTCAAGCGCTCTAGCCAGAGAAAAATCGAGCAATGCCGTAATTAGTGGAATGGAAGCCCCTTGCCTTTGACCCTTTCCCTGCCAGTGGGGGATGAGGGGGGGGGTTCCTCGGGGGTCTGGGGGTTGCGAGTCGAGCACCCCTCCCTGGGGGAAGCTTTCCTCGTCGATTACTTCGATTCCGAAGCTCACTTATACCGCTGTTTTCTTCAAGATGGCCTTGAAACAACCCGAGATCGCTCCAAGACAGCCCAAGATATCCTCAAGAGAGCATTAGAAACCTACATTGCCCCAAAGGGCTCCAAGAGGACTCCCAACAGGGTGCCAAGAGGCAAACACCATTAATTTCCTATATGTTTTTCTGTGTTTTTCGCGTCCTCGCCTTCTCGTCGTCGTCGTCGTCGTCGTCGTCGTCGCTGTCGTCGTCGTCGTCGGCGTCCTCGTCGCTGCCGCCACCACCGCGGCAGCCGTCGTCGTGGTAGTCGTCATCGTCGTCGTCGTCGACGTCGTTGCTGTCGTCGTTGCCGTCGTCGTTGTCGCCGTCCCCCCCCTTCAGGGTCGGCGGCACCAGCCGTCATGCCTTCGCAGTCGAGCCGTCGGGTGTCTGAGGACGGTATTATCCCCGCGCCTGGCGTGGCCCGCGACATGTGCAGCGACAGTGGAGCCAAGGCAGGCGGCGGCGCATGTGGCTGGGAGGAGCGCCATTGGCTTCCTTACCCGAGCTCTCGCCTCCCGTGCCATCGGCGTGGGCGAGAGGGAGCGGGGCCTCTTCCGGCAGCACCCGTGGTCGGCAAGCGTGGCCGTTTGATCGGCAGCCCCCCTTCGGGCGCAGCTCCCTGGAGAGCTGCGAGGGGGCGACGACCCCCTCCTGCTGACCAGGAAGTCATCGAGGCATCGGGGCCACAGGGTGCGTTTGCAGCAGGGCGAAGCGTGGATCATGCAGGGCGTTGGCTCGCTGGGCCGGCAGGGATGCATGCCAGGCCCGGCTCGGGCGACGAAGTAGCCGTGCCTTTGCGCACGCCCCGACCCTGGCCGGGCCCACCCGCTGGCCCAGAGGATCGGTGCATGTGATTTCGTGGCCTGCCTCCCCCTCTCTGCGGCCGCCTGCTCTGTCCCTCTTCCCGCTCCTGCATGTTCGGATGCTACTCCTGGGAGGACAAATTCTGACTTTGCCCTGGTCCGAAATCCGGCTTAATCCGGCTTAATCCGGCTTAATCCGGCTTGATCCCGCTTAATCCGGTTTAATCCTGCTTAGTCCGAGGCCCATTCTGGCGTAACACCTCCCAAATGGGGCTTAATCCTCCTTCATTTTCCCGACAAAACCTCACAGTAGTTGCCTCCTGATGCATGTTGGCCAATGCGCTCCCGTGGCGCCCCCGTTTAGCTAGCTCCTTCCGCCAGCGCGGACGACCCCTGCCCAGCCGATGGCGCAAAAGCGACTTCGTGGCCTTGCCGGGAGAGCGCGTGCGCCGATCCGTGGGGCCCAGGACGGGACTAGGGGGCTTCTCCGAAGGGCTTAGGCGACCGGTCCTCCTCCTCCTCCTCCTCCTCCTCCCACTTCTCCTCATCCTCCTCTCCCTTCCCCTCCTCCACCTCCTCCTCCTTCTCCTCCTCCTGCCTCCTGCCTCCTCCTCCTCCTCCTCCTCCTCCATTTCCTCCTCTCCCTTCCCCTCCTCCACCTCCTCCTCCGCCTCCTCCTCCTCCTCCTCCTCGGGTCGCCTACGAGCCGTTCTGGCACACACATTTTGTTTTGTGCATGCGATCATCGATCTTCAGAGCGGCTGGGTGTTCGCGGGCCAGAGTGGCTCGGAGGCACCCCATCCTTTTCACGATTACACCACGATGGTTTTTGGTGACAAGTCTCGCAGAGGTAACAATTATTCGTCTCAACGTTGGACTTGTGGACATTGCCAGTACAAGAAAGCGTGGCAATACAAGTGGTGCAAACATTGTGGTAAGCATTGGAAGGGAACCGTCTCTGGTGACCTCTCGGCCAGTGGTGTACTGCCACGTGGAGCTGCAGCTGCTGATGTTCGTCGTACCGCAGCAGATGCAGTTTCAGGTAAGCCCCTGCCAGGTCGCCCCTGAGAGTGAGCTCCAGCAGCTCGTCGAGCTCAGCGCCAAGGTCAGCGACGCCTCGTTCCTCACTATGGCCCAGGAAAAGGTGGCGCAGATGGAGCAGGCGCCTTTGCCCCCTCAGCAGGAGGGCAGATGCAGCTTACGAGGAGATCCAGCGCTTGGAGAAGAAACTGGACCGCGGTTTGGAACAAATGCACAACCTCGAGCGGAAGCTGGTTCAGCAGCGATCTGATCTTGAGAGCACGTTGCAGGATTTGGAGCGGTGCGATGCTGAGTACAAGACGGCCATCTCGGAGCTGCACCTTTCAGTTTCGCCGCCCCAAAATGCTCCTCGACAGGCCGCTGCTGTAGCAGCTGACGCGTCAGTGCTGCGTCTGCAGGACATTCTCGGGGGCAAGCTCTCCTCATTCGTCTGCGATGATGGCGACATGTTCGGCCTTGGAGAGTACAGGAGCTTTCTGGGCAAGACCTCAAGGAAGCAGAGTCCCGCAAGCAACAGCTGTCGGAGCATATCACCTCCCTCACTACTACTTTGTTCGGTGAAGTTCAGGCCAAGTGTGTCGAGCCCAAGAAGAGCCATCATGAGCAGACGCAGAGGCTGGAGAAGAAGCGGGAGACCGAAGCTGATCGTCGCCAGCCTGGACCTGGAGCTGATGCGCCCCCCGATGGAGCGGGAGCGTCGGCTGCCACAGGAGATGGCAACGCCGCCCCGCCAACGCCTGCTCCCGCCGCCGCACCACCTGCCAAGCCTGCTCGTAACGTCCGAGAGCAGGCCAGGAAGGCTGTAGCTCGTGCGCCCACCAAGTCTGCCCCAGCGGCCGCGCCGCCCGAGGCGCCCGCGGCCGCGCCGCCCACGGCGCCTTCTCACTCCTAGCCCAGCTGTGGCCGAGCAGTCGCTCTCCTCTTACCCTAGACTCCCTGCCTCCTGCCCAGTTTTGGATGCCCCACGGAACTCGTCTGTGCATCATCGGGACCGCGGAGATTTTGGAAACTCAGAATCAATCGAATTGGAGATCGTGACGGCCAATGGCACGAGCCGGAACAGTATCCCCAAGGTTTTGGGAGTTACCTCGGCGCACGTCGTGCTTGTGCAGGAGCACAGGGTGATCGCAGCTGAGGAGCTCAGGAAGGCTTCGGCTTGGTGCGTGCGAGACGCGTGGAAAGCCAGTTTTGAGCCAGGGACCGTGGGCCCTGGAGGGGGCCCTTCGGCTGGGGTCGGGGTTCTGGCTCGGTCCTTCCTGGGTGTGCGCCATTCCGATTTTGGACCCGCGCTTCGGACACGTAGGGCCCTCGGAGCCCTCGTCCACCTCCCAGGTCATGCATCATTTCGCGCGTCAGTGTCAACCTGCAGGACTGTGTTGGACTGAACGATTTGAAACAGGACATATTGGCGGGTGTAGCAGCCCGCGCCAAGAGCTTGCCCGCCCCGTTCCTTGTCGGAGCGGACTTCAACGCTGAGCCGTCGGTGCTGGCTGGCACGTCCATCCACGGGCGCACGGGTGCGAACGTTGTGTGTCCTGAAGGCATCCAGGACACGTGTCGCAGCTCAGGGGGCGTGAATATGCACGACTTCTACTTGTGCTGCCCGAGATTTGCGCAGGCCATCAAAAGCGTGAAGATAGTGAGCGATTCGGCGTTAGTGACGCATGTCCCTGTCTCTCTCACCTTCCACCCCTCTCTTGCCCCTCTGAAAGCCTCGCTGCCCCCCCCCCCCCCCCCTTCCAGCCCCAGCGACCCTCGGGGCCCTGCCCCGAACCCCCTCCTGAGTGGGGGCTGCTCGGTAGGATGGCCCCCCGAGCCCTTGCCGCGCGTGGATCGGGCCCAATATCGCCCTGGCGCCATGTGCAACCATTGGGCTAACGCGGCCGAGAAAGGGCTCGAGGGAGTTTACCAGTGTCGCCTTTTGCACCGTGGCAGTCGCGGTCGGCAGGCGGCGCTTCAGTGGGCCAGCGCGCTGCAGCCAGGTAGGGCGAAGATGGCAGGAGCGTCGTCCACCTCTTGCCGGGCTTCGGAGCTGCGCTGGCCCAGCAACCGTTTCAGGTTATGCTTGCAGCTGTGCGCCCTTGGGGCGTCGGCTGAAGAGGCCCATCTCGCCTCCCCAAGTTTTGCTCGTAGCGGCTCGCGAACAAAAAACGTTGTCAGGGCGCTCGGTGGCTTGCAGGGCGGCCCCCGAACACAGCTCGGTGCGGGTCAGCCACCTCTCGGCCACGGCTGCCTAACTTTTCAACCCGCCCGTCAGGCTTGGCGAGCGGAGCGGCGAGGCATCTGCTCTGCTGCAGCGTTGTCAGGACGTTGTGGCCCACAGCCCCCCTGGCCTGGCGATTTTTTCCTGGGGGGCCCGGGTTTGCCCCTCGACGCGGTCTCCCAGGCGCGAGCTGTGGCCGAGCAGGGTGCCCGCAATGAAGATCATAAGAAATGGGTTCTTTGGTTGAGAACGAATATTGAGTCAGGAGCTCGTCGCGCCCATTGGCGTGGTCAGGGGGGCCCAGCCTGGGCCCCGTCCGCGACTCTTAGCGCCAGCGGGGGGAGATTGTTTCTGACCCCCGGGCCCTCCTCGCCTCTGAATGCGCCGCGTTTCCGGGTCTCTGGCGCGCCGAGGATTTTCTGACCCATCCGTCGGCGGCCGGCAGGTTCGCAGTTCTCGGCCCGCTGCCCGAGCTCACCCCCGACGACCTCCGCCGCGTGTCCCGATCGTTCCCCAGGCGCGCTGCGGCATCGGTCGACGGTTCCCATGTCGGCAATTTCCAGCACGTGTCGGATCAGGCCCTCATCGTTCTCACATGGGTGATCGCCGCGTTCGGGAAGTCTGGTCTCCTGCCGATGCAGATGCGGGTGCTGTTGCCGATCGTGCTTGCTATGCCCGACGGCGGTCGCCGCCCCATCGGGCTTTGCGTTTCAGCGCATCGTCTCTGGGCGCGGGCCCGTCCGTCGTGATCATGCCTGAAGGTGGGGGGCGGCTAGAGCGTGATTACTCTGCGGCTGGCTCCTTCGCCTCTCGCGTGGGCGCGGTCTGGCGGCAGAGCGTGAGACGCGAGAAGGCTGTCTCATCCGATTTGTGTTCAAGCTCGGTTCGTGGGGTCCCCTGAAGTCTTACGGGTCGGTTGATTTAGATGCGTTGCTCCAGCGATGCCGCCCGCGCGGGGTCCCCGTGCAGATTGCTCGGGTCTGTGGCGTGGCCTACCGCGCCTGCCGCTACGTCGCCGTGCGCAGCAGGGTCGTGGGGCCCAAGTTTGCATTGCGCGGCGTCGTGGCACACTGCGGCTTCGCCACGACTTTCTTTCGCGTCTTTCGCTTAGCTGCCCTGGACGGGCTCAGTCTGCCAATGCCGGTCTCTTGGAGGATCTACATTGACGATTGCACTCTGTCCTGCCAGGGGGCTGCGACTGTAGTCGGTAATGGCCCTGGAGGGGGCCATTGAGCTTCAGACTGTCATCGAGGGCGATCTTGGCTGCGCGATCGCTATCAAGAAGGCGGCTGTAGTCGCCTCAGTTTCCTCTATTGCCAAGGCGGTCCGCCAAGGTCTCGGCTCCGTGGGCGGAGCGCCGTGCGTCGCGGCTGTCAACCTGAGCATCGACGATGCTGCTGGCAGGCCCCGTCGTGTCGCCCGTCGAGGAGTGGGGATCAAGGTTCGTTGTGTCCAGTTTTCTGGGAAGACTGAGCGTGTGTCCCGTCGCAAGGGGAACCTTGGACATCGCTCGCGTCGGGTCTTCGCGACGGGGCCCCTCGCCGGCCGCACCTGCGGGTGCGAGGTACACGGTGCTTCAGGCCACGAGCTGTGTGCGCTCAGACGTGCCATGGGCCGTTTTCTTCAGCCGTCTGCTGGCGGGGGATCGCTCGCGGCAGTTTTGCCGTTTGCCGCCGATCCCGCCTGGTGCGCCGCGGTCGCCCCGATTTTGGGGTGGTCTCAAGAGATTTGGGCCACCCTGGTGGGGGCCTATCAGTCTGGCCTGTCTGTCTCTGGCTGAGCTGCGCAGTGCCTGGGCTGCGGGTTTCTCGGGGGCCCTGCTTCCCTGGCGCAAGACTCGGAGGCCCGCGGGGGCCCCCGGGCTCTCGGTGGAGCGTCTTGGGTGGGAGGTGGTGAGCTTCAGCATTCTCGTTGATGACTTGGGTGAAGAGGTCTCTCTCGCGCTGGTCTCCCCCTGCCTCCTCAAACGCCTCCTCCGGTCGGCTGTGTTTCGTAATCTGGAGAGGGGCTACGGTCCCCCGGCCTTGATTGCAGACTCTGCTTTGATGTGGCCCTTGCGGCCATGAGTTCTTCTAAGTTTACCCCCTTCGAGAAGGGGGCGTCCGCGGCCTCGTCTGCCAGGCGCCCCGGGCCAAGGCCCGCGCCGAGGCCCGCGGGTGCATCCTGCCCGACCTGCTCTGCCCCTTGCGCGGCCTGGCGCAGGACGCAATGTTTCACAGACTTTGGCGCTGCCGACCCGAGTCTGCGAGCCAGCTTCGCGATCGGGCACTCGGAAATGACTTCCAGCACAGGCCAGGTGATTTCATGCGCTGTCGGAGGCCGACAAGGTCTTGCACGCGTTGGGGTTGTTCTCCCACCCTGGCGATCTCTTCCCGCCCGCGTCTGAGCGTGAGCCGCCTTCCAAACATTTTGATTATCCGGAGAAAGACAATTATCGCGTCTCTGGTAATCTATTCATGGGCGGGTCGTTTATAAGATCGGTCGTCAAAGAACTGTCGAGGGCGGGGTGGAGCTATGTCTCGGTGCCCGACTCCGGGCAGGAGCTAGGACATGTCTACGCCCCCCCCCCCCCCCCCCCCCCCCTACCCGATCCCCCAAACGGCCCAAGCTGGGGAGTTTGCTGCCTGCGCTGCTGCCTGCCAGGATGCTGATTCCCCTGCCCAAGGGTATAGTGTTTCTTTGTGGGCTCTCCCTAGACACGGGCATTTATCGTTCAAGCGCGTGCGCTCGGGAATGTTTGTGTGGGCCACAGTCAAATGGGGCCCATCCACAGAGTGAAAGGCCACCTGGCCGAGGAATGTGTAGGTGATGACGAACAGCTCAGATTCTGTAAGGCTGGAAATGATCCGGCTGACCACTATGCTAAGTTCGGAGCGTTGGCGCGCGAGAAGCCGACCACCGATCAGTCTGAATGGCTCGACGAATGTTTGGCCATTGTGCGGAACGTGTTTGTTCTGGCAGCCCGCGCGCTGCCTATCTGGCCTGCGTGCGACATGTCTGAAGCCGCCCGTGCTCCCGTCGTGCCGCCGCCTGAGCCAATAAGAGTTCCCCACCTCTGGAGGCATATCGGTAAATTTTGGCAGTGCAGCCATTGCCTCACTGTTTGCCGCGGGGTCTGTCTCCGCAATAGTTCGAGTTGTTCAGGAAAACGCAAGCTCCATATAGACTTCCTTGATCATCTCAGGCACAAGTGTCTGGGACCGGCTTGCTTGGATGGCGGCATCGTTTGTGTCTGCGTTCGGCGCAAGGCGTTTTCCACAGGCAATTCTGTCCCCTACCTGGCCAAAGAGTGCCCAGGTAGACCTCGCAACCTCAGGAGCTCAAAACATTATTGGGACCGCATCTGCGCTGGCTTGCGGCAAGCACCCCAAGTCATCGGATGTCTGGCTTGCCGTGGATGCTAACAGCGTGATGCGCCTCTTTAATGTTTCTTGATGCCGTCTTTCGGCCCGGCCTCTCGGTCTCGTGCTGCGGGGGCGTGGCCCTGATTGACGGCGCGTTTGTATGTATGCACGCCTGCGCCAGCGTCCAAGTGCCGCGCTCGACGGCCGCCTGACTCCCAGAGGTCAGGCCTACTGCGGGATGCCGTGGGGGAGCAGCGCAGCGGTACAAAAATCCTCGGGTCACCTACGGCCCCGGGGGCAACCGTGCAGACGGGACTGGCCTGTGCCGGCGTGATTTGTAATGAGCGGCCACGTATGGCCAGTAATTACAGGTACATGCAGTGTCGTGTAGGGTCGACGCGGCGGCGACCCCGCCAAGGGCGTTCAAGGTTTAGCACTGCCAGCGGCTCCGAAGCCACCAATATCGGACGATCTGCGCTGTCGGAAGGCGCCACGCGTTCAAGATCGAAAGATTCACGCGGTGTCAGGAGCCGGCGGCGGGGGTCGTCACGGCATTAACGTGCCGCAGATGCAGGGCCAGTGACAAGTCTCCTCCCCCTCATGGAGGGCGCACCGCTCTCCATGCGTGCGAGAGTCCCGTTGGTGCCACGAGCCGCCCTGCACCCGTGCAGTTTTTTTCGGCACGCCGAGCCTCAAGAACACATCACCCGTGAGGACGGCTCAAACCAGCGGCGCGCCCAGCCTCCTCCTCCTCCTCCTCTCCTCCTCCTCCTCCTCCTCCTCCTCCTCCTCCTCCTCCTCCTCCTCCTCCTCCTCCTCCTCCTCCCCTCCTCCTCCTCCTCCTCCTCCTCCTCCTCCTCCACTCCTCTCCTCCTCCTGCTTCTCTGAGCCACGAGGCCTCCTCTTTTTTCTCCTCCTCATCTTTCTTCTTCCCCCTGCAACCCGAAAGTCGGCTGGTGCGACGGAGAGGAGTTGTCCAAGCGGAATTGGGCGGGGAAGGCGAAACACGGCGTGGGGGGTGGGCGGCAGCGGCCGAGGGGAGCGAGGGACGAGGTGTGTGTGTGTGTGGGGGGGGGGCGAGAGGACAAGAGGGGGGGGGCAGTGGAAGAACGAGAGGACGGATGAGGCAAAGGACAGTGAGGATGATGCTGATATGGAGGGAGGTGGGGGAGAGGGATGGGGGAGGAGGGAGGATGGATGGATGGATGGATGGATGAATGGGTGACTTGATGACGACGATGATGTTTGGTGCTGGGTGATGGTGGTTGATGGCCAATGCTGGTGGTGATGGCGGTGTTGATGATGGTGGTGATGATCGTGAAGATGGTACGGAGGAGGAGGAGGAGGAGGAGGAGGAGGAGCAGGGGGAGGGGGAGGAGGAGGAGCAGGGGGGAGGGGGGAGGAGGAGGGAGGAGGAGGAGGAGGAGGAGGAGGAAGGAGGAGAGGAGGAGGGAGGAGGAGGGAGGAGGAGGAGGGGGGTCAGGATCAGGAGCAGGCTCGTGGAAGGAGGGCAGGAGGCGCGCCGGCGTCGCCTCGAGGAGGGGCTTCAACCGAAACTGGTACGAGAACAAGTCCGTCATGGGGACCCCCCGCTGATTGGCCTTTTTTCCACCACCACCACCATAAGTTGGAGGGGGGAAGGAGGTGGAGGAGGAGGAGGAGGAGGAAGAGGAGGAGGAGGAGGAGGAGGCGGAGGAGGAGGACGGAATGAGGAGGACAAGAGGAGTAGAGAGAGTGAGGAGAGAGTTGAGGAGGAGGAGGAGGAGGAATAGATGAGGGAGGAGGAGGAGGAGGAGGAGGAGGAGGATTCCCTCCCCTCTCCTGCTTCTGGTGGTGGTGGTGGTGGAAAACAGGCCCAACACCCGCGACCCCTTGCAGGGAGGCGCACGCCGGGAGGCAGTAGGAAGGCTGCCGCGCGGGAGCTGGTGGACGAGGCTCGGAGGGCGGCCTCCTCCTCCCCTCCTCCCCCTCCTCCTCCTCCCTCCCCCTCCTCCCCCTCCTCCTCCTCCTCCCCTCCTCCCCCTCCCCCTCCTCCTCTCCCCTCCTCCCCTCCTCCCCCTCCTCCTCCCTCCCCTCCCTCCCTACCCCTCCTTCCTCCCCCTCCTCCTCCTCCCCCTCCTCCTCCTCCTCCTCCTCCTCCTCCTCCTCCTCTCCTCCTCCTCCTCCTCCTCCTCCCCCTCCTCCTCCTCCCCCTCCTTCTTCTTCCCTCCTCCTCTCCTCCCCGCCCCCTCGCGCTCCTCTCCCCTCGTCCCTCCTCACCGTCTCTCCATCCAGATTCTCTCCGTCTGTCTCTTTCTCTCTCCCCTCCATCTCCTCTCTCTCTCTTTCTCTCTTCCCTATCTCTTTCTCTCTTCCTTCTCTCTCTCTCTCTCTATCTCGGTGTCTCTCTCTCTCTCTCTCCCTCTCTCTTTCCCCAATCTTTCTCTCTCTCTCTCTCCCTTTTTTTGTTCTCTCTCTCTCTCTTATCCCCTCTCTCACTTTCGCACTCTCTGTCTCTCTCTCTCTCTCTTTGTATCTCTCTCTATATATACACTTATGTTGGAGGTATTGGGGGTTAGACCGAATTGCAACGGAGTCGCCCAACCGGGAGCTTTGTTTCGCGGCGTGCCCGGGATTATCCCGCGGTTGTCCCGTGGTTGTCCCCATGGTTTGCTGGGGTGTGCCTGTCTCGCGGGTTGTCCTGTGGTTGTCTCGCGGTTGCATTGTGGTTGTCCCGTGGTCGTCCCGTTGTAGTCCCGTGGCTTTCCGGTGGTCGTCCGTGGTTGTCCCGTGGTTGTCCCCATGGTTGCTTGGGCGTGCCCGTCTCGCTGTTGTCCGGTGGTTGTCGCGTGGTTGCCCCGTGATTGCCTCGTGGTTGCCCCGTCTGTAGACAGCCAGTGAGACTGATAGAGGAATAGGTCGATCGCTAGACACATTGACGGTGACATCGGTAGATAGACAGAAGATGGTGATGACGGTTGATATTTCGATAATCAGTGACATCGGAGTGCCGAAAATAACGCTGATTGATAGTGAAATCGGTTTTCGAATATTGTGTTGCGGTTGTCCCGTGTTAGTCTCGTGATTTACCCGTGTTTTTTCATGTGGTTTTCCTACGCTTGTTCTGCGGTTGTCCCATGGTTGTTCTGTGGTTGTCCCGGAGTTGTCCCGTGCGTTTCCTGTGGTTGTCCGTGGTTGTCCAGTGGTTGTCCCGTGAGTCCCGTGGTTGTTCCGTGGTTGTCTTGCGGTTGCTCATGATTGTCCCGTGGTTGTCCCACCTACAGATCGATCGTGATTTCAATCGATGGAACATTGTATATCAAAGGTTCCCATGGCGAATCACCGCCGCCTCCTGCCTTTTCGGAAACGCACATGCGGCCAAACATCGGGCCGAGGTCTAGCAAAGTTATTCGACTATGTGCTACCTCAGCCGTTTTTGACCCCTTGGGGAAACACTTGGGATTGGAAGAGAAAAGAGGAGGAGGAGGAGAGGGAGGAAAAGGACGAGGAGGATGAGGAGGAGGACAAGGAGAAAGAATCCGAGAAGTCCTTTGAGGCCCTCTTGCTGTCTCCTGGGGGCTTCCTGGTAGCCTCTTGTGGGCATCCGATGGGCCTTGGGGCATTCCTCGAGGAGGAGGAGAGGAGGAGGCATGACCAGTACCGTGCTTTTGTCTCGCGTTCTAGGCCTTTCTGGTTTTGTGACTTCGTTCCACTGTGTCCGAGGAGGACGAGGAGGGAAGAGGAATAGGAGGAGGAGGAGGATGAGGATATGGAGGAGGAGGAGGAGGTGGAGGAGGAGGAGGAGGAAGAGGAGGAGGAGGAGGAGGAGCAGGAACAGGAGGAGGAGGAGGAGGAGCAAATGCAGGAGGAGCATGAGGAGGAGGGAGAAGGAGGAGGAGGAGGAGCAGGAGGGGGAGAAGGAGGAGGAGGAGCAGGAGGAGGCTGAGGTGGTATGAGTAAATGGGCGGGACCTCCGCCCGATCTCTGCTCCGCCCTTTCTCTCCTTCCGCTTCGTGGGATGAGGCAGGCCGACCGGCGGCTGATGCTGCAACTGCTGGTGATGATGTTGCTGATGATGATGATGATGATGATGATGATGGTGATGCTGATCATGTTGATGCAGATGATGTTAATGCTGATGCTGATGCTGCTGTTGATGATGATGATGAAGATGAATATGATGATGATGATGATGATGAGGATGAGGATGAGGATGAGGATCAGGATGAGGATGAGGATGATGATGCTGCTGCTGTTAATGATGATGATGACGACGATGATGATGATGATGATGCTGATGATGATGATGGTGATGATGATGATGATGATGATGTCGATGATGCTGATGACGATGATGCTGATGACGATGATGATGATGATGATGATGATGATGATGATGATGATGATGATTATGATGATGATGATGATGATGATGATGATGATGATGATGATGATGATGCTGCTGCTGCTGCTGCTTCTGCTGATGATGATGATGATGATGATGATGATGATGATGGTGGTGGTGGTGGTGGTGATGATGATGATGATGATGATGATGATGATGATGATGATGCTGCTGCTGATGATGATGATGATGATGATGATGATGATGATGATGATGATGATGATGATGATGATGATGATGAGCGCCCACCGGCGCCCCTCCGCCCGCCCGCGCCCCGGTAGGACCCTGGCGGTCTTGCTCTTCGCCTTCCTGAGGCGCGCGCTCTGCCCGCCGCCGCCCTCGCCTCTTTGCGCCGCCCTTGGCGCCAGTCGTCGTCGTCGTCGTCGTCGTCGTCGTCGTCGTCGTCGTCGTCGTCGTCGTCGTCGTCGTCGTCGTCGTCGTCGTGGTCGTCGTCGTCGTCGTCGCCGTCGTCGTCGTCGTCGTCGTCGTCGTCGACGTCGACGTCGTCGTCGTCGTCGTCGCCGCCGTCGTCCTCGCCCTCGCCCTCGCCCTCGCCCTCGCCTCCCTCGGAGGTTCGAAGGTTCGAGGTTTCCGGATGTTTCCGTCGGCTCTCGGCGGCTTTCCAGCCTCGGGATGCCTCCCGGCGGCTGCGCCTCGCTGAGAGCGCTCTGGCGGTGCCCAGATCGCCAAGAACGGCCGCCGCAGAACCGACTCCCTGCCTCCTCCCGAGCAAGGGCAGGAGGAGGTCAGGCGGCGCGGCGTGGAGGAGTGGAGGAGGGAAGGAGGTCGCGCGCGCGCTGCCCTCTTGCTGTCCCTCAGCTGCTGCTCCCTTGTTTCCCTGTTTCTGTCTGATGTTGCCTGCATCTCTCGCTTCCCTTCCTCCCGGGTCTCCCCTCGATGATCCTTCATCTTGCTCCGACTTTACCCCCTTCCTCCCTCGGGCCCCCCCCCCGTCCTCCTCCCCCCTGTCCGCCGCAGGGCCGCCGAGGGCTGCCGCCAGCGATGTCGTCCTCGTCGCCGTCGCTCTCGTCCTCGTCCTCGTCCTCGTCGTCGTCGTCGTCGTCGTCGCCGGCGGCCCCGCGGCGACGGCGAGCACGACGCGCCCCGCGCCCGCGCCCGACGCTTCTCGCCCTCGTGCCCTTGGGCCCCGTGCTGCCCTGCTGGTGCACTGCGTGGCGCCTGCCCGTGCCAGGAGCGGTTCCAACTTGGAGCCGGTTGGGGGGCTGAGGTGGCCCATCGGTCGGGTGTTGCTAGAAGTACCCCTGGCCCAAGGTACCCCCAGGATTCTCGGGGTGCCCCAGACGGCCTCACGAGACCCAGAGGGCCCCAGGGGCTCAAAAGTGGAGCGAAAAGCTGGGGGCACCTTGAGCCAGGGGCACTTCTAGCAACACCCGAATCGGGGCGCACGGGGCGGGGGCCAATGCGCTGTTTTAATAATTTTTGAAGTTTGTTTCGACTATTTGATATCTTTCGTCCAAGATCCGCCTGTAGGAGGACATGCCCGACCGAAGGTTATATAGTCACATCGCCGGATCTTGCAGGATCCTGCAGAGCCAGGGTTGCACTGACCCGGGCATGGGTGCAGGATCCTGCAGGATCTTGACTGAAACGGGTCTGGATTGACCCTGTCAGAAGATCGCCGAGCCCAGCACACGCTCCGGCCAGCAGAGAGGGGGAGAAACTGGGGCCCCCTCGTCGCCACGGCTGGACGCGGCTCGAAAAACATGTCAGCATCGACACCGGGAGCTGGTTTTGAGCGCATTTGCCCTCACCCCCCACCTCCTGGCCTGGCCGACTTTCTTTGGCTTTCTCCAGCTCGACCCCCCGGCCGCCTCCAAGTTCCAACTCTCTTCCTCTCGCGTCTTTCCCTCCTTGCTTTTCTCGTCGGCCTCTCGGCCAGCCCTGGGATTGTGGAGACCCATTCCCTTTAGCTGGGGAGTTGGCAATTCTTCCGAGCTGAATTTCGTTCAGCCCTTGCATGGTGGAGACCCATTCCCTTTAGCTGGGGAGCTGGCAATTCGTCCGAGCTGAGTTTCGTTGCATTTCGTCCCCCTCTGCCTCGCCCCCTGCCTCCTCAAAAATTACCCGAGAGAAGCCCCCCAATAAATAGCACCCCAGGCTGGAGAGTCGGGCCGAGTACGAGGTCGGTCGGTGAGACCGTGCCGGGACAGGGGCGAGAGCACGGCCATGCCCACCTACGTTTCAGTCGGGCGTGTCCCCCTACAGGGGGATCTTCGACGAAAAAAGAACATATTTGAAACATATTCCAAAATGGTCAAACAATGATCAAAAAATAGTCCCCATATAATTTTTGGATAATTTTTTGATTTTTTGGGGGGCATTTTCTGTTTTTCGTCGAAAATCCCCCTGTAGGGGGAACATGTAGCCCGCGTTGAGGCGTGTGAGGAGGTCTCGGGAGAAACCGCTGCCAGACCAGACGATCTACGTTCTCTCTGGTGGAAGAGTTTTGCCCCGATCAGGGTTGGCGGGAGGGGGTTAGCCGGGAGGGCTGGCTGCGTTCTGGGGGGTTGGCCGGGGGGGGCTGGCCAGGCTTCTCGTTGCAGGGGATTTCTGCACCGCCGCGACGCGTGCACGAAGCTTTTCCAATGGAGCAGAGAGTGCCGAGTCTCTGCCTGGATATTACTCCTCCTCGAAGCCCTGGGCACCGTCGTTTCCCTCCTCGTCCGCCTCTGGCGGCTTCCTGTTTTCTCAGCCTCGTCCTCTCTCCGATCTCCTCTCCTCCCTCGCTCTCTTGCGCGTCCGAGGGGATAATTCGGAGGTTGATAGACCTCCTACCCTGACACGTCGATTAGTGAATTGGCCGTTTTCGGTTCGCCAGAGGCGTCGCGGCCGTTGTTTTTGCGGGTCCAGGTCCGTCGCTTTCGGTCCTAGGCCGTTTTCACTCAAGGGAGGTTTGCTAAAGGGAGGTTTGTCCACCGCCGAATAATCCGGGGGCCTGGGCCTGGCAGTTCCTCGGGCCCGCGCGGTGCGCGGGGGTTCTGGCGACGACGCCCTGTGCGAGGTCAGCGAGCGCGATGCACAGGGCTCGCACAAGTGTTGAAGGCGTGTTCAAACATGGTGAAGGAATCGCCAGGGGATGATTTTTCGACTATGTTTTTTTCTGCGCGGGTGAACAATACAGTCCCTGTGATGAGGCATTCCACAACGACCACCTCCGCAATGAAGCGCTCCATGACGGAGCGTTCCACGAAGACGACCACCGCAAGGAAACACCCGACGTTGGAGCACTCCACAAAGACAGCCGCCGCAATGAAGCGCACCACGATGACCACATCCACGATGAAGAACACGTAGAAGAGCAGTCCTCAACGAAGCGCCCCTCGAAGACGCAGCAGCCCAACATGCACGCAACGAAGAAACACTGCACTAGTGAGCATAACAAGTCCAGGCAGAGGGCACTCGTCATGGGCATGGTTGTAACCCACCTGCCAAACAATAGCATGTCGTGGACAAACGCTGGAAGGACAACAGCGCTCGATTTTGCGCTCTCCGCACACCATTCCATGTCTCATGTTAATGTGTGGAAACTGACTAGGTGTGTGGAGCAAAGAGACCACGAAGTAGCCATGCAACGCTGTCGACATGGTGCCACTACGAAAGGCACCATGATGAACGAACATGGGTGTGACCTTCCGCAAAGGTGCACCAGATCGCCGTTCTTAGCTCGTAGCAGCAGGCGGTACTGCCCAGGCCCAGGGGTGATCAGGGGCCCGCTCCCCTTGCAATCGATCAGAAACGTTCTTTTATTTTGTGATGCAACTCGGCACCAAGACCAGACACCTATGTCCATATGCCCCCCGCCGAGTGTGGGCTTGCAGAGGAGAAGGTCGCCCCGAGCGAGGACGATGGGAAAAACTGTAATGTGCAACGATACTTCGCGGAGATGGATTCTCCATCCAATATCATGATGTTGCGTCCGACCCGACGTCGACGTTCGACATTGGTTTCCTGGAGGGACGAGAAGAGAAACTTGCTCAGAGGCGCAAATGAACCACTTGACCGGTTTTGCAATTCGCGCCGGGCAGTGGTTCAGGAATTTTGTGATTATTGTCACCACCCACCAAACCACCCCAACCCAACCCGAAGGCTCAGATGTACCCTCGATTTCTAGTGGGGGGGGTCCGGGAACGTCACGGGAACATTGGTTTCCTGGAGGGACGAGAAGAGAAACTTGCTCAGAGGCGCAAATGAACCACTTGACCGGTTTTGCAATTCGCGCCGGGCAGTGGTTCAGGAATTTTGTGATTATTGTCACCACCCACCAAACCACCCCAACCCAACCCGAAGGCTCAGATGTACCCTCGATTTCTAGTGGGGGGGGGGGGTCCGGGAACGTCGGGAAAACACGTATGGAACCCTTACCCCCCCCAACCCGAAATTCGGGCCTTCGGGCTGGGGTGGTCTGGTAGGTAGTCATATTGGTGGCGTGCGCCAGCGCACGCACAGCATCAGCATGCTGCAAGACCTGGGCTCTGGCGGCGACGACGTCGACGTCGACGTCGACGTCGACGTCGACGTCGTCGCCGCCGTCGTCGTCGTCCTCGCCCTCGCCCTCGCCCTCGCCCTCGCCTCCCTCGGAGGTTCGAATTTTGTGATTATTGGTGGCGTGCGCCAGCGCACGCACAGCATCAGCATGCTGCAAGACCTGGGGCTCTGGCGGAGAGAGCCGACCACGCTGGCGTGCAGCACAAGTATGGACCATGCAGCGCCCTCCTCCTCCTCCTCCTCCTCCTCCTCCTCCTCCTCCTCCTCCTCCCCCTCCTCCCCCTCCTCCTCCTCCTCCTCCTCCTCCTCCTCCTCCTCCTCCTCCTCCTCCTCCTCCTCCGCTGCACCCTGCCGCGTGCCGCAGCACCTGCGAGTGAGACAGGAGCGACCTCTCCCACGCAGTGCATCAGAGCCCCGAATCATCAGGGGCAACTCGGGTCAGGGCTAACTCGGGTTCGTGTTTCGGGATTCCGAACCCGAGTTATCCCGGACCCGAGTTACCCCGGATAATTCGGGCGCCCAGAGCCCCGAATCATCAGGGGTAACTCGGGTCAGGGATAACTCGGGTTCTTTTTCGGGAATCCAAACCCGAGTTACCCCGGACCCGAGTTACCCCGGATAATTCGGGCGCCCAGAGCCCCGAATCATCAGGGGTAACTCGGGTCAGGGATAACTCGGGTTCGCTTTTTCGGGAACCCGAACCCGAGTTACCCCGGACCCGAGTTACCCCGGATAACTCGGGCGCCCAAGTGCAGGCCCGGACGAGTGGACGTAAATGATAGGTGATGGTTATGATGATGACGGTGATGATGATGGTGATGATGACGATCACGATGGCGATAACGACGATGACGACGCGGACGATGAGGTCGGCGGTTAGGATGGGCCGTCGGATGAAGGCGGGGGCGTTCGCAAGAGTCGGCGAAGGCGGGGCGACGCGGACGAGAGTCCTTCTTAACATTCTAAGGCGCCGCGCGGCCCTAGCGAAGGAGGGCGGCCGCGGGAGCTCGAGTGGGGCGGTGGACCCCCCGCCGTGGTTTTCGTAACATAAAACAATCCCCCCGTTTGGTGAAGCATGTGGGTTGCGCTCGGGGCTCGAGTGCACAGGAGCGATTTCCGTAACGGCTTCCAGTGGCGTCCTATGGTTTCCCATGAAGCTCATTGTTCGGCTCCCGAAGTGATTCGACGGTGACCAGCGTGAGGCGCCCATACGGAACATCGCGAAACTTGGAGGATTTTTCCGGGCGGTTGGCCAAGGTCCGTACGCATGTGGCGTTCGTGCCAGCGAGCGCGAAACCCTGAGTTATCAGGCCCAGGGTCGTGTGTGTGGGCGGCTGGCCCGTTCAATTTGCAATTTGCATAGGGCGCCTTTGCAGACGGCCTCGACGCTGGGTCCCAAACGCTCGCCAGGGGTCGGCCCATTCTGGCGGCCATGTGCGTAGAGGGCCTATGCAAATTGGCGCGAAGCCCCGAGGCGTTCAGCCGGGGGTCCTTCGGATGCATTTACATCGGCGCCTCAGGCAAATGGGCGCGAACCCCCGGTGCGTTCGGCCCGGGGTCGTCGGGGGGGGCTGGCCCGTCCAACTGATGATTTGCATACAGCGCCTATGCAAATGGTCCCGAAATGGAGTCCCGCGACCTCACCGGAGATGGGCGTCTTCTGGCGACCGCTTGCATAGGGCGCGTGTGCAAACGGCCTCCAGACCCCACTGTCGCTCAAGCGCATGATTTTGGACCCGGCTGGGGGGGATCGGGGGTGGGAATCATTTCATATGCAGGACATTCTATCCGAGCGTGCTGGCTCGCTTATGGCGCGCGTCGCTTGGCCCAGATGTTTGCCAACAAGTTCAGTCCATGCGTGCCTTCTCGCGCACGATGGTCATCGCGCTGCCAGCTCTGACGCCAGGAAGCTCAGTCCGAGCGTGCCCGCTCGCTTCCAGCATTCCTTAGCTTGCTGAGAAGGGTTAGCGGGGTTGGCTTGGGTTGGCGACGGTAATTCTTACAGAAACAAGTGTTTCCATGAGATCTAGGTACGGGGGCTTTCCTGGGCTTCCCTTTCCTTTTACACATTTACAATATATATACACATAATAAACACACTAGAACCTTCCCACGAAACGCTATTGGGGCAGAAACGGCACGCGCTCGTGAGTGCAACGGCCGCTTCTCTGGCCCATGCGAGGGGCCGGAGGTCCAGATCAGCGGGCGAAACACGGTCATCATAGCACACACTTGTCCGCCGTCGGGGACGCTTGTCTTCTGGGCGGCTGGAAAGTTTTTACCCGGCCGTGCCACCTGAAGGGTATACATTTTGGACCGCCCTGGGGGCAGGCGTCCACAGCGGTTGAATCATTTATTTTTAGACCGTTGTTCAGCGTCTGCTAGCCAGAGTCTGCAGCGCGTCGCCATCGCAGCACTGGTTGAGACTAGGGATGCCCCGAAGCAGGGGCAGAAGGAACTGCCCACGGCAGGCCCGCGCCGCGCCGACGCGGCGGCGAGCCCCTCGCGAGCCCTCGTGGCGGAACGCCGCCAGTGGCCCCAGAGTCGGCGCCATATCTCGAGTAGGGGATCGACCGCAGCATTGACGGACCTCGACATTGATGTGGAGGTGAAGCAATGATGTAGCCGGTCCCCCACACCCGGATATCGGAATGGTAGGACGGGCGGCGCACAGACAGCCCCCCCAGGTAGTCCCGGCCTCAACCGGCCCCACGAGTAGTCCACGCTGGCCTCATCAGGCCCCCAGGATAGCCCGGGGCGGTCTCAACACTCCAGCCCGGAGGCGCAGAGCGCCCCAGGGGCGCCGCCGGAGGAGACGCGAGGGTGTTGCGGCCTTCCCGGGCTACTCGGGGGGCTTGCTGAGGCCGGCTGGGACTACCTCGGGGGGCCCGTTGAGGCCAGCCGAGACCACCTGCGGGGGGGCTGTCTGCGGGCAACTTGCGAGATCGAAAAAGCGCGATCGCTCAACAGGCCGAGCGGCGCTCGCGCAGGTCGCCGCGGCGCGCGCCTGCCGCACTGGTGCATCCGTCCTGCCCGCGCCCTCGACGACTGCTCCGGGCCGCTTCGGGCGGAGGGGCCTCGGGCCGACGGAGAGGCGGCCGTCGATTCATCGGTGGTGGCGGCGCTGACGAGCGGCGGTGGCAGCCCTCCGAGCCCCAGCGGAGCGCCTCCGCCGCCTAGCGCTTCGCGCTGGGGGGCGAGGCCCTGCTCGCCGTCCAGTCCTCCCCCCTGGTCCACCCCTGTCCTGGATGCTCCTGGGCCTCGTCGGTCCTCCTCGGGTCTTTGAGGTCCTCGACCCGTCTCAGTTCTCGATGCCTCTCCGTCCCCCGCGGTCCTGCTCGACCCTGCTCGGTCCACCTCGGTCCTGTTCGGTCCTGACTCCCCCTCAGTTCCTCCTCCAGCTCGGTCCTCGATCCTCCTCGGCCTGGACTTCCTCGATCCATCGGCGACGAGGGCGACGGCGATGCCGGCGCCCCTGCGGCGGCGGCGGCGGCGACGGGTCGCCCGCTCCCCGAGTGGCCGCCGAGGGTCCGCCGAGGGGCCGCCGAGGCGCGGTCGAGGCGCCGCCGAGGTGCCGCCGAGGGCGACGGCGAGCGGCGCCCGCGCCCGCGCCGCCAGCCTGGACGTGCCCAGCGCCGCTGCGCGGGCCTGCCTGGCCGTGGTGTGCGCGCTGGCGGAGGCCTTCGGAGGCCGCCGCGCGTGCCATGCGCGGCCAACGGCCGCGGGCCGGCGCTGCCAACGACGCGCCGTCGCCGTCGCCGACGCGACAGCGACGTCGCCGACACCGCCGACGCCGTCGCCGACGACGACGACGTTGCCGGCGCCGACGACGACGATGCCTCCGACGGCGACGACGCCGACGGCGGCGCCCGCCACCGACGACGACGTTGCTGGCGCCGACGACGACGATGCCTCTGACGGTGACGCCGACAGCGACGACGACGGCGGCGGCGGCGACGACGACGAACACATCCGAATACTTCGAACCCGTCGAATCCCTCGATCCTCCGAGGGAGGCGAGGGCCAGGGCCAAGGCCAGGGCGACGACGACGACGACGGCAAAGACGAGGACGACAACAACAACACCAACAACAACAACAACGACGACGACGACGACGACGACGACGGCAACAACAACACCACTCACAACAACAACAGCAACAGCAACAACAACAACAAGAACAGCAACAACAGCAACAACGACGACGACGACAGCGAAGCAGACGACGGCGAAGCTGGCGACGGCAGGGTCGTTATCGTCGGCGTCGCCGTCGAAATAGATGGTGGCAGCGGCGACGACTGCAGCGGTGGCATGGTCTTTGTCGTCGTGGTCGTTGCAGTCGTCATCGAGGTCGTGGTCGTCGCCGTCGACTTTGTCGTGGTCGGGGTCGGGGTCGTGCTTATCGTCATGGTCGTCGTCCTCGGCTTCGTCGTCTGCAGCGGCGTCGTGGTCTTCCTCCTCCGTCGTAGCTGCCTTGTCATCGTCGCCAGAGGAGGCGTATAACAAGGGAGGGCGGCAGGAGGAGGAGGGGTAGCAGTAGAGTAGAGAACGAACGCGCCCTCGTTTTTCGAACCCTCCTTCCCCTTCATCATCCTCATCCGCCTGCTTCTCTTCGCCCTCTTTCTTTCTCACTGTCCTCCTCATCCCTCTCCTCTCCTTCCCCTCCCATCCCCATAATTTCTATTAGATAGGCGTGTTGATGATTGATCTCCTCCTTCCACGGCATCATTCCTCCTCGTCCGGCATCATACCCTTTCCGTCTCAGTCATCGTCGTGATTCCCTGCTTCCCTGCATCCTCGTTGTCACCGTCGCTCCGCGTCTTCTCGTCCTCCTCGTCCTCCTCCTAGTCGTTCCCCTCCTCCTCCTTCCCGCGTCCTTCTCCCCTCCTTGCCTTCTTCCTCCTCCGCCGTTGTTTCCCTCGTCCTCCTCATCCTCCTCCTGCTCCCTCGTTCCCGCCGTCCTCGCCGCCTCCTCGCCCCATCCCATCCGCTTTCCCTCTCCCTCCTCCCCCTTCCGTTTCTTCCTGCCCCTTGGGCGTGCGGGTGGCCCTGCCGTTCGGCCTACCCCTTCGTGGGGACGGTTCCGTTCGGTTGGGGCCTCCCGCCTTCCCGTGGGGCGGGGCCTTCTCCCCGTCGCGCGCGGGCGGTCTCGCCCGTCGCCCGCGTGGGCGGGGCGCCGCGGCCGCGCCGTCGGCCGTGCGCGACACGGTGTGGGCTTCCGCGCGCCGTGGAGAAAAACATATTTTTTTCCTCTTCTCCTCCTCCTCCGCATCTTCCTCTTCCTCCTCCGTTTTTACGTTGCACTGCCCAAAGGTTTCCATGTGGCGTTCACGAAGTGCGAAACAAACAATAGAGTACGACTCGGGTCAAGGTGCACCTGGCGGACGCCGCGAAAAGTTAGAAGGGTAAGCTAAGGCCAACAAAAGTAAACATGAGGAGGCGCCCGCCAGGTCCTCGAGGTCGGCACTAGCCTTAGTAACCAATGACGCCCGATCAGTAAATGCGACCTAGCTCCCATCTTGCACAGGTGGTGCCATCTCGGAAGGCAAGTCACAGCACATAATCAGCGCAAGCATTGACGGAGTGTCAGCAACAGTCTCGATAGCTGTGCCTTAGCAAAGTGCCTCTTCTGGGCATGTAGCCAGTATCTCATCCTCCACATCAGCCCGTACACCCCCATCAACCCCACAACATCTGTCGGGGTAGGCAAGTCATGGATTGTAAGGCCGGTTCAGGCATGCTGGCTGGCTTTGTGGCTTGGAACCGTGTGTGACGGGAGATCGCAGCAAACAGGTGGCGTTGCACCGCCAAGGTGCCGACTAGCAACACATAAAGGCAGTGTGCACATTCCATCACTCCCCAAGAGTACTACTGTGAGTGCGTGTGGCATAGAGAGGGGGAGGTGATCAGTGAACGAGGGGAGTGAGTTGCGTGAGCTGCCTATGTGCAACACCTAGTTAGAACAACCACACGGAGTGTGCCAGTTCTTGAGAAACAACCCCGGGTTTTTAGGGTTTACCCCGAACCACCTCGGTACCAGG
>CAUYUJ010014936.1:224548-284548 GCA_963575745.1 Prorocentrum cordatum
GAAGTAAAAGTGGCGGGGCGGAGGGGGGTGATGCGGAGGCGAGGTGCGGGATGGGGGGTTGGAAGGGAAGCGGGGGCGCGCTGGCTGGTAGGTGGGGGGATGCGGAGTGGGCGTGCGGGGTGATGGGGGAGGGGGGGCGGTGCCGCCCCGAAGTAAAAGGGTTCGGGGCGGAGCGGGCGCGCTGGCTGGTGGGTGGGGTGGGCGGGGTGATACGGAGGTGGCGCGCGGGATGGGCCTGGGGGGGCCGTGCCGTGCCGAAGTTAAATGTTCGGAGCTCCAGACACCCTGTGCAAGATAATATACATCTGAGGAGGCAAGTTACCCATATTGCTATCCGTCCCTCGCTTTCGCCTTGTTGGGCCTCCTAGGAGGCCTCGCCACCGCAGGATCCGCCTCGAGATCCTGGTCATACCGCGCCCGGGGAGAGGTCCGGCGAGCAGCAGTAATTATCACCACTTTGTCGCTCCTCCAAACAGAGAGAGGCTCCGCGGGAGGATTCATGAGAAGTGGTCTCGGAACCGTGTCCCATGGAACATGTTGAGTGCTCTATTTCGAGTGGATGCGAGCGCCTGAAGAGGAGCACCTCAGAGTGCCATGGCGCATGCGGCCGCTGTGTGCGTCGAGCTTCACGCAGCACCGGTCGGTCTCCTGCCGCGCGGGGCTGCCTCGGCCGAAGTCGCACGCTCGGGGCGGGTGCGGCCGCCGTCTCCCAGAACTCTCTGGCGACGCGGCTGCTTGCGCTGCTTGCGCTGCCGAGTGTGTCATCGTGCGGATGTGTCCGCTCCCCCTCCTCCCCTCCAAAATCGCGCTGGGAAAAAAAAAGAGAACTATCTGGCGGCGACTTTTGCGGGCCGCCCCGCGTGCGTACCCTGGCTGGCCTCCTGTCGTGGCGGTCGGCGCCCTTTTGGTCCCTTGGGGACGACCGGCGTCTGCCGCAGCACTCGTCGAGATCATGAGCCCGACCTCCCGCGCCGCTCGGAGATCTGCACGGGCTGAGAGTTCTGTGGCCGTTCGGTGGCCGCTTGCTTCTCCCTTCTTGCCCCTCGTGATTGCGCAGGTGTGCCTGCAGAGGCCCCGAAATGGGAGCCAGTTCGACGGCGCAGATGGCCATCTCGTCTTGTCATGGTGGATTCTGCCCCCGTAGTGTCAGCGCTAGTCAAGCATATTGTAATGGCGCGCGTTTGTCGCAGCAGTCTACGGCCAAGGGTTTCCGAGGCATGTGCTAACATGCGGTGCTGCTTGACGGACAAGTAACTTCTGAGACCTTGCCAACTAACCCAGTGATCCGCGCTTTGGGGGGGCTGCCTAAGCGCGACCATCGTTTCCTGCAACTGGAACAGACTGAGGCGTCCAACCTGGGGGTGGTTTCGTAGGTGCATGGCCTTCCTGACAAATGCGATTCAACTCGAAGTCCCTGGCTAAGCCGGTGTCCCGAAACAGAGCCAATATGCCCCCCTTCGTACTACTGATCCCACCTCGCCTTCGTCGTCCTTACCATTCACGCCGTCGATGATACCCTGCACCTGCTTCGCCCACGTGTCTGCATCGTCGCAGAGGTCGTCGCCTTGAAGTTTTGTTCTCGATCGAGAGCATCGTTCCCGAGCTGCGCCGTCAGGGTATGCCAACGCTTCCACGGGCGTGCTGCATACTGCCGCATTCGCTCCATCGGATGTGGATGGACCTCCTACCCTGACGCGTCGATGAAGGAATTGGCCGTCATTCTTGCGGGTCCAGGTCCGTCGGTTTCGGTGCCAGGCCGTTTTCACTAAGGGGAGGTTTACTAAAGGGAGGTTTGTCCACCGCCGACTCTAGCACGCGGACGTGCATTTCTAATTTTCAGGGTGCCATCCTCCAGAACCGTTCAGACTGACTGGTGCTTACATCCCCTGTCTGGAGGGTTTCTCCGAAGGGCTACGGCGAGAGTGGTGCCCCTCGGGTGGCTTATCGGGGCGGCACGACCGAGTGCGGCGTGTCGTCACGTGAGGTCTCGAAATCGTTAGAACGTTTTTAGCTGCGCTGCGTCATTTTTGCTTTTGCCGCCTCGCACACTGGCCGCGCGCATCGGCTCTAGACGCCTGCAGCCCTCGTTTTGCGTGTCTCCGCGGTAAGCCTTGCCGCCTCCAGCCACAGAGTCTGGACGAGCCCGCGCGGACTCCAGCCGTGATGGGGAGCTGGGGTGGTTCTTGAGCCAATGAGTGCTCGAGCCTTCTCCTGCTCTCACGGTTGGCCCATGGCGCCCTGACACGGTCCGCCTCTTGGGTTGCTCCACTCCACTCCACCTCTTCTCCTCCTCCTCCTCCTCCTCCTTCTCCCCCTCCTCCTCCTCCTCCTCCTCCTCGGGTCGCATACGGCCCCGGGGGAAACCGTGCACCCCTGACCCCTGTCAGACAATGGGTCTCCCCCTGCACGGCCTCGCGGGCATGGCGGGGGTGGGGGAGCCGCAGATGCGCACCCATTCCATGCCGTAAGCTTACCGCAGGAAACAAATCAACATGCTTCCCGCAAACGCTCTAACGGCAATGCAGGTAACGGCGACGTAGGTTTCTGCATTGTAGGTGGGACTGGTTCGTGGCCGAACCAATCGTGGGACATAGTGGTTCGTGTTTTCCTACAATTCGCTACGTCGTTTTCGCTCGATACATCAGCACATTTGACATGTAGGAAAGTGTGGTTCGTGATTTCTTACAATTTGTTCTGCGCGAGCTCGACGTCATAAAAGTCGGATTCCCAACATCGCCGTTAACCAACATCGCCGTTAGCGCGGCCTTGGCAAGTACCCTGCAGACAATGTGGTCTGCTCTTTGTTGCAGCTCGGGTGAGGAGCTCCAGGTCGCAGCAATCTGCGTGCCTACAGGGATTTGATGGCCTTTTGGCCCATCTTGCCACCGTGCCTGGGTTGTGAGTATGAAGCCTATTGGATGTTCGTTGGGATCTCGTGGGAGGCCTCGTGGAGGCAGGTTTGATGCATCTTGGGGACCGTTCCTGGGCCTCTTTGGGGCCTCTTGGGCGCCTCGTGGGCGCATATTGCGGCCTCTTGACGCCTTCTGGGGGCTTCCTCACGCGCAAGACTCGGATTTTCGCTTCGTGTTCCTTCTTTCGGGCTCCTTTTGCGACCGTCTTGGGGCTGTCTTGGGCCGTCTTGGGCGCCTCTTGGGCCGTCTTGGGACGCTCTTGGGCTGTCTTGGGGCGCTCGTGGGCCGTCTTGGAGCCCTCTTGGAGGCTTCTTGGGCTGTTTTGGAGTGGTCTTTGGGATCCTTCAAACACCCAGGGAACAAGCAGGATGTTGGCCCCTTGGGGCCCTCTTGGGAGGCCTCTTGGGGCGTCGTGAAGGCCTCTGGCTTCTTGGGGCGTCGTGAAGGCAGTTTGGGCCATCTTGAGGGCATCTTGGCCGTCATGGAGCGGTCTTACGGCGTCTTGGAACTGTCCAGGTCCGTCTTGTGGCCCTCTTGAAGACCTCTTGGCCCGTCTTGGGGCCCTTCTGGTTCCGGAAAAGTCACACGAGAAGCCGCGAGAAACCCCAGGGAGAACGCGACAAGCCCAAGAAGATTTGGCAATTTTGGGTCCAGGCCCTTTTGGTATTGGGCAAGGGACGACCAGAGGACACGCCCACTCAGTACCCAGCGGCACGGTGGCGCATCTGGAGCTGTAAGACCACGACGACCACGACGGACGTCGTCAGACGACGACCACGACAACGACGACTGACGACGGCGACTGCGGTGACATCAAGAACGTGGACTTTGGACACAGGCCCACAGATATCGACGACGACGGACGACGCTTCCGCCGACGACGACCGCTTTCGTCGCCTCTGTGTCTTCTCCCCCAAACTGACCCCAGGACGGGTCCAGGGCAATTTGTTCCGTAACGACGCAGGGGAATAGCTTGATGCTAATATTGATGATGATGTTGCTGGTGATGATGATGGCAATGCTGCTGCTGATGCTGCTGCTTATGCTGATGATGATGACGATGATGATGGCGACGCTGAAGCCGATGGCGTTCGTGATGCTGATGTCGATGAGGATGCTGATGATGCCGACATTGCTGCTGCTGCTGATGATGATGATGCTGATGCTGCCGCTGCTGCTGCCGCTGCTGCTGATGCTGATGGTGCTGATGATGCTGCTGCTGGTGATGATACTCATGGCGACGATGAACCTGAGGATGCTCATTACGGTGATTATGGTGGTGATGATGATGGCGACGCTGATGATGCTGTTGATGATGCTGATGATGATGATGATGATGATGATGACCATGCTGCTGCTGATGATGATGCTGCTGCTAGTGCTGCTGCTGCTGATGATGATGATACTAATGCTGATGCTGATGCTGATGCTGATGCTGATGCTGATGCTGATGATGATGATGATGATGATGATGCTGATGCTGATGATGATGATGATGATGATAATGATGATGATGATGATGATGATGATGATGATGATGATGATGATGATGATGATGATGATGATGATGATGATGATGATGATGATGATGATGATGATGATGATGATGATGATGTGATGATGATGATGATGATGATGATGATGATGATGATGATAATGATGATGATGATGATGATGATGATGATGATGATGATGATGCTGATGATGATGATGCTGCTGCTGCTGCTGATTATGATTGTGATAATACCGAGGATGATGGTGTTGGTGATGGTGACGGCGATGGTGATGGTGATTGTGTTGGCGATGGTGATGATTATGCCTTTATTGTTGATGATGATGATGATGTTGATACGGAGGAGGTGGAGGAGGAGCAGCAGGAGGAAGACGAGGACGAAAAGCAGGAGGAGGAGGGAAAGGAGGAAGGGGAGGATGACGAGGACGAGAAGGAGGAGGGGGAGGAGGAGGAGGAGGAGGAGGAGGAGGAGGAGGAGGAGGAGGAGGAGGAAGAGGACAACTAGGACGAGGAGGAGGAGGGGGAGGAGGAGGAAAACGCAGAGGAGAAGCGGAGGCGGCGGCGGCGGGGCCCTGGACTCGTGGCTCAGCAAGCCGCGGCGCGGCGCGCGCGCGCACGTACGCCGCGGGCGGAGAGTGCCGGGCTCGGCCAGCGGGCGAGAACAGTTCCGCCGCCTGCCCGCCCGCCGCCCGCCGTCTTCTCTCTCCCCCCCTCGTCCTCGTTCCCCGCGCCCTGTCCTGAGTCTATAGGTTCCCCGGGTAAGAGCACCATCGCGACGTATCAGTGGGACACTCGTTCCGACGTTCAGCAGCCGCCGCCCCTCGCTCTGCCGCCGCTGCCGCTGCCGACGGCGGCGCCGTCGGCTGCTCCGCCTGCCCGCCCGCCCTCCACCTGGGCGACGCAAAAGAACGGGGTCGTCTGCGCCGACATTGGCGCGCAAGCTGCTCGCGGAAGGTCCCGCGGGAGCGCCCTCGTCTCCACTGGCGTGCCGCGCTGGCGGCCCGCGTAAGCGCCGCGTAAGGTCGCTGTGCCATCGCGCGTGAGACCCGTTACTGATCGTCGCTCACCTGCCGCCGCCGCGGCCGCCTGCCGCCTGCTGTCGCCTGCCGCCTGCGGCCGCCGCCGCCTGCCACTGCCTGCCTGCCGCGCTCCCTGGTGCTTCTCAAAGTTGTGGTCGTCGCCGCGGCTGGGCGCGGCCCCGGACCTTGCCCGGGGGCAGGCTTTGAGTGGATCTGGGTCGTCGTGGTCGTCGTCGTCGTCGTCGTCGCGGTCGTACATGGTCGTCGTTGTCATACGCAGTCGTCGTCGTGGTTGTGGTGGTGGCGGTGGGGCTGGTGGTCGTCGTCGTCGTCGTCGTCGTCGCCGGCGTCCTCCTCGTGGACGGGGACTTGGATTCGGATCAACCGCGAACCAATATCTTTTCGTGAAGGGGGGAGGGGAGGGGGGAAGTGGTCAAGGAGGAGGAGGAGCAGATGGCGATGATTGGTCCTTGCTGCTCGTGTTCGCGCTGCACTGGGACGCGGCACGGTTTCAGTGCACCTCTGACTGAGAGTTCTGAGAGTTGGGTCAGGTAGACACCACAGGTGAGAGTAACCGCAACAACTGTGGGGTAGATTCGAAGGACGAGCCACATATGAGCCGCACTGTGCTGTGTCCAAGAGACATCAACACAGACAAATCGCTGCCGAAGCTTGTCTGATGCGGATAAGGGGTTACAGCGGTTTGGTCTTCAGCTGTGCGGGTGTCATCTGTACGGCACGTGGCGGTTCAGTGGGTGCTTTAGCTTCTCTGCCGCCTACGGATTTCCAGACCCACGCCACGTTGGCCCCTGGCATACCACCGTCGTCGCGATACTCATGCAGAAGGAAGAGCGGCATGAAGACTTCCTTTGGTCGCTGTTGTTTGTCGTCGTCGTCGTCTTCTTCCTCCCTCCTTCGTCCTCGTCCTCCTTTCACTCTTTCCTCTATCATCGTCCTCCCATGCACTGCTCCAGGGCCAGACTTGCTTCAGGTCGGGTATACATCTGGGCCAGGCGTGCCGGCTGAGAGTGTCCCGGGCCCACCACGACAGGTGCGCGTGTGTGTGTGTGTGTGTGTGCGCATCAGGGAGGTTCTCACCATCTGGATAGAAGACGACAGACTGCCCAAGTGATGGCGACAAGGCAGACCCCCAACAAAACGGCGACAGGAAGGGGGGATGAGATGCATGAGGGGAGAGCAGGAGAGAGCCGGCAGGCGAGGGAGACGGGCGCGAGGCCGCGGTGTGCGAGCCACACGAACCCCCCCGTTGCGTGGGCGCGCATGCGCTCGCCTGAGGCAAGGAGCGGCGGAAGGGAAGAGGGCAAGAGAGGGGGGGGGGAGGAGCGGGGGCCTGAAAACAGCGAGGCGGCGGCGCAGGAACGAGAAAAAGCAATTGAGGAGGCAGCCGAGAAGGAGAGCGCCCGGGAGGCGGCGGCCGCGCCCTCTCCCTCCTCCCCTCCCTCCTCTATGTCGCGCCCCTTGCCCCTGGTCCCCTCTCCCGTCCGCATCTCCCCTCCTCCTCCCCTCCTCACCCTCGCTCGTTTCCCTCGCTCGGCCGCCGCTGCCGCCTGCGTTGCTCCAGCGGCCGCCTCCGCTGCCGCAGCGGCCGGCGTCGTCGCCGGCGGCGGCTGCGGCCGCGGCGCGGCCGCGGATCGTCCTCCTGATCCACCGCCTCCTCCTCCTCCTTCTCTTCCTCCTCCTCCTCCTCCTCCTCCTCCTCCTCTTCCTCCTCCTCCTCCCCTCCCTCCTCCTCCTCCTCCTCCTCCCTCCTCCTCCTCCTCCTCCTCCTCCTCCTCCTCCTCCTCCTCCTCCTCCTCCCCCTGCTGATCCAGCTCCTCTTGCTCCTCCATCCTCCTTCTCTTCCTCCTGATTCAGTTCTCCATTTTGGTTAGTCAGACTTTGAGCGGGGCTTGTAGGGTCGTAGCATTCCTGCAACGTACGCGCAGCAGTTTAGGTGATGCAATCAAAGTGGTGTAACCTAGGTGACGCAATCTTGGTTGCAATCTATGGAATTCAGAAGAACAGAAGGCAACACAGAGCAATGGAAAGCAATGGGACCCAACGCGAAGCGATGCAAAGCAACGCACACCAATACAAAGGAATTCAACGCAACGCACAGTAATACAAACACATGCGCAGCAACGCAACACAATGACACGCAATGCAACGCAACGCAACGCAATGGAAAGCAATGGAAAGTAATGCAAATCAATGCGACACAATGCGAAGCAATGCAAGGCCATGCAAAGCAATGCCAAGCAATGCAGAGCAGTGCAAAGACATGCAGCGCAATCCAAAGACATACAAAACCATGCACAGCAATGCAAAGCAGCGCGACGTAATGCAATTGCGATGCAAAGCGATTTAATTCAATGCAAAGCAATGCGAAACAATGCAAAGGGAAGTCATGCAAAGCGGGCGGCGACCTCCTTCTCCTTCTCCTCGTCGTCGTCCTCCTCCTCCTCCTCCTTCTCCTCCTCCTCCTCCTCCTCCTCCTCCTCCTCCACCTCTCTGGCGCGCCGCCGGCCGCGAGCGGCTCCGGGGAGCGCCCCCCCCCCCGGCGCCGCCGTGCGCCGCGGGGCCGCCCATGCCGGCGGTGGCAGGCGGAGGCGCTGCCGGCCTCGCCCGGCGAGGTTTGTCGCCGTCGTCGGCGGCGTCGCCGTCGCCTTCGGCCTCGGCGGCGGCGGCGGCGCCGTCGCCGTCGCCGTCGCCGTCGCCGTCGCCGTCGCCGTTGCCGTCGCCGTCGCCGTCGCCGTCGCCGTCGCCATCGCCGCCGTCGTCGCCGTCGCCGTGGCCGCCGCCGTCGCCGCCGCCGTTGCTGGTGCCGTCGCCGTCGCCGTCGCCGTCGCCATCGCCGTCGTCGCCGTCGCCGTCGCCGCCGCCGCCGCCGTCGTCGCCGTCGCCGTGGCCGTCGCCGTCGCCGCCGCCGCCGCCGCCGCCGCCGCCGTCGTCGTCGTCGTCGTCGTCGTCGTCGTCGTCGTCGTCGTCGTCGTCGTCGTCGTCGTCGTTGTTGTCTTCGTCGAACTCGTCGTCCTCTCTCGTTCCCCTCCCCCGCCTCGCCCCAGCGGCAGGGTGCGCGGCTAGGTGCCCTTGCCTCTACAACGGGGGGGCGGGCCCGAGAGCCTGCGTACGCCGCAGAGCGTAGCAAGGGTGATCCGTTGAGCGGCAGACGTGCTCCGAGCTACTTTCCTCCGTCCTCCTTCCTCATCAGCAGCGACCATGCCGAGACGGCACGAGCAAAACAGCACAAACGGTTTACGATGGTTATCGGCGGCAGTGGGCAGTGAATGGTGGCTTTTATCGGGGGAGCGTAAGACCCGGGTTTGCCGGGACTCGGGTTCGCCATCGTTTTTTGACGACCGCGACTCGGATTTTGACGAGGAGGAGTTTCGTGGGATGTCTGCAGCGGGAGGCCTCGTCAAAATGCAGGCTCGGCCTCGTCATTTTTTTGACGACCTCGTCGGGGATTTCCGAGTCCCCCGTACCCGGGTCTTACGTCTCCCCGGTTTTACAAGGCTCTGCTTACGTACCGAATTTTTGCCGCCACGGCCTCCACGCCTTCCCCCCAACTGGGCACGGGCAGGCTCCCTCGCGCAGCGCGCGCGACTCCAGCGCTCTGTCTTTCCTTCGCTCCTGCCTCCTCGTCGCCATTCTCCACCACCCACCAAACCACCCCAACCCAACCCGAAGGCTCAGATTTACCCTCGATTTCCAGTGGGGGGGGTGTCGGGAAACATCGAAAAAACACGTGTGGAACCCTTACCCCCCCCAACCCGAAATTCGGGTCTTCGGGTTGGGTTGGGGTGGTCTGGTAGGTAGTCAATTCTCCGTGTGCTTTCCGCGTGCAAGCCTGCAGTGCCAGCGGCGTCGGCCAAGAGCAGGCTCTCCGGTGCGCCTGGCGCCCGGGGAGGACCCGGGGGCCTACGCCGCCCTGGCGCATGGTGGGGCTGGGGGGGGGGGGGGGCCGAGGGTCCCCGTCGCCCGACCCCCCTCTCCTCCCCGCAGTTCGCGCGAACCGCTGCCAGCCGGAGGGAGGCCGGGCTGAGACGGGAGGCCAAACGTGCCGCCGATCATCGGCGACGTGCTCCGTGGCGAGGCGCCCTCAGCCTTGCCAGTGCCCTCAGGCTCCCGCAGCAGGCCTGCTCTTCTGATCTGTTTGCCCGCCTCTCAGTGCTAGCATCGAAGACGGCGCCGTTGCCCATGTAGGCGTCCCACCACCCCTCGCCTCCCACCGTCCCCCCGTCCTCTCTCTTCTCCCTTCCCTCCGCCTCCCCCTCCTCGAGGGCAACGATGGGGGGGGATAGGCAGTGGGGGGGATGCGTCGATCTCTCGAGTGGTTGAGACATCGACGGTGCACTGTTCATATCACAGCGATGTAGCGTCGATGTATCGACGATACGTGGGGCGGCTTGCATCGACGATGAATAGACGATGCATAGGCGATGCATCGGCCATTTGATGTCGATACGTCCCCCCTGTGCCCATCCCCCCCGATGTTGCCCCTCACCTCCTGCCTCCCCTTCCCCCCTTCCGTTGCTGGCACCCCTGCAGATTCGCCGGTTGGGGGGGGGCGGCGTGGCCGTCGAGAACCGCGTGCACGGCTGGGTCCCTCGCAGGTGCCCTATTGCTCCGGTCTCGGAGCTCATCGGGTTTCCGTGGGCCAGTCCTCTTCTCCATCATCTATCGTCGCCGAATATGGCTCGGAGTATGCGGTTGGCGTTGGCCGGCCACATTCGAGGGAGGGCACGCTTTCGACTAGGTCTGCGGCTTCGCCACACTTTGGATCGGGTTGTTGGGCAGGCTCTCTCCAGGAAGGTCGAGAGCAATGCCGGAACATTCCTGAACGGTGCCAATCCTTTGGCTGATCATTTGGAGCGTGTTGATCATTTGGCCGGTTGCGCTGCCCATGGGGATCTCTGTGGCTTGGCTGATTCACAGCGCTGGGCTAACCGCTTGCTTCAAGGGCGCCCTCGAGGGTGCGAAGTTGTTCGCGCTTCGCGCTTCGCGCTTCGCGCTTCGCGGTTCGGCTCGGATTCCTCATCGTCCTCTTCTCTCCTGGGACGCGGCGCGAGAGCGCGAAGTTATTCGCATTTCGCGCTCCGCGCAGCGCGAAGCGCGAAGCTGGGAGCCCGTGTTGCTTCTTGGGGAGCAGGCAGCCCTGCTCGTTTTCGTATCGTGCGCTCTTCATTACCCCCCGGCGCGCGGGCTCGCGAGGGCGGCGGAGACCCTCCTGTCGGGGAAGCGTAGGGCTCGAGGGCGCTGGCACTCGAGTTTGCCAGCACTGTTCGACGAGCTCGCTCTGGATCTGGGCGGCACACTTTTCCAAACAGTGGCGAAGCGTCCTGGCTCGCCTACAGCCCTACCAAACAATGTTCTAATAACCTTTTGTGGTTCCCACGAAATGATCTTAGAACATTTCTGGCGGAGTCTGTCTTGTTTTATCACATCGGGTTCATGTTCCAAGAACATCGTTTTTGTTTCTTAGAACTTTTTTGAGCTCTAAGAACAATACGTGGTAGGACCACAGGAATGCCAGGACGGTCGGTCCCTGCTCAACTTTTCGCAGGATCTCTGCAGCGTGAGTTCGCGTCAAATTCTGGAGGGGGTCTCGTCATCTTTATGATGGCCCCGTCATGCCAGCCTGTGTCCCCCGAGCCGGAGTCTCCCAGACCCTGGGGAAAACGAGTTAGGCCTCCCTTTTGGCCCTCCCTCCCGCCTCCCCTTTTTTAGTCTCCAGCGACCGCGCTGGATGGTCCTGGGTTTCGGGTGCGGGCTCGGGTCAGGGTGCTTCTCTTGCAGGGGTGGCTCAGTCTCCCTACAGTGTCGGAAACTCCAAGGGCGCCCTCGAGGGCGCGAAATTATTCGCGCTTCGCAGTTCGGCGCCGATTCCTCCTCATCCTCCTCGTCTCCCCTGGGGGTCGGCGCGAGTGCGCGAAGTTATTCGCGCTTCGCGCAGCGCGAAGCGCGAACTTAGGAACCCCCTGGTCTCGTACTTGCGTCTTTTCGCCGTGCGCTGGCAGGGCAGCGGCTGGTGAGTCGGGCAGAGCCCCGAGCGTCGGGGCAACCGCACGACCTCGGCGGCCCACCTTGGCCCCCCCCTACTCGGTCCGGTCAGGCGGTGCCGCTCGTTTGGCTGCCCACCGCGTCCCTCCTTCCTTCTCTCCGTCCCTCCCTGGCTCCGTCCCTCCCTGCCTCCCCTCGTCGTCGTCGTCGCCGTCGTCGTCGTCGTCGTCGTCGTCGTCGTCGTCGTCGTCGTCGTCGTCGTCGTCGTCGTCGTCGTCGTCGTCGTCGTCCCTGCCGGTCCTTGCTGGGTTGGGACGGGCTGGGTCGGGACGGGTGGCAGCTCGGGCTGCAGCAGAAGGCTCCCGTGCGGTCGGTGCAGGGTCGCCAGCGTCGCCCTCCCGGGCCCGCAGGCCAAGCCGGTGGCCTCCGCCTGCTCCGCCCGCGGGGGGTGGGGACACCAACCATCCATCGCCCTGCTCCGCCTCCTCCCTCAGTCCCCCCCCCATGATCCCTCTGTCCCTTCCCCGCTTTTCTCCCTCTCTCCGCGTCGCCGTCGTCGTCGTCGTCGTCGTCGTCGTCGTCGTCGTCGTCGTCGTCGTCGTCGTCCCCTTCCCCGTCCCCGTTGCCGTCGCCGTGCCCGTCCCCTTCCCTGTCCGCGTCCCGTCGGTTCTCGGATGGCCCCCACGCCTCCACGAAGACGACGGCGGCGACGACGACGACGACCGAGACCACGACCACGGCCACGACGAGGAGGAGCACACTCCCTTCCCTTCCAGACGACGGAAATTGGCCTCTCGGCCCGCCAGGGCCTCCGGGCGCGGCGGGCCCCAGCCCCGGACCCCCGAGCTGGGAGGGAAAGAGAGCATCAGTGACGCGTTGCCGCTGGGAGCCCAACGAGGTGCTGCCCCTCTCTCTCCCTCTCGCCCGACCGCCTGCTGCTTCTCCGGCGGCAGCACGCTGATGGCTCCCCACGGCGGCATGGCATTGCTACTGTGTTTGCCTCCCCCCCACCCCCCCCAACCCAAGAGCCCCGACGACTTGACTCTTGCTGACAGCGTGGACCCCCAGAGTCAGAGGTCTGGGCCCCTTCCCCGGAACCGGCTACGCATCCCGAGCTGTTATCTGACGGCGCTGAGGCCTGGTACGGGCTCGGACGGGGTTAGGACGAGGATAAATCCGTTCCAGAGCGTTCCAGGAATCCGTTCCAGAGCGTTCCAAACGCTCTCAGAGCGTTCCGGAACGCTTTGAGAAGGCCGCGGCGCCCGAGACATCCTCCAAAGCCGCCAGATCTCAGAGATTCTCGATTTATCCTCACCCGATTGTATCCTCGCCCTGATTTCGTCTGGAGGGCCCCCAGGCGCCGAATCTCGTCAAATAACCCCCGTCGTGAATCCCCGACCTTCGGTGCCTCGGCCCGCCAGGGCCCGGGGCATGGCGGGCCCCGCCCCAGCGGTGGCGGCGGGCGACGCGGGCGGCGAGGCTCCGCCGCTCGCCGCCTCCGCTCGCTCGCCGCCCGCCGCGGTCCGTCGTCGGGGGCGGCGCGCACAAAGAGGTCTGCAGGAGGAGGAGGAGGAGGAGGAGGAGGAGGAGGGAGGAGGAGAGGAGGAAGAGGAGGAAGGCGGAGGGAGGAGGAGGAGAGGAGGAGGAGGAGGAGGAGGGAGGGAGGAGGAGGAGGAGGAGGAGGAGGAGGAGGAGGGGAGGAGGAGGGGGGGGGGATGAGGATTAGGATGAGGATGAGGATGGGGATGAGGATGAGGAGGAGGAGGAGAGGAGGATGAGGAGGGAGGAGGAGGAGGAGGAGGAGGAGGAGGAGGAGGAGGAGGAGGAGGAGGGGAGGGGGGGGGAGGAGGAGGAGGAGGAGGAGGGAGGAGGAGGAGGAGGGAGGGGAGGAGCAGGATGATGATGATGATGATGATGATGATGATGATGATGATGATGATGCTGATGCTGTGCTGATGATGATGATGATGATGATGATGCTGATGATGATGATGATGATGATGATGCTGATGCTGATGATGATGATGATGATGATGATGACGATGATGATGATGATGATAATGAGGAGGATGAGGATGAGGATGAGGATGAGAATGAGGATGATGATGAGGATGAGGATGAGGATGAGGATGGTGATGATGGTGGTGATGATGATGATGGTGCTCATGCTGATGCTGATGATGCTGATGATGCTGATGACGATGATGCTGATGATAATGATGAGGATGCTTGCTGATGATGATGATGATCATCATCATGATAATGATGATGCTGATGATAATGATGCTTATGATAATGGAGGGGGAGGAATATACAGTTGATGGTGATGGTGATGCTGATGCTGATGATGATGTTGATGATGATGATGCTGAATGTGATGATGATGATGATGATGATGATGATGATGATGATGATGATGATGATGACTATGACAATGATTCTGATGATAATGGAGGAGGAGGAGGGGAAGTGAATGATCATGCCGATTATCATGATTCTGGTAATGAAGCTGTTGATGATGATGCTGATGCTGAACATGATTATGATGATGATGGAGGATGTGGAAAAAGTGGATGATGCTGATGAACATGCTGTTTATGATGCTGCTGATGACGATGTAGGAGGACGAGGAGACCGTGGATGATAATGATGCTGATGATACTGATGCTGATGATGCTGATACTGAGCATGGTGATGGGGGTACTGATGGATGCTGGTGATGCTGCGGCTGTTGATGCTGGGATGATGATGCTGCTGCTGATGATGATGATGATGATGATGATGATGATGATGAGGATGCTGCTGTTGCTGATGATGCTGATGATGATGCTGATGATGATGATGGTGATGCTGGTGATGATGCTGCCGATGGTGATGATGGTGATGCTGATGACGCGGATGATGCTGATACTGCTGCTGATGATGAGGAGGACGAGGATGAGGGAGAGGAGGAGGATGAGGAGGAGACGGAGACGGCGGAGGAGGAGGAGGAGGAGGAGGAAGAGGAAGAGAAGGAGGGTGATTAGGAGGAGGAGGACGAGGAGAAGGAGGAGGGGTGGGGTGGGGTGGGGGGGGGGAGGAGGAGGAGGAGGAGGGAGGAGGAGGAGGAGGAGGAGGAGGAGGAGGAGGAGGAGGAGGAGGACGAAGAAACAGAGGAGTAGAGGAGTAGGAGGACGAGGAGGAGGAGGGCAGCAGGATGATGATGAGGGAGGCGGAGGAGCACCTTGATGATAAGGATATTGATGATGTTGATGCTGATGTTGATGATGCTGATGGTGATGCTGCTGTTGCTGATGATGATGATGATGATGATCCTGATGCTGATGTTGATGATGGATGAGGCGGAGGAGGGGAGTTCATGGTGCTGATGTTGACGCTGCTGATGCTGCTGCTGCTGATGATGATGATGATGATGATGGTGATGCTGATGATGATGATGATGATGATGATGATGATGATGATGATGATGATGATGATGATGAGCATGATGTAGGGAGAGGTGGTCAAAGTTGATCATGAGGATAACGATGATGATGTTGCTGATGATGCTGATGATGGTGTTGCTGTTGATGCTGCTGATGAAGCTGCTGCGGAAGACAAAGTGAACGTGGATGATGATGCTAACGATGATGATGATGATTGGGCTGATGCTGATGCTTATGCGGATGATGCTGATGATGCTGATGATGATGATGATGATGGTGAGGATGCTGCTGTTGTTGCTGATGATGACGATGATGATGCGGATGCTGCTGCTGATGATGATGATGATGATGACGCTGCAGCTGCTGATGATGACGGCACGCATGATGCTGATGATGCCGATGCTTATGATGATGGTGATGATGTTGATGATGATTATGACGCTGATGGATGATGCTGCTTCTGCTGATCATGAGATGGTGAGAGGCTGATGATGCTAATGCTGCTGCTGCTGAAATGACGATGACGATGATGATGAGGGGGAGGGTGATGACGATGATGATGGTACATAATGCGGAGGGGGAGGAGGAGTAGGATGATGATGATGATGATGAGGATGTGGAGGCGGAGGAGGAGGAAGAGGAGGAGGAAAAGAAGGAGGGGGAGCAGGAGGAGGAGGGGGAGGAGGAGGAGAGGGAGGAGGAGGAGGCGGAGGAGGAGGACGAGGAGCAGGAGGAGGAGGAGGAGGAGGAGGAGGAGGAGGAGGAAGAGGTGGAGACAGAGGAGGAGATGATGATAAGGAGGAGGAGGAGGAAGATGAGAGAGGAGGAGGAGGAGGAGGAGGAGGAGGTGTAGGAGGAGGAGGAGGAGGACGAGGACGAGGACGAGGAGGAGGACGAGGACGAGAAGGAGGAGGGGGGGAGGAGGAGGGGGAGGAGGAGGAGGAGGGGGAGTGGGAGGGGAAGGAAGAGGAGAAAGAGCAGCCGTCTAGCTCATTCCCACCCGCCCTCCCAACACATAAGAAACATCCGAGCCTGAGCATGTTCAGCGGCCGTCTCTGGATGGACAGCTACTGGTAACCAAAGCCGACCCCAGGTGCGCGACACTTGGGCAAGGCGCGCCACGCGTGCCAGGGGCGCCACGCGCGCCAGGCACCCCTGGGGCCCGAGCGTGCCAGGCACGCCTGGTGCGCCAGATGCGCCACGTGCTCCGAGTGCGCCAGGTGTGCCGCACACTTCAGCCGCGCCGTGCCACGTTCGGGGCACGTGCAGAGTGCGTCAGGTGCGTCTGCGCACGTGACAGCATACATCGGGAAACATGTCGGCCCCAACCATTCTTGCCGAAAACCATTGCCTATCATTGTGTCTGGTGGGCCTGCGCACAACAGGCCACGCGCCACCACCCCCGCCGTTCTTGTCAAATCCACTTGGCAGCGATCACGGGGTAGCCGCGCATGATCCAGATTTGGCCGTGAGGTGCATTTTGTACTGGTTTCTGGCAGGGATGGTAGCCCTGCGCACAGCAGGGAATATGCTGTCACCTCCGCCGTCCTTGTCAAAGCCAATGCGAAGTTCTCGCGGGCCTCACGGACGTGACTCTAGACTTTGGCCCAAGGTGTACTTTGTATTGCTTTTTGATTTTCATGGTGGGGGGAGCCGCATAGGGATTCTATTGTTTGTTGGCAGGAATGCTGGGGGGGTGGGGTGGGCCGCATGGTGTTGGCATGGTTCCGGTTGGCCGCCGGCCGGGTGGGGGAGGGGGTGTATATTAATAGGGAACAGTGATAAACGCCTTCACCGAAGGGGAAGAAGGGGGTTGGACGAGGAACCTCCCTAGACCACCGGCGACCTAAAGAGTTGGTGAGATTATATTTAATTGCTTCGCTCATTCCGCCGGCCCATATTGCCTCGCCGCTGTCGTTTGTCGGGGTGTTGTTGTCAATGCGGTGCGGTTGTGCGGCTGCCATTTTTTGGAGGCGGTGGGCGGCGGGTCAGAGGCCTCACGGATGTTGGTTGGGCTCTCGTGGTTGGCCTCTCAGGGGCTTTTTGGGAGGCGGTTTTGAGGCCTCTTGGGGGCCGCGTTGGGTCCTCTTGGGGCCTGTTGGAGGCCTCTTGGGGCTTCTTGGGGTGCCTCTTGGGGGCCCCTTGGGGCCTCTTGGGGGCCTCTTGGGGCCTCCGGGGCCTCTTGGGACTGAAGGCTGGACTTTGTGGTTCCTGGTCACCTGTTTGGGCCCCTCTTTGGGCTGTTTTGCGGCTCTGCTGGGCCGTCTTGGGCGGCTCGTGGGCTGTCTTGGGGCCATCTTGGGCCGTCTTGGGGCTGTCTTGGGGTCCTCTTGGACCCTCTTGGGGCGATCTTGGGAGCCGTGGAGCGTCGGGAAGCCGAAAAGGAGAACCCGAAAATGTGTCCAAAACCTAAGGCAAATCAATAAATTTTTGCCTCTCGGGGCCCTCTTGGGAGTGATTTTGGAGGCCTTTGGGGGCGTCTGGAGGCCATGGTGGGCGTCTTGGAGCGATCTTGTGGCATCGTCGGCCGATCTTTCGAGGACTCCAAGGGCTCTTGGACCGTCTGGGCGCTCTTTTGATCCCGTCTTGGGCGCCTCTTGGGCCGTCTGGGGGGCCTCCGGCATCTCTGGCAGGCACTAGCCGGGTTTTTGGCGGGGTACTTGTCGCGTCGGGGCCCCCAGGGGCCGCCTCGCGCGCGCGAACTTGTTATATTGTTAAGTTGTTGCCAGAGATCTTAGCACGCCTCTGGCCCTTTGGGCCGGCGAATTAGCTTTCCCAGCCCTTACTGATCCCCGATGCCACCCGCAAGTGGACGTCTTGGGCGCTTCACATGTCTTTTCGTTTGCCGCCGTTCTCTTTCACTCTCGACCAGCTCTTGGCTCTGCGGCAGTGGTCGAAGCTCAAGCCTCTTTCAATGTGGGCCCAGGCTGTAGCCACCCTTGTGAGCTCTTCCCGCGGCAGTGTCCCCAATTGGCAGACTCCCTGGGGCGAGCTGCAGCGGACCCCGAAGCTTGCTCTCCCCATGGTCGCGCGGCTGTCTGGGAAGTGGAGCCCCCCGCACTGGCGGCCTCTCCTTTTTTGCGCAGGAGCTGGCGAGAGCAGGCTCTCGGGGAGGCGCAGCGCGACGTTCCTTGCGTGCCTGCCCAGCGCACTCTCGCCAGATCTCGTGCGACCTTCTTTTCACGAGAAAAGCCTTTCCCCAGCCACTTTCAAGCGCATCGAACAGTTCGCCTCCCCTTCCCAACGGGCCTTAGCAGGTATTTGCTGGCCGAGGCTGCTTGAGCGTCTCGCGACGATCCCTCCTGAATGGCAAAGTGCGGCTATTCAGTCTGGGTTGGGGGGTGGGGGGGGTGGACGACGGCGAGGAGGATGACTCTTACCGACTTCCCATGTAAGTTCGGGTGCCCAGATGTTTTGGACTCGCAGCGGCACTACATGTCGTGTTCGATCTTCTGGGGGTGATCCCCAGAACGCGGCAACACCAGTGCTCCAGTGAAGTTGTCCTGGGCCCTCGGCTGGGTCCCGCGAGGGCCACGCCGGAATCGAATCGGGCTCCTGGCGGTCCAGGGGCTCGTGTTGTGCCTTTACGTGTGCAACGCGCTTCGGGGGGGCCCAGGGTCGATATCGATGACTCGGGGGCCCCCAAGCGGGGCGGTGACCACACCCTGCGGTGAGTCGGTGGGGATTCGGGGTCACCGCAGGGTTTTGGGACTCGGGCCCCTCTCCGAGGACGTCTCGGGCGACGGGGGCCTCCGAGGTCCCAAGACCGTGCGGTGACGGACCGTGCGGTGAGGTCTTTGGGGGTTTCGAGGTCACCGCACGGTCTGTTACCGCACCGTTTCGGGACTCCACAATGACATTCTTGTGTTGGTTCGTGCTGCTCGCCTTAAGCTTTTACAGCAAGCTGAGGTAGAGGAGCTGTGATCCCGAACAAACCTGGTCCGAGCCACGTGCGAAGATGAGGAGGTGGTGGAGGAGGAGGGGGGGGAGGAAGAGTAGAGCGGATGGCGGAGGGATGAAGGATGTGGGAGGAGTGAGGGAAGAGGGGGAGAGGGGGAGGAGGGAGGGAGGAGGAAAAGGAAATAATGATGATGATGATGATGATGATGATGATGATGATGATGATGATGATGATGATGATGATGATGATGATGATGATGATGATGATGGTGGTGGTGGTGGTGGTGGTGGTGTGGTGGTGGTGGTGGTGGTGGTGGTGGATGATGATGATGATGATGTGATGATGATGCTGATGATGATGATGATGATGATGATGATGCTGATGATGATGATGATGATGATGATGCTGATGATGATGATGCTGATGATGATGATGATGATGATGATGATGATGATGATGATGATGATGCTGATGATGATGATGATGTGATGCTGATGCTGATGATGATGATGATGATGATGATGATGATGATGATGATGATGATGGTGGTGGTGGTGGTGGTGGTGGTGGTGGTGATGATGGTGGTGTGGCGGCGGCGGCGGCGGCGGCGGCGACGACGACGACGACGACGACGACGACGACGACGATGATGAGGAGGAGGAGGAGGAGGAGGAGGAGGAGGGGGGGGAGGACGGGGGGGCAGGATGAGGAGGAGAAGGGGGATGCTGGGGAGGAGGTGGAGAAGAGGGAGAGGGACGGGAGGCGCAGGAGGGGAAGAGGAGGGGAGGGAGGCGGAGTGCGGAAGGGGAGGGGGGGAGAGGATGGGAGGAGGGAGCGGATGCGGGGTGCGGGGTGCGGGGATAGGCGTGGGAGGAGGGCGGAGGGAGGAGGGAGCAGGAAGAAGGGAGGCAGGATGAGAGGGGGACAGGAGGAGGAATACTGGGAGGAGTAGGAGAGTAGGAGGAGGAAGACGGCAAGAAATAGGACGAGGACGAGGAAGAAAAGGAGGTGGAACTGGAGAGGGAACTGGAGAGGGAGAAGCTTGTGGAAGTGGTTCTGGAGAGGGAGAAGGCGGAGGAACGAGGAGGCGGAGGAGGAAGGGGGAATGAGGAGGGAACGGATGCGTACGGAAGGACGCACCTCGAGGAAGGCTACGACGACGACAAAGACGACGATGGTGACGACGACGACGACGACGACGACTAGAACGGCGACGACGACGACAACGAGCACGGCGACGACAAGCACAACGACTACGACGAGCACGACGACGAAGACGACGTCGACGACAAGCACGAAGACGACGACGACGACGACCTCGACGCCGACGCCGATGCCAGTGCCACCGACGAGGAGGCCGACGGCGACGACGTCGCCGACGCCGCCGACGAGGACGACGAAGACGACGACGAAAAGTACGACGCCGCCGCCGACGACGACGACGACGAGGAAAGAACGAGCTAACGAACGAACGAGCGAACGGCGAAGACGACGACGACGACAGGCACGACGACCCCCGCGGCCCCAGGAGGAGGACGGGCCCGGCGGCGCGGATGACAGCCGCCCCGAGGCCCGCTGGTGCTTCCGCTTGCGGCGGCGGCGGCGGCGTTCTCCTCGGCAGTTCGCCGGGGGTCGTCGCCGCCGTCGCCGCCTCTCCTTCGCTCCTCTTCACTTGTTTGTCTGGCACTGTCCAGGAATCCGATACTCCGACGCACCAGACCCGTCCCAGGTCTGGTGTCCACCAGGGCCAGGCGTGTCGGCCTGAGGTCCGCCCACCACGGCATGTGTGTGTGTGTGCGCGCCCATCTGGAGGGTTTTCTGAGGCAGCCAAGAGGGAGGCGACAGCCCACCGGGAAGCCGTCAACAGGGCACACCCCCAACAAAACTAGCAGGGACTGGGAGGGGGGGGTGAGAAAGCAGGGAGGGAGCCAGAAGGCGGAGGCGATGGGCGCGCGGTCCGGGGGCGTGAGCCACTCCGACCCCCCCGCGCCCCCGTGAGACGCGCGCAGGTCTGCCAGAGGCAGGGAACGGGCGAGGCAGAGGGGAGGAGAAGGGAAGGCGCGTGGGAAGGAAAGGTCGAGGCGGTGGCGGCGGCTACGCAGGGAGGAGCAGGACGAGGAGGAGGATGAGGAGGAAGAAGAGGAGGAGCAGCAGGAGGAAGAGGAGGAGGAGGCAGGCAGGCAAGGCGCGGACCCCGCGCCGGGTGCTTCCCTGCTGGGCATCCTGCAGCACCCGACGAATGCGAGCACCCGTGCAGGCCGTGCAGAAGACGACGCGTGCGCTGAACCGCGGCGGCGCGAGAGCGCCGGCACTGCTCCTCGGGGTCGGCGAACCTGGGGTTGCGAGGTTTTGTTAGGGGAACAAAAAGTGACATAAACATAAAAACTCGGAGGTCCGCGCGGATTTCTCGGATCGGCGCTGGGGTCCCCCGGCGGCGTCTCCGACGCCGCCCCTGGCGCGCTCCGCGCGCCAGGGAGGGGGGTCCAGCGCCAGACGTGGTAGTCCCCAGACGTGGTGGTGACAGCACCCGGCGGTGAGTCTCGGGCGATTTGGTGTCACCACCCGGTTTGGGGGCTCGTGTGGTTTTTCGAGGATGTCCCGAACGCTGGTGGGCCCAGGAGTCACAAAGCCCGGCAGTGACCCCGTGTTTCAAAACCCAGCGGTGACTTTTGGGGGGTCCTGATATTCCAGAGCGGGGGCAGGCTGAGCAGGGCAGGGGGGAGGGAGGTGGGGCAGGATCCAGGATTGAAGGTGGGGGGTGGGAAGGAAGTGCGGAGGGAGGACGTGGTAGGTGGCAGTGTAAGGGGGTAGGCTAGGTGATTACCGAGGAGGCGTACGTACGTAGGGGAAGGAGCAAGGGGAGGAGGAGGAGCAGGAGGAGAAGGAGGAAGAGGAGGACTTCCCCCTCCACTTACTCCTCCTCCGTTCCTCCCTCGGAGATGGAGGGACAACGACACTGATGATGATGCTGCTGCTGACGACGATGATGATGATGATGGTGGTAATGTGGATGGTGATGGTGATGGTGTTTTGTAATGTTGTTGTTGGTGGCGACGGCGATGATGATGACGATGGTGATGGCTATGTTGATGACGGTGATGATGATACTGATGGTGATGCTGATGCTGATGTTGTTGATGATGATGATGATGCTGATATTCATGATGATACTGATGACGATGTTTTTTATCATGATGATGACGACGATGGTGATGCGACTGCATACTGATGATGTTGTTGCTGATGATGGTGATGATGATGATACTGTTGTGATCGATGATGATGATGATGGTGATCATGCCGCTGATGCTGATGGTGATGATGATGGTGATGATGTTGATGACGATGCTGACGATGATGATGGTTGTGATGCTGCTGATGATGATGATGATGATGATGACGACGACGAATATGAGGATTGTGACGATGATCCTGATGATGATGATGATGATGATGATGATGATGATGATGATGATGATGATGACGATTGAGATAACGATGCTGATGCTGATGATGATGATGACAATGCTGATGATGCTGATGATGATCATCATGGTCATGATGATATTTGTGGTTGTGAGGATGATATTGGTGGTGGTGACGACGAGGATGAGGCTGACGATGATGATCATGATGATCATGATGACGATGCTGATGATGCTGCTGACGATGTTGAGACTCACGATTATGATGATGATGCTGATGATGTTGATGATGATGCTGATGATGCTTATGTTGATTATGATGATGAGCATGATGAGGTTGATGATGCTGCTGATGCTGATTATGATGATTATGATGATGATGATGATGATGATGATGATGATGATGGTGATGATGATGATGCTGATGATGATGATGATGATGATGCTGATGCTGGCGATGGTGATGGTGATGGTGATGGTGATGGTGATGGTGATGGTGATGGTGATGATGATGATGATGATGATGATGATGATGATGATGATGATGATGATGATGATGATGATGATGATGATGATGATGATGATGATGATGATGATGATGATGATGATGATGATGATGATGATGATGATGATGATGATGATGATGATGATGAGCTAGAAGGAGGATGAAGAGAGCAAAGTTAAGCTATTGGAGGACGGATGTGGCCCTTTCCGCCTAACAGTCTTTCACATCCCCCTGTCTGCCAGCCTCCTGTAGGAGCAGAAGCAAAAATCGAGTCCTCTGTGGAGAGGAGCAGCAGCCTGCTCCCCTGGGCGAGAACAGGCAGACGCAGCAGCCGCAGCCTCCTCGTCCCAGCGGTGGGAAAGCGGCAGCAGGAAGGAGAGGATATCTGTGAAGGGGGAGGAGGACGACGACGACCTCCGCGGCAACGGCGAGGCCGACGCCGCCCTCAACGACGACAACAAGGTCGTCGACGACTCCGACGACGACGATGCCGATGACGACGACGCCGACGGCAGCGACGACGCTGCGTCGAGGCCGCCAACTGCGACGGCGACGCCGACGGTGCCGACGAGCAACGGCGTCGATGACGCTGATGGCGCCGCTGCGCGACGGCGACGGCGTCGCCCTCGACGCGAGGCCGCCGCCGGCAACGGCGGGCGACGAGGGCCTCGGCTGGCGACGGTCTTCGGCCACGCGCAGAAGGGGTTGGGGGAAGGTGGGAGGGCTTCTTAGAAGCACCCCTGCTTCTCAGAAGGCGGGGGCCTTATCTGTAGATGTAGGGCCAGCGCCTCCTAAGAAGCAGCCTCCTTCTAAGAAGCCTTCCCCCCTCCCTCCACCCCCTTGTGCGGGCCGCCAAGGTCCGCCGGCGAAACCTCCGGCGGCGGCAGCGATGCCATCGAGGGACCGACGGCGCCGCTGGCGCCCGCGCCCGCGCCAGGCCTCGAGCGCTGGTCCGCAGCGCCTAAGCTGGGGCAGCGGGCTCGTGGCCGCGTGCGCCGCTGCCCGCCGCCGATGTGGTGGGATGGGCGTGGAGGGTTTCTCCGAAGGGCTTAGGCGACCTGTGATCCTCTCTCCTCTTCCTCCTCCTCCTCCTCCCTCCTCCCCTTCCCTCCTCCTCCCTCCTCCCTCCTCCTCCTCCTCCTCCTCCTCCTCCTCCTCCTCCTGCCCCTCCTCCTCCTCATCCTCCTCATCCTCCTCCTTTTCCACTCGCCTTTGCCGTGCCTAGTCCTGTCTCGGCGCGCTCGGATCTCTTCCGAGTTGGCGTGCCTCCTCCTCCTCCTCCTCCTCCTCCTCCTCTCTTCCTCCTCCTCGGGTCGCCTACGGCTTTGGGGGAAAACGTGCAGAAGGCCGCGGGTGTCGGTGATAAGGGGATACAGTGGAGACCCATGCCAAGAAACACCCTGCTTGCCTCCAGGGTGCCCTTGGTTTCTTGTGTTTCCATTGTCTCGCTGTGGAAGGCATGACGCTCCCACACTAAAGACCCATGAGCATCCTGAGGTCTCAGGTCTGGGTTTCTTGTGGACGGTTTCTTGTGGACTGGCCTCCACAGTCGTGGGGTCGTCAGCGCATATCATGGTGGGTTATGTCTAGCCCAACCTAGCTTATCGGTGGGTCACTAGTGCCTCAAGTGTCTTTTTAGGCTTGGATAACAACGCTTAGCGGAGCCCACTTGGCCCGGATCGTTAAGCCCCTAATGCATTGGGGGCATCTGTAGTGAGAGAGAGAGAGTGAGAGAGAAAGCTGAGTGCAAAGCCATTGCAAAGCTAAGTTAGGCCACATACAACCCACCATGGCATCCACTGATAACCTCCCTAAGCCCTAAGCAACACCCGCGCCGATCCCAGTGGACGCCGCCGCCGCTGTCGCCTGTCAAGAAGTGTTTGACGTCGGCGGTGTCGCTGTCGTTGTCGTTGGCGTGGGCGGTATTTTTGCTGTCCTCGTCTTGGACGAAGGTGTCGTCGTCGTCGCCGTCGCCGTCGCCGTCGCCTCCGCAGCCGCCGCCGCCGTCGCCGCCGCGGTCGCCGTGGCCGACTCTGCCGCAGTCGCCGCCGTCGTCATCGTCGTCGTCGTTGTCGTTGTTGTCGTGGTTGTCGTCCGCCGTCGCCGCCGCTGCCTCAGTCGCCGTTGTCGTCTTGGCCGTCGCCGTTGTCGTCGTTGTTGTCGTCGTCTTCGTCGTCGTCGTCCGCCGACGCCGGCGTCGCCGCTTCATCTGCCACAGTCGCCGTCGTCGCTGTCGTCGGAGACATCGTCGACATCGTTCTCACCTCACGCTCTCTCTCTCTCTCTTTTCTCGTGTGCCTTCAGATCGTCCTTTCTACCCCTGCCTCCCTCGCCCTTTCCCTTATCGCCTCCCGTCTCCTTATCTTCCTCCCCTCTGCTGCAGCTGCTGCTGCTGCTGCTGCTGCTGCTCCTCATCCTCATCTTTCGTCCTGCTCCCCCACGCCTGCGCCTTCCTCGCATTAAGCCCCCCCCCTCCCCCACGGTGGAGAAGGGCGCGGGAGGAAAGGGGGAGGCGGGAGCGGAGGAAGGCCCAAACCACTTCCTCGCCATGGCTCCCTGGGCCTCCCTCCTCAAGCCCTCATGAGGGGCAACGAAAGGGGGGGATGGGCCTTTGGGGGGGATGGGCTTTGGGGGGGATGGGCCTTTTGGGGGGGATGGGCTTTTTGGGGGACCCCGACTCGCCCACGGATCGACGCTGGGGGCCCGATAGCCCGAACGGGCCCAAGACCGTGCGGGCCCACTATTCGGGGGCCCATCGCCGATCCGTCGGCGATGTGCCGCCGATTCTAGGTCCTAGGCGATGCTTAAGAACACTTAAGTTTTCGGCCAGAGTCTCGACTATTCTTAATGTTTCAGTGTAAATCCTAAGATTTCAATAGAAAGTCTGGGCTTTTGTTCAAATTCTGAGACTCTGAATTTCTTAACCCATGATTTCTTAAGCATTTCGCAGGGTGTAGGTCCATGTCCCCCCCCCCCTGTGCCAGCCCCACCCTTCTCGCTGCCCGTCGCTCAAGGGCGAGGGCGGTGCCTGGGATGATCCGCGGTGCCCCCTCCTGGCGGCCAGCACCGCGGGGCGGGACGAGTTCTCGCGCTCGTCTGCCCAGACGGCCCTGCTCCCCGCCCCGCCGCGGCGACGACCTCGTCGGCCGCCCCGCGCACCCTCCCCCGTGCCGTGGCGCGCCCACGGTCCTCGTCGTGTCTCCGCCCCTGCCTCTCTCCCTCCTCGTCCCTGCCTCGTCCCTGCCTCTTCCCTGCCTCGTCCCTGCCTCTTCCCTGCTGCTCCTCCTCCCTCCCTTCCCTCCGCCCTTCTGCCTCTCTCCTGCCCGCCTCTGACCTCCCTCCTCCGCCTCCTCCTCCTCCGCCTCCTTCGTTCGTCCTCCCTCCCTCCCTCCGGCCCTCCTTCCTCCTTGCTTCCCTCCCTCCGCCCGCCCTCCGCCTGCCTTCTCCGCCGTCCGTCCCCATTCTCCACCCTCCTAATGTGGCCATCGCTCGAGGCCCCCCGACATTTTTAGCGGCCGTACGGCTGATGACAAGTAACAGCTGCACGGATGACGGGCGGCTCGCTTCCACAGTGGGGTCTCTGTTTAGACTTCCAGAGATTCAGTGGCTATTGATGTAAGCATGTGCAACACTTACGCGGGTCGGGGGTGGGTGGGGTGGGTGGGGGGGGGGGTAGGAGGAGGAGGAGGAGGAGGAGGAGGAGGAGGAGGAGGAGGAGGAGGAGGAGGAGGAGGAGGAGGAGGATGAGGAGGAGGAGGAGGAGGAGGAGGAGAAGGAGGAGGAGGAGGAGGAGGAGGAGGAGTTGGAGGAGGAGGAGGAGGAGGAGGAGGATAACACTAAGAAGAAAAAGGCGTATACGATTAAGACGACGAGTAATACACATTAACAAGAATAGGCATAGCAAGAGGGATGATAGCACGCCTAGTAATAATAAGACTACGCATGCGAATTCCAATACTGATAATAATAATCAGAAGAAGCCGAACAAACATACTAACACTAATAAGTAGATGAGGAGGAAGAGGAGGAGGAGAGGGAGGGGAGGAGGATACTAAGGAAGATGAGGATTTTTCCCAACCATCCTGTGGTGTTGGGTCCTCGTTTTGAAGAGACGTCGCCCCGCGTTCCTCCTTCCTCCTCCGTCCTCCTCCTCTCCTTCCTCCCTCCTCCTCCCCCTCCCACACCCATTCTGGCACACCCCTCACACGTTTCGTGGCCCCATAGGGAGCTCCACCGAAGGCCCCAGTGGCTGCGCCCGCATGCGGTTCCACCCCCCATTCTGGCACACCCCTCACACGTTTCGTGGCCCCATAGGGAGCTCCACCGAAGGCCCCAGTGGCTGCGCCCGCATGCGGTTCCACCCCCCATTCTGGCACACCCCTCACACGTTTCGTGGCCCCATAGGGAGCTCCACCGAAGGCCCCAGTGGCTGCGCCCGCATGCGGTTCCACCCCCCATTCTGGCACACCCCTCACACGTTTCGTGGCCCCATAGGGAGCTCCACCGAAGGCCCCAGTGGCTGCGCCCGCATGCGGTTCCACCCCCCATTCTGGCACACCCCTCACACGTTTCGTGGCCCCATAGGGAGCTCCACCGAAGGCCCCAGTGGCTGCGCCCGCATGCGGTTCCACCCCCCATTCTGGCACACCCCTCACACGTTTCGTGGCCCCATAGGGAGCTCCACCGAAGGCCCCAGTGGCTGCGCCCGCATGCGGTTCCACCCCCATTCTGGCACACCCCTCACACGTTTCGTGGCCCCATAGGGAGCTCCACCGAAGGCCCCAGTGGCTGCGCCCGCATGCGGTTGGCACACCCCTCACACGTTTCGTGGCCCCATAGGGAGCTCCACCGAAGGCCCCAGTGGCTGCGCCCGCATGCGGTTCCACCCCCCATTCTGGCACACCCCTCACACGTTTCGTGGCCCCATAGGGAGCTCCACCGAAGGCCCCAGTGGCTGCGCCCGCATGCGGTTCCACCCCCCATTCTGGCACACCCCTCACACGTTTCGTGGCCCCATAGGGAGCTCCACCGAAGGCCCCAGTGGCTGCGCCCGCATGCGGTTCCACCCCCCATTCTGGCACACCCCTCACACGTTTCGTGGCCCCATAGGGAGCTCCACCGAAGGCCCCAGTGGCTGCGCCCGCATGCGGTTCCACCCCCCATTCTGGCACACCCCTCACACGTTTCGTGGCCCCATAGGGAGCTCCACCGAAGGCCCCAGTGGCTGCGCCCGCATGCGGTTCCACCCCCCATTCTGGCACACCCCTCACACGTTTCGTGGCCCCATAGGGAGCTCCACCGAAGGCCCCAGTGGCTGCGCCCGCATGCGGTTCCACCCCCCATTCTGGCACACCCCTCACACGTTTCGTGGCCCCATAGGGAGCTCCACCGAAGGCCCCAGTGGCTGCGCCCGCATGCGGTTCCACCCCCATTCTGGCACACCCCTCACACGTTTCGTGGCCCCATAGGGAGCTCCACCGAAGGCCCCAGTGGCTGCGCCCGCATGCGGTTCCACCCCCCATTCTGGCACACCCCTCACACGTTTCGTGGCCCCATAGGGAGCTCCACCGAAGGCCCCAGTGGCTGCGCCCGCATGCGGTTCCACCCCCCATTCTGGCACACCCCTCACACGTTTCGTGGCCCCATAGGGAGCTCCACCGAAGGCCCCAGTGGCTGCGCCCGCATGCGGTTCCACCCCCCATTCTGGCACACCCCTCACACGTTTCGTGGCCCCATAGGGAGCTCCACCGAAGGCCCCAGTGGCTGCGCCCGCATGCGGTTCCACCCCCCATTCTGGCACACCCCTCACACGTTTCGTGGCCCCATAGGGAGCTCCACCGAAGGCCCCAGTGGCTGCGCCCGCATGCGGTTCCACCCCCCATTCTGGCACACCCCTCACACGTTTCGTGGCCCCATAGGGAGCTCCACCGAAGGCCCCAGTGGCTGCGCCCGCATGCGGTTCCACCTTCTTTTTCGGCACGCCCTTCACACGTTTCGTGGGTGGCTCCATGGGGAGCTCCACCGAAGGCCCCAGTGGCTGCGCTCGCATGCGGTTCCGCCCCCCATTCTGGCACACCCCTCACACGTTTCGTGGCCCCATAGGGAGCTCCACCGAAGGCCCCAGTGGCTGCGCCCGCATGCGGTTCCACCCCCAATTCTGGCACACCCCTCACACGTTTCGTGGCCCCATAGGGAGCTCCACCGAAGGCCCCAGTGGCTGCGCCCGCATGCGGTTCCACCCCCCATTCTGGCACACCCCTCACACGTTTCGTGGCCCCATAGGGAGCTCCACCGAAGGCCCCAGTGGCTGCGCCCGCATGCGGTTCCACCCCACATTTCGGCACACCCCTCACACGCTTCGTGGGTGGCTCCATGGGGAGCTCCACCGAACGCCCCAGTGGCTGCGCTCGCATGTGGTTCCCCCTCCCTATTCTGGCACACCCCTCACACGGTTCTTTTTTGTCCGTAGCCATTCTGGCTCAAACCGCTCTGGCACACAGGTGTGTTTGGTACTGCGAACTTCAGAACGGCATTGCAGTATCGGGTCAGGTGGCTCGTTTCTGACCGCCCCACAGAGTTTCCCTCTGCCATGTCCAATGGCTCCTGGCAGTCGCGTGGGCAAGGCAACGGTGCCTGGCAGCCTACCCCGCCCTGGCGCGGCCAGACCCAGTGGGGCAGCCGCGAGGGCAGGGGGCAGGGGGCTGCGTGGGCAGGCCAATGGAGCGGCAGGCGCTGGCGGTGCAGCCAGTGCAACTGCAACAAAAACATGGACTCGTGGGCTTTCTGCAAGCATTGCGGCGCAGAGAGGCATGATCCAGCTCAGTGGCCAGACCTTCCGCGCCTTCCTGGGCCTCAAGTTCCTCCTGGTGGTGGGGCTGGTGGCAGCGGGTTCAACGGCAGTGTCGGAAGTGTCTCCCTCTCGGCCGACGAGCTGCGTCAGCTCATCTCACTCTGCGAGAAAGGAGGATATATGCCAGCCGCCAACAAGCACAAGCAGGCCCTGGACAAGCTCACGAAGTCAGCACAGCCCGCTCCTGTACAACAGCGGGCCGCAAAAGCTCATAGTAACGTTCAATACTGGGAAAGGAAGCTCTCAGTCGAATTGGACCGCCTCGGTAAGCTGGAAGATCAGCTCAGTGTGCGACGGGGCGCTGCTGCTGCTGCACGTGCCGAGCTACAGGGCGCCGACGAAAAAATACAAGGAGCTGGTCAGGGAGCTGGCTGGTGGCATGGTCAGCACCGAAGACTGTTCAAAGGGAGTCGTCGGCAAGGTCGATGTATCCGAGCTCATGGATGGTAAGTGCACCGTGTTCGACCTGGTCGGCCTCGGCTCGATTTTCAAATTCGACGAGAGTGAGTATACTATTGACAAGGAAGATAAGGATGAGATGGAGACACGCCGCCAGACGCCCAACGCCCAGTTCCGCGAAGGCTTCTCATCCATGTTCGCTGACGCCCTCTCGAAGGCCAAAAGCATCCGTGAGGAGCAGGCCAAGCACGTGGCTAGGTTGGGCAAGAAGCGGCGGGCCGACGAGGATGGAGGCACGCTGCCTGGGGCAGCTCAGCCGACGGCTGCGGCAGGAGCAGCACCGAGGACACCGCCTGCCGCTCCAGCTTCACGTGAGCCACAGGCGGAGTCCGTGGCGGCTGCGGGGGAGGGCAGCGACAGTGACGCTTCAGCAGCCTCTTCAGTGCGTGAGCGTGCGGCTGCGGCTCTTGACGAGCCTCAGCAAGCCTCCCCCCCTGCCGTGCGTACCCCATAAGGACGGCAGGAGGAAACGTCTCCATGAAACAACTTTTTGTAAGCTCGAGCCTGTGGATCGCCTCGCTCGGACCATCTCAACACTGGATACGTTTCTCTGGTTTCTTTTGTCTCCTGCCGACAGTGGCCCAGCGGCCACGGGTAGTCTCGGACATGGTTATGGAAGGCGTGACACGCTGTCTGTGCAGCCTTTAGCATATCCGCAGACGAGCCTTTCGGCAAGCATCTCCGCCCCCCACGTTAAATTTTGTCTTGCCGACGTGGGGTGTGGGCTCTCTCAGTCCCTGTCAGGGGGGTCTGGCAGTTTTGACTTCTTTGGGACTCCCCAGGCCCTTGGTAAGGATGCCATTGCTCTGCAGGTTTGTAGTTGCAATTGTACGGCGCGGTCATCAGCCAAAGAGTGGTTGCCGACCACGTCGGCTCACGTAGTTTTGTTACAGGAGCATCGCCTTAGAGAATACCAGATTGCGGAGGCCCAGAGTTGGTTGCTCAAAAACGGGTGGAAGGGCCTCTTCGAACCAGCTAAGGTGACTCGTGAAGATACGGACGTGTACACCTCAGGCGGGGTGGCGGTTCTGGTCAGGAGCTTTCTTGGATTGCACGAACCAGTCGGAGGTACTAAGGTTTGCCAGCACCGTGCAATGGCAGCGTGGACTCATGTAGGCAAGGGGGATCCCATCCTGCTGATCAGTTGCTACTTGCACTGTGTTGAAGAGCTCAGCGATGCGAATCTTGACATTCTCGCTGCGATAGGCTCCACGGTCAGCTCGTGCATGTCTTCGTATATTATCGGAGGGGACTTCAACATGGACCCCGCGGTCTTAGGCAAGTGCCAGTACGTTGAGTCCCTGGAGGCCCAGTTGGTGAGCACGGAGTCTGGGACGTGTCTTTCTTCTGCGGGAGTTCGAGTCCTGGACTATTTCCTGGTTTCTAGTGGGCTCGCCAAAGGTATCTGCTCGATCCAGGTAAATCGTAACGTTAACATCGCACCACATTATCCTGTGGAAATGACATTTTTTCGAGCAGTTGGAAGACCTGAAGGTGTTATCGTTTCGGAAACCTCCCCCTCTTCCTGTCGAACCTCCTATTGGTCCTGCCCCTGCCCCCCGTGACTGGAGCCAAGTTCTCAAACTTGCTGAGGGAGTTTTTGATTGTGCTCAGCGTGGGTCTCGCGAGGCATTTGAGGGGCTCGACACGTTGTACAAGTCTTGGGCTAATACGGCTGAGTTGGAGTTAGAAGGGGCCCTCCAGACCAAGTTGCTTAAGAATGGTTGTCGGGGAGAATCTCCACAAGTCTGGTGGGTTGACATCAGGAAAAGAGACAAACGTCCAGGTCGACACCCCGCTTTGTTCTGTGTCCGCTGGCTTTGTCAGAATTACCGGCTCTGGTGGATTCATGCACGGGCTGGAGAGCCCGACAAGCCAGCCAGATTTCACGTAAAAGCAGCCATCTGTTCCCCTTCGAGTTTCATTCTGGACAACTTTGCCAAGAGTGATTTCAGCCAGTTGTATGCAGATGTATGTGAGTTTATAGCGAAGGACGGCCAGTCTTTCGATGATTGCTGCACCATCTCGACGCGCCTCGCAGACGCGCTGAAGGTGGCCTCGCCCGCTGCCAAGAACGATGCTGACCGTGCGTGGAAGGAGTGGCTTCTGAAGGACATCGACCAAGGGGCTCGCACGGCCCACGCTTGGTCGAAGCCTGTCGAAGCCTGGGCTCCGTCCTCGACACTGTCAGCATCGGGCCAGGTGCTATCAGACCCTTTGTCGTTGCTCAAGGCTGAAGGGCTCAGGTTCAAAGGTCTGTGGCTGGCTACTGAAGGAGCTGAATCCATCGACTACAACCAGTGCCAGGATTTCCAGCCTATGCCTGCCTTGCCAAGAGTTTCTGTTGACACGATTCGTTTGGCAAGCCGCTCATGCAATAGTCGGTCTGCAGTCAGTGTCGATGGTTTTCACATGAGGCACTTTCGGCTTCTTTGCAACGAATCGCTCGAAGTCCTTTCCTACATCTTCGGTATCATTGAGATGATGTCGACTCTTCCCATCCAGATTCGTTTAGTGATGCTGGCTATGCTTCCAAAGCCGATGGGCGGCCTGCGCCCGATCGGGATCTTCACGTCCACGTACCGCTTGTGGGGGGAGATCAGGAGGGAGGTTGCAGTGGAATGGGAGGAGGCTCACTCGGCAAGTTTTTTCTCAGGTAGCGGGTTTAAGAGTGCCGCGGATGTTGTCTGGCGCCAAGCTGCTCGTGCAGAAGGGTCCACACGAACAGGGGGATATGCTGCGACAGTCTTATGGGACATGTACAAGTTTTATGAGTTGATGGACCTTGGGGATCTTGAGGCTCGGTGTCTTAAATTGGGTTTCTCGCGCGCAGTCATCAAGGTTTCGCTGGCTGCTTACAAATCGGCTCGTTTCATTAACATCACTGGGTTCCTGGCTGGGCCCTTCCTGGCATTCAGGGGTGTTATTGCAGGCTGCAGTCTAGCTACAACTTATGTGCGTATCTTTTACATGGATACGTTTTTGCAGGTCTCTGTGGGGCCCTCCACTAGCATCGACCTCTTCATAGATGACGTAGGGATTTCTAGTACTGGCACTTTCAAGCAGGTCTTGGCTGATTTGAAGCCGGCTACGGCAGCTGTTTATGTGGCGGCCACGGAGGATTTGAAGTCTGTTATCTCCCCCGACAAGGCCAACCTTGTTGCCAGTGACGCCACTCTCGGCAAGTTGTTGGCCGAGTGGCTTGGGGCCTTGTCGGGGCCCAGCGCGAACCACTCTACTGCTGTCAACTTGGGGATTGATGACACGGCTGGGAAAGGTAGCAGGGTTCGAGGGAGAGCGGGCAAGCGGAAGCAGAGAGAGAGAGGTTTTCGGAGGAAGGTGGAGCGCATCAAGAGACAGAGGCATATCCTTGGCCGATCTGCGAGAAAGATTTTCTGTAGTGGGCCTCTGCCAGGGATGTGCTACGGAGCTGAAGTTCACGGTCTAAGTAACACCGAGTTAGGTCGTATCAGGCAGCAGGCTGGCAAGTGTCTACGGCCGTCTTGTGGCGGACGATCTTTGTCTGCTGCACTTGTGTTTGAGGATGAGCCTTGCTGGTATGGGATGGTTGCACCGATCGTGAGGTGGAGCATGGAGGTTTGGGCAGCGCAGACAAGGGCCTTTCCATTCTGTTTTAGCATGCCAGAGCTGCGCCGTCTTTGGTCTGCTGTCTTCGGGTCCGCCACCCTTCCCATCACATGGAGACACGTTCACGGGCCCATCAGTGCGTTGTACATGTCTGTAAAGAGGATAGGGTGGCGAATGCGGGACTTCGCCACGCTGATGGATCATCGTGGCACTGCTGTTTCGCTTACTTACGTTAGTCCTACTTTCCTCAATGATATTTTGCGAAGGGCGGTCGTTCGGGACCTTGAGAGGTCCATTGCTATCAAGCTGGAGGTGCCCTGGGACCGTGTGTGTTTTTGATATTGTCAAATCTGAAGCCAGCAAAAAAAAACGCTACACGCCCATGGAAAAAGGAGCTCTTCGTAGTCTGGCATGTGGGGGCTGCTGGACAGCGTCACGGGCTCATGCCCTTGGATACCAGTTAGACGACGAACAGCTGCTCTGCCCTCTCTGTCAGCAGGCCGTTGACACCCCGCATCATAGGCTTTGGATTTGTGAGGCCGTGGGGGACGAGAGGGAGGAGTTGGTGAAAGAGGGTATCATCAAGATGGCGTGTGGGGAGCTCACGAAGGAGGAGGAAATTTTATACACGCGCGGCATCTTCGAGCATCCAGAAGGGTATTGGCCTCAGCCTAGGGAGTTCGGCGGTGTGGAAATCAAATCGTATCGGGACGATCGCGATTTCGTTGACGGAGTGATCGGGGGCCGAAGTTTCGTAGATGGGAGTTTGTTCGGGCATCCGATACCAGAACTTTCGAGGGCTGGATGGGGAGTGGTCCAGGTCTCGGCTGATGGCCAACCCGAGTGCACGCTGCATGGGCCTGTGTGGGCGCCGATTGCTCAGTCGGCCCCTGCGGCCGAGTTTGCAGCTCTAGCACAGGCTTCCCTGCAGCTGGGGACTCCGAGTGATTGTTATACTGACTGCCAGGCGGTAGTCTCGCATTTTAACTTGCCCGCGGCGGCACGACTGTAGCACAAACGCAAGTACGCTGGCCATTTCTTGTACATCAACCAGTGCTGCCACATCTCTGCCTTAACCAAGGTCAGGGCTCACTTAGACCCCGACGAGCCAGAGCTTGACGAGTGTGAGCGTTTTCGCCGTCGGGGAAATGGCCACGCTGACGCCGTCGCAAAGATGGGCGCGCAGGCGCATCCCCGACCCGCTGAGGCCGAGGAAAATCGTGTTCAGAGCTGCATTTCTGTTGCCCGCGCTGTGTGCCGCTTGGCCGCGAAGCTTCTGCCACAGTGGCCGACGCTGAAGTTGGACGGAGTCGAGCTGCGTGCCGAGCATCCTGAGAAACCCCTGGGGCTGCCTGTCCAGGGACACGTGTGGCAGCATTGTAGTGGCATGTGGCGTTGCACGGTCTGTCGCAAAGGGTCCAGGTCCGAGGCAACACCTGGCCCTGGCAAGTGTGTAGGCCCGGCGCAACCAGATTTGGATGCGGCCGAGAGCGATGCGCATGTGCCTGCTCTTTTTCATGTTTCCGATGGCTCTGACTGTTTCCTTTGTGTGAAGTGCGGAGCCTTCCTGCGCCGCGGAGTGCTTGCCAAAAGTAATTTGGCGAACCGTTGCCCAGGTCAGTTCAGCAGGCACGGTCGCACGAGTTTCAACAAGCTCATGGCGGGTAGATACCCGCGTGCATGCACGCGAGGCCTCACGATTGTAGATTCGCCATGTCTGCCTCCGTTCGCCCCTGGCTTGGACCCTCAGGTGAACAAGGAGGCCTGCAACGTGCCGCCCGATTCGCCAGAAAGTGCATTTCGTTGCGGTGTCGTTTCCGCGCCCAGCCTCCAAGAGGCGGCCGCCTCTGCAGCTCCGCAGGAACCGTGTTTGGCTTCCTCGGATTCGGACTAATTACTGGGGGGGGGCTGTTAGCCGACGGGGATCCTCCTGTCTGTTGGAAATCGCCCCTCGGCTTCCCCCCCCCCCCCTGTTTTGGTTTTCTCTTTCAGAAAGCCTTCCAGGCGCCAGGACATCGCTGGTGAATCTGTGGAGGTTTTACGCCAAGGAGCGTCCCTTGCCTGGCTCGTCACCAGGCAAGGTGTATGTGGCTGCTTTGTCGATGTCAAAAAAATTATCCTGGCGAAGGGCCCAACCATACGCAATTCCGAATGCCGCCGTTGTAAGTATCGTCGTTGGTGGAACACCCGATGGGGCCACGAAGCGTGTGAGAGGTGCGCCAAATGGAGGTGGAACTGCATGCGGACCCTGCCACTGGGGCCTTCGGTGGAGCACCCTGTGGGGCCGCGAAACGTGTGAGGGGTGCGCCGAAATGGAGGTGGAACTGCATGCGGACCCTGCCATTGGCGCCCTCGGTGGAGCTCCCTATGGGGCCGCGAAACGTGTGAGGGGTGCGCCGAAATGGAGGTGGAACTGCATGCGGACCCTGCCACTTGGGCCTTAGGCGGAGCTCTCTATGGGGCCACGAAACGTGTGAGGGGTGTGCCGAAATGGAGGTGGAACTGCATGCGGACCGTGCCACTTGGGCCTTAGGCGGGGCTCCCTATGACGCCACGAAACGTGTGAGGGGTGCGCCGAAATGGAAGTGGAACTGCATGCGGACCCTGCCACTTAGGCCTTAGGCGGAGCTCCCTATGGGGCCACGAAACGTGTGAGGGGTGCGCCGAAATGGAGGTGGAACTGCATGCGGACCCTGCCACTGGGGCCTCAGGTGGAGCTCCCTATGGGGCCACGAAACGTGTGAGGGGTGCGCCGAAATGGAGGTGGAACCGCATGCGGACCCTGACACTTGGGCCTTCGGTGGAGCTCCCTATGGGGCCACGAAACGTGTGAGGGGTGCGCCGAAATGGAGGTGGAACCGCATGCGGACCCTGACACTTGGGCCTTCGGTGGAGCTCCCTATGGGGCCACGAAACGTGTGAGGGGTGCGCCGAAATGGAGGTGGAACCGCATGCGGACCCTGACACTTGGGCCTTCGGTGGAGCTCCCTATGGGGCCACGAAACGTGTGAGGGGTGCGCCGAAATGGAGGTGGAACCGCATGCGGACCCTGACACTTGGGCCTTCGGTGGAGCTCCCTATGGGGCCACGAAACGTGTGAGGGGTGCGCCGAAATGGAGGTGGAACCGCATGCGGACCCTGACACTTGGGCCTTCGGTGGAGTAGGGGTATGGTGGAAACGGACGTGTGCCGCCGAAATGGAGGTGGAACCGCATGCGGACCCTGCCACTTGGGCCTTCGGTGGAGCTCCCTATGGGGCCACGAAACGTGTGAGGGGTGCGCCGAAATGGAGGTGGAACCGCATGCGGACCCTGACACTTGGGCCTTCGGTGGAGCTCCCTATGGGGCCACGAAACGTGTGAGGGGTGCGCCGAAATGGAGGTGGAACCGCATGCGGACCCTGACACTTGGGCCTTCGGTGGAGCTCCCTATGGGGCCACGAAACGTGTGAGGGGTGCGCCGAAATGGAGGTGGAACCGCATGCGGACCCTGACACTTGGGCCTTCGGTGGAGCTCCCTATGGGGCCACGAAACGTGTGAGGGGTGCGCCGAAATGGAGGTGGAACCGCATGCGGACCCTGACACTTGGGCCTTCGGTGGAGCTCCCTATGGGGCCACGAAACGTGTGAGGGGTGCGCCGAAATGGAGGTGGAACCGCATGCGGACCCTGACACTTGGGCCTTCGGTGGAGCTCCCTATGGGGCCACGAAACGTGTGAGGGGTGCGCCGAAATGGAGGTGGAACCGCATGCGGAAGGTGGAGCTACACGCGTGACCTTGCCATGGAGCTCCCTATCGAACGTGTGAGGGGTGCGCCGAAATGGAGGTGGAACCGCATGCGGATGGGGCCTTCGGTGGAGCTCACTATGGGTCCACGAAACGTGTGGCCATGATGGAGACGGCGATGATGATGACGACGATGGTGATAAGAACGATGATGATGATGATGATGATGATGATGATGATGATGATGATGATGATGATGATGCTGATGATAGAGGAGGAGGAGGAGGAGGAGGGGGAGGAGGAGGAGAGGAGAGGACGCGGGCACCGTCTCTTCAAAACGAGGACCCAACACCACAGGATGGTTGGGAAAAACCCTCACACGGTTCGTGGCCCCATAGGGAGCTCCACCGAAGGCCCCAGTGGCTGCGCCCGCATGCGGTTCCACCCCCCATTCTGGCACACCCCTCGCACGTTTCGTGGCCCCATAGGGGGCTCCACCAAAGGTCCCAGTGGCACTGCCCGCTTGCGTCCGCCACCACCCAGCACAGCCCTTGTTCCCTGCGCTTCACCCACCCAGAACAGCGCTTCGTAGCCCTATAGGGAGCTCCACCAAAGGTCCCAGCGGCACCGCCCGCATGCGTCCGCCACCACCCTGCACAGCCCTTGCTCCCTGCCTGCGTTTCACCCACCCAGTACAGCGTTTCGTGGCCCCATAGGGAGCTCCACCGAAGGTCCCCGTGGCACCGCTCGCATGCGTCCGCCACCACGCAGCACAGCCCTTGCTGACCGCGTCTCACCCACCAAGTACAGCGTTTCGTGGCCCCATAGGGAGCTCCACCGAAGGTCCCAGTGGCACCGCCCGCATGCGTCCGCCACCACCCAGCACAATTGCGGCATTCACAACCGCATATGGTTGGGTCCTTCGCCAGGTTAATTTCCAAACGGGTTGCTCACTGGGCAGATCGTTGTGCTTTTTGCCCCCCATTCCTCTCGCATTCTGTTCACTTGGCCAGCATGATGCACGGCAGTTCTTTTTCAAAGTGGGGCTCTCGCCCGAATGGCAGGCCCATAAGATACTCGACGTTCCAGGGGGCGCTTGTTGTGAGTTGTGATGAAAAGGAAGGCCCCCTGCCTCGTGGAATCGCCCGTGTGGACGAGCGTTATGGCAAGAGCTCTGCCAAGCTATCGGGCCATGTGTTCCCCCGGCCGTTGTAGAAACCCTTCGGGTAACACTTGGGGGAGGATGGCGGGAAGATCAGGAGGAGGCGGAGGAGGCGGAGGAGGAGGAGGAGGAGGAGGAGGAGGAGGAGGAGGAGGCGGAGAAGGACGAGGAGGAGGGGGCATCTTGGGAGCCTTTTGGAGGCATCTGGGGCCTCCTTGGGCCTCTTGAGGGCCTTTGGGGGCTTCTCGGGCGCCTCTTTGGTCGTCTTGGGGTATTTCTGGCCCGTCCGACGCCGTCGGAAGCCGTCTTGGGGGGCCTCTCTGGGCCGACTTGGGGCCCGCTTGGGATGCTCCAGGGCCGTCTTGGATGCCGTCTTGGGCGTCTTCGAGGCCTCTTGGGCAGTCTTGGGGCCCTCCCGGGGCCGTCTTCGGGGCCTCTTGGGCCGTTCAGGGCCCATCTTTGAGGCCTCGTGGCCGATCTTGGGGCGATCTTGGGGGCCTCTTGGACCGTCTTGGGCTGTCGGAAGGCGAAAAGAAGCACATGCCAACATCCTTCAAAATCCCAAGCAACAATGATTTTGGCCTCGTCGGGCCTTCCTGATGGACGTATTGGAGGCCTCTTAGGCAGTCTTGGAGGCCTCTTGGGCGCCTCTTGGGCCCTCTTCGAATACACATATTTTCTAAAGGCAGGCTTGCAGCTAAAATATTTACTTAACAGCGAGCAGTTAGAAGGTGCACCGACGCTGAGTGGCAATTTCTCAAACAAGCTCTTTTGAATACTTGGGGGATCTACTTTTGCTGGTGTTGATTTCTCTTCTTCATCTTCTTCGACAACCGTCTTGGCGTCTTCTTGGGTGGACTTGGCGGCATCTTGAACCCTCTTGGGCCGTCTTGGCAGCCATCCTGGACCATCTTGGGCGAACTTGGAGGCTATCTTGGCCGTCTTGGCGGCCATCTTTGGCCGTATTGGAGGATTCTTTCTGGTTTTGTGATCCTTTCGGGTGGCCGGCGGGACGGGCCGAAGCCCCAGGGGATAGGTCTTTTGGAAAAGAATCAAAACCAAATCGTGAAAAATCTAGCGCGCCGGGCACCCCCTGTGATAAATCAACAGGGGGCGGCGGATCGAAGACGCCTTCGGAAGCGCCTCTGTGGCCGAACGTTGAGGCCAGAGCCCTGCCAAGCTATCGGACCATGTGTTCCCCGAATCGGTTTGGAAACCCTTCGGGTAACACTTGGGGGAGGACGGGGGAGAGGAGGAGAGTGAGCAATGGGCGTGTTCGGGGCTCCTTGGGGGCTCTTGTGAGCTTTTGGAGGCGTCTTGGGGCCTGCTGGCCGTCTTAGGCCATCTTGAGGCCATCTGGGGCCGTCTTGGGTGCATCTTGGGGTCATCTTCGCTGTCTTTGGGGCCTTCTTGGCCGTCTTGGAGGCATCTTGGAGGCCATCTTGGCCGTCTTGGGCCGTCTTGGGCTCTTCTTGGGGCCCTCTTAGGGGCCTCTTAGGCTGTTATGGGGCCATCTTGGAGGCCGCTTGGGCGCTGTTGGGACGAGGTTTGAGGCCTTTTGGGCCGTCGAAGAGCTGATAAGAAGAAAAAGCTAACATCCTTCAAAACCAAAGGAACATCAATGATTTTTGCCCTTTGGGGCCTTCCTGGAGGACGTCTTGGAGGCCTTTGGGGGGCCTCTTGGCCAGTCTTAGGCCATCTTGGAACCATATTGGGCCGTCTTGGAGGCTTCTTGGACGAACTTGAAGGCATCTTGGACTCTTTCGGGCCGTCTTGGAAGCCATCTCGGACCATCTTTGGCGACTTGGAGGCCATCTTGGACCATCTTGGAGGCTATCTTCGGCCAGCGTGACCATCTTAGAGGCCATCTTGAGCCGTCCTGGAGAATTTGTGGACGTTGGGGTGGTTTATGCTGCCTTGTGCGGCCTTTCGGGTGGCTGGCGGGAAGGGCCGAAGCCCCAGGGGGAGTTCTTTTGGAAAAGAACCAAAACCAAAAGCGAAAGGGTTCAGCACGCCAGGCACCCCTGTGATGAATCAACAGGGGGCGGCGGATCGAAGACGCCTTTGGCCCATCCCGCCACCGTGCCTCGGGGGGCCTCTGGGGGGCCTCTTGGGGCCTCCTGGGCGGCTATTGGGGGCCTCTTGGGGCCTCGGGGGCCCTCGGGGCGAAGGCTTGAGAACTGTCCGTTCGGGTCCCCCATCTGGGCCCACTCTTGGTGCCGTCCTCGGGGCCTCTTTTGCCGTTTTTGAGCCCGTTTGGGCTTCTCGGGCCATCTTGGGGTGATAGGTCTGAGGACTGAGGCTCAGAGGGTTAGGCAACGGACCTGAGGACACGCCCGCTCTGTGCCCAGGGCGCGGTGGCGGATGATGAGGATGAATTGCAGCGTCGTTGGTGGTTCTAGTCCTCCTCCCTCCCTCCAGTCCTCCTCCCCCTCCCCCTCCTCCCTCCCTCCCTCCCTCGTCCTCCTCCTTCCCTAGCCCCCCTCCTCCCTCCGTGCTTCCTTCACTAGTGAGGTCTACTCCAGTCCTCCTCCTCCCTCCCCCCTCGCGCCTGCTGCTGCTTCTCCCCCCTCCCGCCCATCTCTCCGTCTTCCCCCCTCCTCATTCTTCTTCCCGGTCACCCTGCCACCCGGTGGAGCAGGAAGGTGTGGGGAGGGGAGGGGGGAGGACGTTCTTGGGTGATGGCCCCGTCCTCCTCCTCGCCGTCCTCCTGCTGCCTGCTGCTGTCCATCGCCTTTCTCGTCCGCCTTGGCCGCCTCCCGCCCGCGCCGCTGTCGTCGCCGACGTCGCCGTCGTCGTCGTCGTCGTCGTCGCCGTGGTCGCCGTTGTCGCCGTCGTCGTCGGCCTCGTCGTCGTGGCCGCGGTCGTGGTCGACCTCACCGTCGCCTTTGCCGTCTTCTTTCTCGTTATCGTCCTCGTCATCATCGACGTCGTCGTCGTCGTCGTCGACCTCGTCAAAATTGTCGTCGTTGTCGTCCTCGTCCTCGTCGTTGTTGGCCCCATCCGCCCTCCTGGAGTGCTGTCTCGCGCCTAGTGCAGGTACCCCTTCACGCCGGACTTTCAGCTCGAGTTCCAGGGCTCCCGCATAGAGGCCAAACCGTGTGTTGCTTTCTCGTTGTGTGTCTCGATGTTTTGTCCCGCTCTTCTTCACGTCTTTTTTTTCTTCTCTCGTCCGCTCTCGTCCCTTCCTGTCCCTTCTCGTTTTTTTAGTTTCTCACCTCTCTCTCTACCTCTCTGCCTCTCCTTAGGGAACCGATATTTGCAGGAAGGGCACTTGACGTCGCTGGTGTGCTGGCCCTCTTGAATGGGGTCTGCAGCAGTACTGCGGACTATGCAGAACTTACACCTGTCAGAACTTACGTATATATACATATATATATATATATATATATTATCAATGTATATATTCGAGCACCTGGCACTATCGAGGCATATGCCACTATCGAGGAGTAGCCCAATACGAATACTTATACGGGTTCCATGGGCTTGTAACAAAATCAGCCAGTGGGGACCCCAAGCAGTGCGCTGTTACAGTGTGAAGGGGGAAGCAATGCTGTGGAACCTCTGTGATGAAGGCGGTGTCGTATACGCTATGTGGTGCGAGCTATGGACGCGAGCCCTATGCAGTTGAAGCTGTGCGGTGTAAGCTGAATGGTGTAAGCTCTGCGGTTTAAGCTATACGATGTAAGACAGTGTTTAAACTTGTGCGGTGCGAGCCATGTGGCGTAAGTCATGTGGTGGCTGCTATGTCGCGCAGGCTCAGAACACGAGGCGCCCGCCAGGCGCCTCCGGGGCGGCACGGGCGGCAGCGCGGCGAACACCCATCGTACCCTCCAAGAGCGGGGCGCCCACGAGGCGCCCGCCCGGCGGCACGGGCGGCATCGTGGCGCATTCCAGCCCCCCCCCCCAGGGGCGGTGCACCCACCAATCGCCCACGAAGCGGCACGGGACGGTAGACCAGCGAGATGCACCATACCAATCCAGTTCTTCACGCCAGGGCAGCAATCCATTTTAAGTGCAGACACTTTGTTCTGGAACTGGCGTGTGCCAACCCCGCATATTGAGCTACTGCATCCTGGACGTGCAAGCTATGCGGTGCAACCTATGCGGTGCCAGCTATGCTTTGTCAGCTACATCTGTGGTGCAGGCTAGGTGGTGCAAGCTACGTGGTGCAAGCTTATGTGGTGCAAGCTATGTGGTGCAATTTGTTTGATCGTGCCCCTGTGTGACCACCTCCGATGTGCGTGCAAATCCTCCCCCCCAGCCCGCAACTTGTTGGCAAAGCACAAGGCTGCGTCACCGACGATGGCGATGACGATGGTACGATGTTCATGGCGAGGATGACCACAATGCTGGTGATGGTAATGACGGTGGCAGCGATAACCCTGGCAATGTGGATGATGGCGATGCTGATCATGCTGAATAATATGAAGATGATGATGCTGATGCTGCTGCTGATGATGATGATGATGATGCACATGATGATGATGATGCTGATGGTGCTGATGCTGATGCTGATGATGAGGATGACGAGGATGACGAGGATGATGAGGATGCTGGGGGTGATGAGTGATAGCAATGATGATGAGGAGGATGAGGATAAGAAGGAAGAGGAGGATGGTGATGGTGACGGTGATGGTGACGATGCTGATGGCGTTGGTGATGGTTATGATGATCATCATTATCATGATGACGATTATGGTTCTGTTGAAGATGGTATTGATGACGATGATCATGCTGATGCTACTGATGACGAGGATGATGATGTCGCTGATGATGGGGATGATGAGGAGTATGAGGAAGTGCGCGCAGACATTTGACGAGGGCCACGACACCGACGACATCGGCAATGACTGCGATGCCGGTGGCGGGAATGATGATGATGACGTCAATATGAGTGCTGATGATGTTGATGTTGATGATGCTGATGTTGGTGATGATGCTGCTGATGATGATGATGATGATGATGATGATGTTGTTGTTGTTGTTGTTGTTGTTGGTGGTGGTGGTGGTGGTTGTGATCCTGATGATCACGATGGCAATGGTGATGCTTGTATTATTTCACAATGTTTGCGGTCGGGCGATGGTTGCTGAATTGTTTCGGCATGCGCACGCGTGTGGTCCGCATAGCCTTATTAAACATAAACAACTGAACTTGTGATTTTTGTTCTCGGATTCCAGCGAGTCCGCGTGCACATAATTACGGTAGCATTTTGATGACACGTTTTGTGTTATTGAACAGCCATTTCCAAGAGCCATGTCTGAGAGCTGATTTTTTTGTGAATTGGACATGTGCGCAGGGCAGCGTGCGCATGTGCCCCCGCATGGTGTTGGTTGCCCTTTCTCGGGACGGCCGACCTCGCGGGGAGAAACGAGTTGATGTGCTGTTCCACATCCGTGACCTACGCTCCCCCGGGGTTATGACTTCTTGCATCTCTGCTCATAAAGGCCACAGCTGATACAAGCGCATGCTCACCCCATAGTAATATTTGTCAGGGTTGAGGGGGTCGACACCAGGACAAGGGCTGTCATGGTCATATGTATATTGAATACATATATGTATATGGTTGCCACCCCCCAAAGATCATACATACAGGCTTTGGGTCCCTTTCGTCCTCTGCCTCGTCTTTCCACAATTTCCTCCGAAAGGAAGCCTTGGGAAACGTTGCCGGCCTGCGAGGATCAGGGAGTGAGGGGAGGAGGGCGAGGAGGAGGCTGCGGATGATTGAGGAGGAGTCGGAGGGCAACCAACACTGCTATATACCCTAAAGCGTACAGGGATAATTTCCCACCACGCATTCTGCTCTCTCAGATCACTGAGGCGTGCGGGGAGAACTGGCCACCAACCACCTCCATGCTCCAATACTCCTAAGACATCCGAGGGTAATTGGCCAGTCAACACTTTTACCGTGTTACATGTTGACGTGGCCGCAAGTTCGCGGTATTTTTTCAGATAATTCAGAAATTATCCCAGTGCGACCCTACCTAGGAGTTGGAGCATTTAGGAAAGCAACATTCACATCTACTTCGCCAGCTACATTTACATCTACACCTGCATCTATGCTATGCTATGCTATGCTATGCTGCGTTATGCTATGCTATGCTATGCTATGCTATGCTGAGCTATGCTTTGCTATGCTATGCTATGCTATGGTAGGATTGGCTATGCTATGCTATGCTATGCTGTGCTAATGCTGCGTTGCACTATGCTACGCTAAGCTAAGCTAAGATGCTATAAGCTAAGTTAAGCTTAGCTGAGCAAAGCTAATATAAGCTAAACTAGGCCAGGCAAGCTAAACTAAGCCAAGCTAAGCTAAGCTAAGCTAAGCTAATATGATATAGCTAAGTTAGGCTAAGCTAGGTTACGATGAGGTAAGCTAAGCTAAGATGGGATAAGCTAAGCTAAGCTAAGCTAAGCTCAGCTAAGCTCAACTAAGATATGCCAAGGTAAGTTAAGCTAATATGTGATGAGCTAAGCTAAGCTAAGCTAGGCTATGCTACGCTCAGCTAAGCTAAGCTAAGCTAAGATTATCTGAGCTAAGCTGAGCTATGTAAGCTAAGGTAAGCTAAGCTAAGCTAAGCTAAGCTAAGCTAGGGGAACCCAGGGGGCGCAACTGGGGGAAATGCGGGGCGGGGACTTGGGGAACCGCCCGGGGCGGCCTACACTGCCCGGCCCCCTCAAGCAAACAAGGTAAGAACCCTCTAGGCAGAGCCTAGGTAGGGAATTTTAGAATGCAGTAGTGCTTGGTGGTTGTCATTCGTTTTCGCACGCCTCGGGAAATTTAGTAAGGAACAGGGTTTGGTGATTTCGCAGACCACCCAGCGCTACTAGTCTCTAGGATCTTGATGACTGGCTGCAGTCGAGGCCACCAGATACGACAGTTTCGTTGCAACTTTGCTTTGCTGTATGCGCGTGGTTGCGCTCCCACACTGCTGCGGTTCCTTCGTCCCTCTCTCTCTCTCTTTCCCTCTCTCTCGCTCTCTATCTCCCTCTCTCTCGCTTTCGCTCTCTCTCTCTCTCTCTTTCTCGCTCTCGCTCTCTCTCGCTCTCGCTCTCGCTCTCTCTCTCTCTCTCTCTCTCTCCTCTCTCTCTCGCACTCGCTTGCCCACCCACTCTGCTTCCCAAACAGATGTAGAGGGTGATGGGGGAAAGAAACACGCTCCCCCTCTCTCATTCTACTTCTCAGTATTTACATATCAATACCTCTCTCTTTCTTTCCCTCCCTCCATATGTGTAAACCTGTATGTATACACATGTAAGTCTGCACCCCTTGTTCTCACACACGAACCATCCCGCTTCATAATGCTAGATTGCTTGTGATACCCTCTATTTTTTTCTCTCTCTCTCTCTCTCGCTTTCTCTTTCTCACGCGCGCTATCTCTCTCAGTCTGCCTATGTATCTCTCTGTCTCCCCCCCTCTGTCTCTTTCTCTCTCTCTCTCTCTCTCTCCCTTTCGTTCTCCCTCTCAAGCGCATGTGAAAGAGGAGGATTGTACTCACATGGTTCTGATGTAAATTCGACCCTGGCGGGAAACTCACTTTGTGCCTGCGAATGCAATAGACACGTATTGAGTCTGGGGTCTGTTCCGTTCCACATGAAATATCATCGATAGCCGACTCAACTCTAATCTGTTTCAGAATGCAACACAGTGGAGATCCATGCCAAGAACCACCCTGCTTGTCTCCAGGGTGCCCTGGGTTTCTTGGGATTCGATGGTTTTACTGTGGAAGGCGCGACGTTCCCACACCAACGATCAAGGGACGCCCTGGGGTCCCAGGGTTTGGTTTCGTATAGAAGGTGGCTTGTGGACTGGCCTCCTCTGTATTCCTTGCGGCTCTCTGCCTCTCGCGCGCGCGCTCGGTCTGTCCATGTCCCTCTCTCTCTCACTCTCGCTCTCTCTCTCTCTCTCTCTTTCGTTGCTTAAGTTCTCTCTCTCTCTCTCCCCCCTCTCTCTCTCTCTCTTTCTCTATCTCCACACCCCCTCACACCAGGGAGGATGGAGAGGAGGATACCTATATCGTTATGATGCCTTTTCGGTTCCGAATGCGGTTCCATGTGGCATTCCCGAATGGGTTGCAGTGGAATCACATTGGGACACCCGTCAAGACAATATCCCAGTACTCGCACAAGGCATCCGCCGCCACTTCTGTACCGTTTCTGCTTTGAAGCTCTGGCCATTCCTTAGGAACTCATGAGCACCCTGGCTTTGAAACGACTGGCAAACGACGACGAGGTTGCTTGGGATCTCTGCACCACACGACCGTCTCGGGTCCACCGATCTCCATGGCCACTGGCTTGTGTGGCGCTGTGCCAATATCGTCACAGGCATATGGACAGCTGATGCGAATAGCCAGCTTCGAACTCATGACAACGAAATCACTACCCCGCTTAGCGTTCTCTGAAGGCATGTTGGTACCGTCGTCGGCACCAATGAATAAAAACAGGGTGCATCTGAGAACCATCGCAGATCAACCATTCGTATCGCAAATACTGAATTCTGTTGACGAAGGCCTTTATCTCTGTGAGGGTGTTGATAATCATCGGGCCGCGCACCTCGTCGCGGTGTACATAGAAAATCCTGTCTTACACGTCGCGCATGCCAGAGCTGCAACTGCTCGCCCTGGCCAAAGCAGGCCCGATGTCAACAAGGGTGGCGATGACACCTGAATGCTGAATATGCTTCGGGGCCAACGCTGCTACACCACCGTGCGATCCTCCGCGATGTTGCCGCTGCTCACACTCCGTGAAAGCTTGCTGCAACTATCCTGAACTGAACATCTGGAAGCTGCTCGTCTGTCCTCCGATTGAGCCAGGGCAACTGTCGGAACCCCGCTCAACGAGGTCGTCGTAGACTCGAGTATTGCCTCCAAAGGCCTATAAGAAGTTGCTTTAGCCGTGACTAGCCTCATCACTGATACAAGAAAGAACAACACACGAACTGATCTGATCGAACTTACCCATCGTTGCAATTGACGTCCGCCTTCGCTGCCTTGCCTGTACGCTGCCGCTCGGCGAAACCTGCAAGTGCCTCACCTGCTCTCTTGACCTCGGCCCCGAGGTCCGCCTCGTCCTCGGGAACTCTCCCTGCCGATGGAAGCAGGAGCGCGCGCAGAACTTGAGGGGCACCTGTGGCTGGTTTCGGCAACCGGCCCGCGGGGCCCGGCGGAGCAGGCGGTCCGGGGTGCCGAGGCTGCGCTGGCTTCTCGGCCTGCCGAGCCCGCTCGGCTGTTGCCTCGCGCTGCTGCTCGGCGCCATGTGTCGCCTCGCCCCTGCCGCGCCGCCTCCAAGACGGAGTGGAGCTTCTCCGACAACGCTAGGGGGCCACATGCGAACCCTACCCCTACCCTCCACGATTTCTGAGGGGGAGGGTGGGGTTCGCTTCGTTCGGGAGCTCACGTGCGAAGTGAACCCCACCCTCCCCCTCAGAAATCGTGGAGGGTAGGGGTAGGGTTCGCATCTGGCCCCCTAAACGCGCGGGCGCGCCGCCAGAGCCTCCGCGGCACCTCGCCGAGCTCTCCCGCCGTGAGCCCCGTCGCCCGCGGCAGGACCTGCCCCAGCGTGGGGAGCTCTCTGCCTCGACCTCCGCAGGCCTGGGAGCTGAGGCTGATGGGCATGGTTTCCACCACCACCACCATAAGTTGGAGGGGGAAGGAGGAGGAGGAGGAGGAGGAGGAGGAGGAGGAGGAAGAGGAGGACCCCCTCCCCCTCCCTTATGGTGGTGGTGGTGGAAAACAGGCCCATCAGAGGCGACCAGCCTGCGCCTGGACTCCTCGAGCTCGACCAGCTCCCTGGTGATCTCGCCCAGCGCCCTGCCGGCCTCCTCGACATCCCTTCTTTCGGGCGAAGAGAACTATGCACATGCACAGGTCCTGGCCAGGCCCATCCTTGGCCCCAGGATCGGTGCATATGCCTTCCTGGCCAAGGCAGGAGAGCGTATGCACCGAGCTTGGGCTCAGGATGGACCTGGCCAAAATCGGTGTATGTGCATGGTCTTTTTCCCCACATCCTAAGTGGGGTTCTTGTTTTCTCTGCACACCCTCCGCGCAGGATCTCCTCCTCCTCCCTCTCCTCTGCTCCTCTTTGCTTCCTCCTCCGCATCATCATCACCATCACCATCACTCCCCACTCATCATCATCATCATCATCATCATCATCATCATCATCATCATCATCATCATCATCATCACCATCAGCATCACCATCACCATCGCACGATCACTCACCATCATCGGGATCGAACGAACATCATCATCATCATCACTACTCGCTGACTCACCACTTCGTCCCCATCATCATCACCACCATTTACCATCAGAATCGCACGATCACTCACCATCACCACTCATCATCACCACCATCATCATCATCATCACGTCGTCATCATCACCACCACCACCACCATCATCATCATCATCATCATCATCATCATCATCATCATCATCATCATCATCATCATCATTATCATCATCATCATCATCACCATCATCATCAATCATATATCATCATCAAACACCGTCGTCATCATCCCATCACCATCATCCACCAAGAGGGAGCCTCGTCTGTGAGTGAATTGTGAGGAAGTCTCAGGCGGGAGCCCCCTCCCTATGGGGCCCGCAGATCATGTTACTAATCCGAGCGGGTCATCGGATTCCTGTAACTGTCGTCACTTTTGGGCTCCTCAGGTCTGAATTTGGAGGAAGTATCAAGCGGGAGCCTCGTCTGTGAGTGAATTGTGAGGAAGTCTCAGGCGGGAGCCCCCTCCCTATGGGGCCCGCAGATCATGTTACTAATCCGAGCGGGTCATCGGATTCTTGTAACTGTCGTCACTTTTGGGCTCCTCAGGTCTGAATTTGGAGGAAGTATCAAGCGGGAGCCTCGTTTGTCAGTGATTTGCGAGGAAGTCTAAGGCGGGAGCCCCCTCCCCTATTGGGCCCGCAGATCATGTTACTAATCCGAGCGGGTCATCGGATTCCTGTAACAGTCGTCACTTTTGGGCTCCTCAGGTTTGAATTTGGAGGAAGTATCAAGTGGGAGCATCGTCTGCGAGTGAATTGTGAGGAAGTCTCAGGCGGGAGCCCCCTCCCTATGGTGCCCGCAGATCATGTTATTAATCCGAGCGGGTCATCGGATTCCTGTAACTGTCGTCACTTTTGGGCTCTTCAGGTCTGAATTTGGAGGAAGTATCAAGCGGGAACCTCGTCTGTGAGTGAATTGTGAGGAAGTCTAAGGCGGAAGCCCCCATCCTATGGGGCCCGCAGATCATGTTATTAATCCAAGCGGGTCATCGGTTTCCTGTAGCTGTCGTCACCTTTGGGCTCCTCAGGTCTGACTTTGGAGGAAGTATCAGGCGGGAGCCTCGTTTGTGAGTGAATTGCGAGCAAGTCTCAGGCGGGAGCCCCCTCCCTGTGGGGCCCGCAGATCATGTTATTAATCCGAGCGGGTCATCGGATTCTTGTAACTGTCGTCACTTTTGGGCTCCTCAGGTCTGAATTTGGAAGAAGTGTCAAGCGGGACCCTCGTCTGTGAGTGAATTGTGAGGACGCGTCAGGCGGGAGCCCCTTCCTCATGGGGCCCGCAGATCATGTTACTAATCCGAGCGGGTCATCGGATTCTTGTAACTGTCGTCACTTTTGGGCTCCTCAAATCTGAATTTGGAGGAAGTATCCGCCGGGAACCTCGTTTGTCAGTGAATTGCGAGCAAGTCTCAGGCGGGAGCCCCCTCTCTGGGGCCCGCAGATCATGTTAGTAATCCGAGCGGGTCATCGGATTCCTATAACTGTCGTCACTTTTGGGCTCCTCAGGTTTGAATTTGGAGGAAGTATCAGGCGGGAGCCTCGTTTGGTAGTGAATTGCGAGCAAGTCTCAGGCGGGAGCCCCTCCCTATGGGCCCCGCAGATCATGTTATTAATCCGAGCGGGTCATCGGATTCTTGTAACTGTCGTCACTTTTGGGCTCCTCAGGTCTGAATCTGGAAGAAGTATCAAGCGGGACCCTCGTCTGTGAGTGAATTGTGAGGACGCGTCAGGCGGGAGCCTTCCTATGGGTCCCGCAGCTCACGTGGTTCCTCCGGGTCATCCTCCGGCGCGCGCTTCCTCTGGGTCGTCCTCCGGCGCGTATCGGCTGGGACGCACGTCGTGCGCTTCCTCTGGGTCGTGTTCCGCACGAGGACGAGGAGGAGGAGGATTGCCAGGAAAAGGAGGAGGGATGATGCAGGACGAGACAGGAAAGCAGGAAGAGGAAGAGGCTGAGGGGAGGAAGGACGAGGAGGAAAAGGAGGAGGAGGAATGCCCGAGGAGGCCCCAGTAGGTCCCGGAAGGCCCAGAAGGCTCCAGGAGGCCCCAAGAGGCCCCAGGAGGCCCCAGGAGGGGGCAGGAGGCCTAAGGAGGAGGCAGGAGGAGGAGGAGGAGGAGGAGGAGGAGGAGGGGGGGGAGGAGGGGGGAGGAATATGGAAACGAGGAGGAGGGAGGAGGAGGAGGAGGAGGAGGAGGAGGAGGAGGAGGAAGCGGATGAGGGAGAAGGAGAGGAGGAGGACAGGGGATGAGGAGGAGGAGGAGGAGGAGGAGGAGGAGGAGGAACAGAAGGGAGAGGGAGAGCAGGAGGAGGAGGAGGCAGGAGGCAGGAGGGGCAGGGGGAATGGGGGGGAAGAAGCATAACGAGGGGGAGGGGGAGGAGGTGGAGGAGGCAAGAAGAGGAGGAAGAGGCAGGGGTTGAGGCAGGAGGAGGAGCAGACAGGAGGAGAACGAGGAGGCAAAAGTAGGTGGGAGAAGGGAAGGGGCAGGAGGATACCCCCATGCAAGCTAAAGAGATTCTCATGTGGGGTCCTTCCGTCGGAGTAATTCTTTTATTCTTGGCGCCCTCAACCTTCTGCCGAACAGTTCGCGGCACACCTTCCTGCTTCTTGCGCTTCTTGTCCGGTCGCCGGTGATGGAAACCGATGTCTTTGAGCCTCGTTTCCAGCGGTTTTCCCTCAGACAGCTGTTGCTTGAGATGAGCTTGCTGCTTCGCACGAAGCTTGTCGCATGTTGCTGTGATCTCGGGGTCGGCGAGAGTTCCTTGATAGCCTCGATGCTCGATGATATCTCGGCCCGCTGCTTGCGTGCCTCACTGTCTGTTCCGATGCCCGTGCTGCCCTCGTCGACCTCCATGGAAAAAACTCGCTCGGGCCGTGGCGGGCTGGCTGGGGATCGGAGCCTCTTCTCCAAGCTTTCCTTGGCTTGCTTGAGCTCTGTGGCTGTGGCGGCTGCTGACCCTCCTGTCGAGGTAGACGGCACAACTGGACGAGAGGGTAATGCTGGAGCCCGATGTCTTGCTAACGCTGTGGCCTTGCCCTGATCGAGGCCCGCCCTGTTCCACCACCGCTCGCCCGTCGAAACAGACCAACAGTGCTTTTGCAGTACCACGGTGGCGCCCATGCCTGGCGCCTCGCTTTGTGACCAGAAACTGCCACTTTTGCCATCGCGCCGGGGCCGCGTCCGAGACGCCTGTGGTTCAAACGGTTCGCAAAGGTGCGCGGGCCAGAACCGCAGTGCCGTACCGAATATGGGAAGTCGTGAAGAGTGGCACCTTCTGCCTGGGCAGGCCGCTGGGAGGCGCGAAGCTGTCGGGGGCCGCGTCTCCCCCTTGCCAGAATGCCAGGTCCTGAGCGAAACGCTGCAGACTGGAGCCAAAATGGCTACGGACCTGAGGGGGAGGACGAGCATGCGGAGGGCGGGCGGGCGGGCGGGCGGGCGCGCGCGCGCGTGCGTGCGTGCGTGCGTGCGCGCGCGGGCGCGGGCGGGGAAGCGAAGACGAGGAGGGGAGCGCGGGGATGAGGAAGTCGACAAGGACGACGACGACGCACGCCAGCGACGACGCCGGCGACGACGAAGACGGTGACGTCGGCGACGACGACAACGAAAACACCGAAGGCGACGACGAAAGGACCAACGATGGCGGAGTAATCGACGGCGGCCACGGCGACGTGTGCAGGACGGCGCCGGCGACGGCGCTGGCGCGGGCGACTTTCGGCGGGCGGCGAGCGGCGGCGAGCCCGAGCCCCGAGAGAGCCGAGGCCATCCAGCACCTGTGCCCAGGCCACCCGGGAGGCGGCCCTCCGCGCGCGGGATCGCGTCGGCGGCCGTGCCGGCGACGGCGGCGCAGGCGACGACGACGGCGACGACGGCGGAGGCGACGGCGACGTTGCCAATGACGGCGGCGGAGTCAGTGGCGGCGGCGGCGACGGCGGCGTTGGGCGACGGCGGCGCCGACGGACGCCGGCGCCGGCGCTGCCGACGAAGCCGCAGGCGGCCGGCGCTGCCAGCGGCTGCGGCAGCGATGGCCACGGCGGCCCAGCACGGGGGGGAACGGGTCCCGAGGGAGGCGGGTCCCGAGGTTTTTCGCCGTGGGCTTCACTCAGGAGGGAAAGATGCACACAGACACAATTTCATCGTCGACTCCCGGCACATATGGGAATTGGGGGGCAGGACACAGACCCAGAAACTATGGGAACACATGGGGAATCCTGTTATTTGTTTTGTGGTATATTAATTTGTGTGTCCCGGGGGCCCCTTCACTCACGGGGTCCCCAGGGCCGTCAGAGAACGACGCAGGAGGACGACCTGGTCCTGGGGGAGGGCCCCCGGGCCCGGGCCCCGTCTCCCTCGGGGCCCGTGGTTCCCCCGGGCTGCGCTCCTGCCCTGCTGCTGCGCCCTTTCCACTCCACCAGGCCCCCCCTTGCGTCGTGAGCAACGTCACGACTCTTTGGTTGCCATTTTCGCAGGGGCGCCCTCGAGGGCGCGAAGTTACTCGCGCTTCGCGGTTCGGCTCCGACTCCTCCTCACCCTCCTCTTCTCCCCTGGGAGGCGGCGCGAGGGCGCGAAGTTATTCGCGCTTGGCGCTTCGCGCAGCGCGAAGCGCGAAGTTGGGAGCCCTTGTTTTCGGGGGCGGCGAAAAAGGGGGGTGATGATCAGGGGGGGGGGGAAGTCATGGCGGGGGCCATGGGTATCTCCCCAGGTCTCAGGGCGCCCCTTCTCACTCGAGTGCGCCCCCATGCCGCCGGCCATGGTTTGCGCCCCCCCCCCCCCCTCTCTCGAACGACCTCCTCGTGGCCGCCGCCGATATTTTCTTTGGGGCCCCAGGGGGCCCCCTGCCCGGCCCTGGAAGGGACTCGGGGCGCCTGGCCAGTCCCAGGGCTTCAGGGTCTGGACTTTGAGTCGGGCCTGTCCCTCTACAGGAGGAATGTTCAAAAACCGTCAAAAATTGTCAGGCGACCATTTTTTATTACCTAACAGCGAAGACTGATGGTTTCTAATGGTGTCAAAAGAGAGCATCTTGACTCCCCAGGGGGGTCTGCGCGGGTGCCGGGGAAAACCGCGGGCGGGCGTTTCGCCTGAGACTTCCTTGCATTTTATGCTGGAATGGTGCTCTCGCCTAGGCCCCGGCCACATTTTGCTTCAGAATCACGCTCTCGCCTGAGACTTCCTTATATTTAATGCTGGACTCGTGCTCTCGCCTAGGCCCCGGCCACATTTTGCTTCAGAATCGCAGCAGGCTGATGCTGAGGCAGGCTGAGGCTGAGGCTGAGGCTGATGCAGGCTGAGGCTGAGGCAGACTGAGGCCGCAGGACTATGCGGGAGCGCAGCAAACTGAGGCTGAGGCAGGCTGAGGCTGAGGCTGAGGCTGAGGCTGAGGCTGAGGCTGAGGCTGAGGCTGAGGCTGAGGCTGATGCAGGCTGAGGCTGAGGCTGAGGCATGCAGGCTGAGGCTGAGGCAGGCTGAGGCCGCAAGACTATGCGGGAGCGCAGCAGGCTGAGGCTGAGGCAGGCTGAGGCTGAGGCTGAGGCTGATGCAGGCTGAGGCTGAGGCAGACTGAGACCGCAGGAGTATCCGGGAGCGCAGCAGGCTGAGGCTGAGGCAGGTTGAGGCTGAGGTTGAGGCTGAGGCTGAGGCTGAGGATGATGCAGGCTGAGGCTGAGGCAGGCTGACTCCGCAGGACTATGCGGGAGCGCAGCAGGCTGAGGCCGAGGCAAGCTGAGGCTGAGGCTGAGGCTGATGCAGGCTGAGGCAGGCTGAGGCTGAGGCTGAGGCTGAGGCAGGCAGGCTGAGGCCGCAAGACTATGCTGCAGGCTGAGGCTGAGGCAGGCTGATGCTGCTGAGACTGATGCAGGCAGGCTGAGGCTGCAGGACTATGAGGCAGGCTGAGGCTGAGGCAGGCTGAGGCTGAGGCTGAGGCTGATGCAGGCTGAGGCTGAGGCAGGCTGAGGCCGCAGGACTATGCGGGAGCGCAGCAGGCTGAGGCTGAGGCTGAGGCTGAGGCTGAGGCTGAGGCTGATGCTGAGGCTGAGGCTGAGGCAGGCTGAGGCCGCAGGACTATGCGGGAGCGCAGCAGGCTGAGGCTGAGGCAGGCTGAGGCTGAGGCTGAGGCTGCAGGCTGAGGCTGAGGCAGGCTGAGGCCGCAGGACTATGCGGGAGCGCAGCAGGCTGAGGCTGAGGAGGCTGAGGCTGAGGCTGAGGCTGAGGCTGATGCAGGCTGAGGCTGAGGCAGGCTGAGGCCGCAGGACTATGCGGGAGCGCAGCAGGCTGAGGCTGAGGCAGGCTGAGGCTGAGGCTGAGGCTGATGCAGGCTGAGGCTGAGGCAGGCTGAGGCCGCAGGACTATGCGGGAGCGTAGCAGGCTGAGGCTGAGGCAGGCTGATGCTGAGGCTGAGGCTGATGCAGGCTGAGGCTGAGGCAGGCTGAGGCCGCAGGACTATGCGGGAGCGCAGCAGGCTGAGGCTGAGGCAGGCTGAGGCTGAGGCTGAGGCTGATGCAGGCTGAGGCTGAGGCAGGCTGAGGCTGAGGCTGAGGCTGAAGGCAGACTGAAGCTGAGGCTGATGCAGGCTGAGGCTGAGGCTGAGGCTGAGGCAGGCTGAGGCTGAGACTGAGGCAGGCTGCTGCTGAGACTGAGGCAGGCTGATGCTGAGGCTGTGACTGCGACTGCCGTTGCCACTGCGACTGTTGCCACTGCGACTGTCATCGCGAATGCGACTGCGACTGCGAGAACAGCAGAATTCTACAACTGGATTCTCATCTGAATCTTCAGGGGAATGCTTCCAGATATGCTTCTGCACATCGCTGTTAGGTTGCTTTGCCGGGATAATCACTTTTTGGAAATTCTGGTGCATGTTTCGACTATTGATTATTTTTCGTCGAAAATCCCCCTTGTAGGGGAACATGCCCGACGTAAGTCTAGACCTCTGGGGTCCGCGCTGCGAGAAAACCACGACGTCGGGGGTCTCCGGACTGGGCTACGACGAGGATGAATCTGCTCCAGAGCGTTTTGGAGCGCTTTCAGAGCGTGCTGGAACGCCCTGAGAAGGCCGCGGCGCCCGATACATCCTCCAGAGCTGCCGCATCTCGATGTTCCGCCACAAACAAATATGCACAGACACCCTCCAATGGATTGTTCCTGGGCCTCAGGGGATGCTGGCGGTGTATAAATCACCACTGGGTGCCAGCGAGTTTATACACCGCCGCCCTCCCTGAAGGTATCTGCAAAGTTCGTCGGAGGGTGTCTGTGTATACATTTTCGTGACGTAGACTTCTCCTCGCCCGATGCTATGCTAGTCTTGGGTTCGTCTCAGGTCCGGGTCTCTCTCTCCCCCCCCGTTCCTTCTCCCCCGTTCCCTCCTTCCCTCCTCCCTCTCGTTCCTCCCCCGCTCCTCCCTCCTTCCCTCTCGTTCCTCTCCCTTTCTTCCTTCTTCCCTCCTTCCCCCCGTTCCCTCTCCCTTTCTCCCTTCATTTTATCCTCCCTCTCGTTCCTCCCCCGATGCTCCCTTTTTTCCAGCCGCGCTCCCTCGAGTCTCCCTCCCCCCCCTCCCAGGAGGGAAAGAAATGGGACACGAACAAAAAGAATCGGCGATGCCCAGGACAATATATGGAAAATGTGGGAAGCGGATGGGGACGACGAACCTCCAGGAAATATTGGAAATAAGGAGAGGATTCTAGGAGTTGTGTCTATTTATTTGTGTATCTCTGGGCTCCTTCCCTCTCTCGTCCCTCCCTCTTTCCTCCATCCTCCCCCCCTCGGTCCTGCTCGGAACGTCGGAATGCGCTCCCCCGGCTGACGCACTCAGACGCGCGCTTCTCAGGACAGTCGAGCCAATTGGAACCGACCCAGACATCGACGTGCTGATTTTTGTCAGCGCCCGTTATCCAGAAGTGCCGACCCTTTCCCCATGGCCAGTTTAGTTTGTCATCCCGAGCCGTCATTTGACGGTCCTGGGACCTGGCGAGGGCGACCAACCACCGCCCGTCGTGTGTTTTCGCGACGCGAGCATGGCGATCGAGGGATACCGCGCCCTCCTGCGTCTCCTGCCATGCAAGCCGCCACTGCGCATCGCAACTCGACCGGAGCCCAGGACCCCATCCTGCTGCGGCACTCTTCGAGCCAGGTCGATCCGTGAGGGTCCCGCGGCCCGAAGCAAGGCAACCTCGCCCGTTGCGGCAAGAGCTGCGACGCCGGGTTCTCGGGGCCTCCGTCCTCGCGGGCCTCCCTCCTCCCCTTTCCCCTCCGCCTCCTCCTCCTCCTCCTCCTCCTCCTCCTCCTCCTCCTCCTCCTCCTCCTCCTCCTCCTCCTCCTCCTCCTCCTCCTCCTCCTCCTCCCCCTCCCGCCCGACCGCGCAGGCACCCGGGCCGTGGCCGTCTTCTTCCCCGGGGTCCACGGCGGCGTCGGCCCGTGCCCCGCCGCCCCCCGCGGGCCGCGCGAGCCTTCGCGCCCGCGGGCGCCCCGCTGTCCTGCGGCCCTCGGGGAGGGGGATCGCGTGCCGGGCATCGAGGGGGAATCGAGGAGCCTCGAACTTGATATTATCCCTATCCCTAAGTTTGACACGCCAAAAGGCGATGACAATCTTAGGGACGCGCCCACAAAACCAAGGGGAATCCCTGAGATTGGCATCGTGATGAGGCGATGCCCAGCATAGGGATCGGTAGGGCAACAAAAAGTGGCATAAACATCACAACTCGGAGGTCCGCGCGGATTTCTCGGATCGGCGCTGGAGCCCCCTCCCTGGCGCGCGGAGCGCTCCAGGGGCGGCGCCGGAGGCGCCGCCGGGGGGGCCCCAGCGCCGATCCGAGAAATCCGCGCGGACCTCCGAGTTTTTAATGTTTACGCCACTTTTTGTTGCCCTAATTGGGGTCAATCTTCGAGGATCGGGGGTCGGGGCTCTCTGGGATCCCAGAGGACCTGAGGAGGCACCGGTGCCGCTGAGCCCTCCCGCAGCGCCAGGGCTGGGCTCGCCTCGCAGTCCTGGCCAGGGCGCGTTCCCGGAGAGGTCGGGGGAAGTGCGGCGTCGGTCCCCGTCTTGGCCCCCCCAGGATCGAGGGGTGAGGCTCGGGGATCGGGTCTCGCAGGAACGGTCGGCAAGGGCTCCCACGACGGCGCGAAGTTATTCGCGTTTCGCGGTCCTCGTTCCTTCTCCCCCTCCTCGTCTTCCTTTTCTCCCTTTGGCGGGGCGGCGCGAGAGCGCGGAGTTATTCGCGCTTCGCGGAGCGCGAAGCGCGAAGTTGGGAGCCCTTGGGTCGGGGGCCCTCGGGCGGTTTGGTGACCGCACCGTGGGGTGAGCCAGTGGGGACTCGGGGGTGGCCGAGCGGTTTCCGTGCGTGGACCGTTCTCCTTGGGCGTCTCGGGCGACCGGGGCCTCCGAGGTCCCAGGAGACCGCGCGGTGGAGGACCGTGCGTTGTGGCCCCCGCGGTCACCGCTCCTTCAGGACCCCCAAAACGGGGGTGGGCGTTCGTTGGTCGAGGATCGAGGGTTTAGGCTCGGGGATCGAGGATCGAGTGTTGCGGCTCGGGATCGGGCATCAGGGTTCGAGGATTCAGGATCCGGTTTCTCGAGGCTCAGAGACCAAGGATCGTGGTTCGAGGATCCGGGATTGAGGCTCAGAGTTCGAGGATCGAGGATCGAGGATCGGGATCGAGGATCGGGGATCGAGGGAGGATAGGGGGACGATCGATGATCTATGATCTGGGATCGAGGATCGGGGATCGAGGATCGAGGAGCTGGCATCGAGAATGGGAATTTGAGGGTCGGGGATCGGGAATTGGGGATCAAGGATCGGGATTCGAAGATCGACGACCGAGATTCGGATCAGGGTCGGGGTTCGAGGGTGAGGGATCGATGTTCGAGGATCAATTGTCGAGGGGGGTCGAGGATCGAGGGTTTCGTTTCCCCTCCCCTTGGGACCAGGCCCCGGGGGACCTGCGGAGAGCTTTGGTTTAACACCAACCGCCCCAGTGACCCTCCATGAAACCAGCAGCATTGCTCCGCTTCAGGGCTTTCTTATAATGCGGCTCAGGAGCAGCATTCAAGTGGCGTAAGCTCAGGGCGGGAAACATCCATTGAGCTGGAAGCGGCGATGCATCGACGATGAGTCAGCTCCAGGCCCCCGATAGCAAGTTCGAACATTCCTGGGCGGGGTGGGCTGTCGGGCCCATCTCGGCGAACCGTCTCCAATTCCAGCTCGATGTTCTCGCCTGAGCATGTCCCCCCTGATGTAGCCACCTCGACGGCGGCGGGAGCAAGCTGGGGGTCTTCTCCCTTTTGATGTGCAAGCTGGGTGACGGCCCCGGACGGAACAATTCCACGCCGCACGGCCCGCGCACGAAAAGAGCTCTGCTTGCCGCAGGCCTGCCCCAGAGGGTCGAAGACGACGACGACGACGATTCTCACGACGCCGACGACGCCGCCGCCGACGACGACGACGACGACTTCGACGACGGCGACTTTTACGACGACGACTTTTACCACGCGCCAGCCCTGCAGACGCGGCAGAGGGTCGAGGAAGCAAGCGCGGCACGATGCATAACCTCTCCGAGCTCCGCGCGGGCCTCTTGGATCGCCGGGCCCCTCTCTTCCTGGCGCGCGGAGCGCGCCAGGGGGGCGGCCCCCACGACTTTTCGAGATGGCTCCGAGGAGGTCGAGTTTGGGTTCAAGGCGGCCCTCGAGCCCATCAAGACGGCCCCAGATGGTCTTCAGACGGCCGCAGACGAGGAGGAGGAGGAGGAGGAAATGAGGAGCAAGAGGTGGGTGGCAGCGTCCTCGGACGGACACCGACGCCGACAGCGACGGCGACATGAGGAGGCGGAGGAGGACGATGACGACGACCGGGCGCGCCCAGGTGCAGGACCCCGGGGCGGAACTACTGCCCCGACGCCCTCTTCCCGACGGTTTGCCGGAGGCCCGCCGCCGACGCGGCCGCCCCGGTGCTGAGCCGCCGCCGCTGGCGGGCCTCCGCCGCCGCCGCCGACGGGCCTCCGCCGCTGCCGCGGCCGCCGCGCAGTAGGCTCGCCGCCGCCGCTGCCGCGACAGGGTGGCTTTTGTCGCCGCCACCAGGTGGCCCTCGATGATCTTCAGGGCGTGACCCATAACCGCGAAGGGTCTTCAATGTTGAGGACCCACCCACCCTAAGCTTTCGGCGGGGAGTAGTAGTAGTAGTCGTCGTCGCCGTAGTAGTAGTAGTAGTAGTAGTAGTAGTAGTAGTAGTAGTAGTAGTAGTA
>CAUYUJ010014936.1:292048-304548 GCA_963575745.1 Prorocentrum cordatum
TCAGAAGGCGGACGGAATTCTCAGAAGCCCTCGCGCTTGTGTTTTCCGGGACGCCTTCGAAAACATCTCAGAAGGTTGTTGGTTTTCCGAGCCTTTTCAACAGGCCCGCCCCTTCTCATCTCCCCCCTGGGCTCGCCGTCGATCTTTCGCCTGAGGAAAAGGGGGGACGAAGCGTATCCATCGATCCCATGCCCATGATCAGCCTGGCTGAGATCGATGCCCCCAGAATGTGTGGGGGTGAGGCGGAGGCGGAGAGGTTAAGAGCCAGCATGATGAGTGGACGGAAAATGGATGACAACGGAGGCATGAAGAGGAATAATAGGAGGAGGATGAGGAGGAGGAGGAACAGCAGCAGGAGAAGGAGGAGGATGAGGAGGAGGAGGAGGAAGGGGAGGAGGAGGGGAGGAACAGTAGCAGGAGAAGGAGGAGGAGGAGGAGCAGGAGGAGGAGCGAGACTCCCTGGTGGGAGGCTCGTGGAGCTGCCCGGCGCGGATGTAGACTGCTACCGCGTCTCGTGGCCGTTCATGCGCTCCCCCGCCGCGTTGCTGGGAGAAGTTGGCGTTTGGGAGGAGAGGGTGAGGAAAAGGAGGGCTTGGGCTAGGGGTGGAAGTGCGAGGGTATGGTCGAGTGGGGGGAGAGGCTGACAAGTGAGAGGAGGACAGGGAGGAGGAGAGGAGATTAGGATTGGGGGGGATGGGGTTGGAGAATAATTGTGATGTCAACTGTTGGGAGTGCCAAGCTTCGAAGTCATACATTGCGGGGACGTCTCAGGCGAAACGCCCAGCCCGACCCAACGTCACGTCTGATGGCGCGACTGGGAGGAGTTCTCTGTGAGGAACTGGGGTTCAGTGAATGGATCGATGAGGGCATCGATGAGGAGGGGCTTCGTATGATAGGGAGGTAATGGTCATGGCCATGGTAATGGTTATGGTCATGATTATGGTCATGGTCTGCTAATTTTAATGCTAATACTAATGCGAATGCTAATGCTAATGGTAAGGGTAATGGTAATGATAATGGTAATTGTGCATCGGCGAGTTCGCCGCGCCGCTACGAGGTGGGCCCAAACTTGGCCCCTGCCTCGTTTGGGAACGGCCAATTCTCAGGATCATCATATGTTGGCCAGCAGCCAGCAGTTTAGCTCGCCGAAGCTCCCTCGCCCATTCGACCACCGAACCGGGCGACTCAACACCGTGCAGGCGGGCGACCTTAAATGGGTCCAGCAAAGGCGAAGCGGAGGAAGATGATGGCATGATGATCTGCTGGGAAAGGATGAGAGACAGGAACATGAGGAGGATGAGGAGGATGATGAAGAAGAGCAGGAAACTCTGCGGAACAGTTAATCGCCTAGGGACATGGGGCCTCAGTGTTCTTGAGGGGCTGAAGGAGGGGCCTGAGGGAGTCTCTCCATCGGTCGCCTCACCTTCTGGTGACGTTCCGCCCTTGTCTTGTTCGGAGGCAGGGCTGGACCCGGGGTGGACAGCTTAGCTCTAGGTCGGTCAGAGTTGTCCAACGTCGTCAACACTTTTTATTTGGATCGGTTGGCGCGTATGAGTGTGTAAGCACGTAAGGGAGAGGGGGTTCTTACCTGCTCGCAAAGAACCGCCCATAACCTGTCCCCGCTCGGGGTCTTGAAACGACTGCCGACGTGGCGCTCGAGGACTCCAGCAAGGAGACGCACATCGTATCAAAGGGCCCGGACGGCGAGGTTCTGTGGCACCGTGACGCGTTTTCTCTCTCAGGGCGGAGGCCTCTCGCCGCTCTTGGGTTTGGAGGCCTCTGGGGGCCCTCGCCGGGCCCCAGTGCCGTCAAACTGCGAGTCAGGATGAAAAGCCGGCCCTGGGGAGGAGGGTGGAGACTTCTCTGGGGGCCGCGCATTGAACACATCAGGACGTCGGATGTCTGGGTTGCTGCGTCCGCGCCAGGGCTTGTGATCCGCTCGCCAGTGGGGCCCCCCCTTCCGCCCGTCCGTCTGATGGGCCACCCCCACCAGCCCGCCCTTGGGGGGGGGGGGGCGCGCCCAAGATGCCCCCAGAAGGGACCCACGAAAGCCATGGGAGACCCCCAAGAAGGCCACTGGAGGCCCCAAAGAGGGCCCTAGATGGCTTCAGAAAACCTCTGCAGGGCCCCAGCTCACCAAGACGGCCCAAGAAGGCCCCAGGACGGCCCAAGAGTGCCTCTTGGACGGCCCAAGAGTGCCCTTTTGGACGGCCCAAAAGAGCCCTAAAACGTCCAGACGGCGTTTTCCGTGCAATGGCTGCGCTCACGCCAGCCAGCCTGTCTTTCCCGTACCTCTATCACCCTCTCTCTCTCTCTATTTTTTTTTTGTTTTCTCTCTCTCTCTCTCTCTCTCTCTCTCTCCCCCAGGCCAGGCGTGAGACCGTGCTCCGCACGGTGGGCGGGCAACCGAGCGACCGACCACCGCCTCCGCCTGGAGAGGCGCCGTGGGCGGTTCCCACAGCCCAGCGGTTGTGGCTGTCTCTCCCTCGCTCCCGAGGGAGGATGCGGCGGGCGGGGAGGGGAGAGGACGCGGCGGGCGGCGGCGGCGGCGGAGCGCGGCGGGCAGACGAGGCTGACGGCCAGGATGCAAAGAAAGAGCAACGGTAGGAGGAGGAGGAGGAGGAGGAGGAGGAGGAGGAGGGAGGAGGAGGAGGAGGAGGTGGAGGAGGAGGAGGAGGAGGAGGAGGGGAGGAGGAGGAAAACGGGCCCTAGAAATCCGGGCCTTCGCCGGGACGAGCTCTTCATCCTGGGCCGTCTTGTGACGGCCCGCCCCGTGGAGAGCCCCCGGGGGGGGGGGGGCCGTCCCGAGCTCGGCGAGCAAGAACCACCTCTCTCATCAAGGGCTCCCTCGAGGGCGCGAAGTTATTCGCGCTTCGCGCTTCGCGGTCCTCGTTCCTTCTCCCCCTCCTCCTCGTCCTCCTCTTCTCCCTCTGGGGGGGCGGCGCGAGAGCGCGAAGTTATTCGCGCTTCGCGCTTCGCGGAGCGCGAAGCGCGAAGTTGGGAGCCCTAGCTCATGCTGCATGCACGGTCGAGGCGCTGGCGCAAGGACCTCTTCGGGCTCGGGAGGGGGCCGTCTGTCTGCCCCCTTGGCCCTTGCGTGGCCGGGGCACCCCTTTTGCGTGGCCGAGGCCAAGCGCGGCTGGAAGGGCCCCTTCGCTCCTTGGCCAGTGCTCCCCAAGAGCACGATCGCCGTGCACTTTGCGCGGCGCGGGTGTCGCTCTCGCACCTGGACCGCGCGGCCAGGGCTCCCGCGCGACGCGCCTGGCCCGCCCGGGCGCGCGCGCAGGCGCCCGCGGGTGGCGTATGCCGTCGGGGGCGCGTGCCGCATTCTGCACCACGCGCTGCTGCAGGCGCGCCGCGGCCTTGAGCCGCGGGGGTGTCGCCCCCCGCCCGCGACCGCTGCGAGCCGACGACGTCGTCGTCGTCGTCGTCGTCGTCGTCGTCGTCGTTGTCGTCGTCGTCCGTCGTCTCCGTGTTCGCTGTCATCGTCGTCGCCGTCGTCCGTCGTCCGTCGTCCGTCGTCGTCAGTCATCATCGTCGTCGTCGTCGCCGTCGTCCGTCGCTGTGGCTGTCGTTCCCACGGTCGTCGTTGCTGTTCGGCGGCGAGCGAAGGGGGGAAGTGAGAGGGGACGGGCCTCCTGAGAAGACTCGGCAGCCCCCTGGCCTTCGGAGACGTTTTTTTCAAAGCCCTCAACCGAACACAGATTTGTTTCAGAAGGCGCGAGGACTTCTGAGAAGTCCCACCGCCTTTGGGAAGGCCGTCTCCTTCTCAATTCCCCCCCTCGCTCGCCGCCGAGCTGTGGCCGTGGTCGCCGTCGGCGCCGCCCGTGCCCTCGCCGCCGCCCCCCGACGTCCAGGGCACCTGCTGCCCCCGCTGCCCGCCACTGCTGCCAGCCCCTGGTGCCGCTCGTCCACCGCCGCCGCCGTCACAGCGGCCACGCCGGCGCCGCCGCCGCCGTCGCCGCCACCGTCGCCGCGGCCACGCCGGCGCTGTTTGTTGTCGACGCCGCCGCCGCCGCCCTGCCAGCCGCGCGGAGGCGATGCGGGGCACCCCGCCCTCGGCGCCGTGCCGCGAGGCGCCCTCCGCTCCCCTTTCGCCCCCCCGCCCCGCGGTCGCCGCCGCTGGCGCGGCGTGCTGCCGTTGGCGTCGCCGCCGTCGACGGCGGCGGCTGCGTCGTCATCTGCGCGTCCGCCGCCGTCGGTGTCGACGCCTGCGCCGCCGCCACGTGCTTGGTCGGTCTTCGTTGGCGTCGGCATCGGCGTTCTCGACTTCGTCCTTGACTCGTCGACGCCCCTGCTGTCGCGTCTGCTGCTGCTCCTTGTCCTTGCTCTCCTCGAGGAGGGAAGGGGCGGACGAGGAGGAGGAGGAGGAGGAGGAGGAGGAGGAGGATCAGAACACCACGGCGCGCTGACACATAGAAGTTCGAATAAGCAACCAACTGCGAAATGGAGAAGATAATTATACTTCGATTGGTACTCAGGGGCTGTATTGACACGGAAGCCTTCGATGTGGAGACGCTTTTATTAGTACGGCATGCCGATCATCGCAACATTTCTTGGCTAGAGAATCGGCCTGTCACCAGAACTGGATGTTTTGAGGGAGGAACAACCACCCAGACTGGACAATTGGCGTTTACCAAGCAGCCTTGGGCGTTTACTAAACAGCCCTGCCTTGTTAGTTAGATTCTTTCAGTGGGGGCGTTCAGTAAACGGCTCCGCTTGTCGGGATGGTTGTTCTGGGGGTGGATTTTTTGCCCTCTAATGCTGGCGTCCATGGACATTTTCCCGAAAGGATTGTTCCATGCTGACATGTCCGATGCCACGGGCGAGCAATAACGCATGGTGTGTCCATCCTGCCCCCTTGCAGTGCACGGGTTCTCCGTGCACTCCCACGGTTTGCGCACTCCGACGAAAGTCGTCGTTGGTTCAAGTCGTTCAGCCGGGTGCAGGCACTGAGGGTGCCCCGCGGGCTTTCTCGATGAAGTTGCGTCGCGCGACACGACCCGTCGGTCTCCAACCCGCGAGTTTCGAACAGGAATTTGAAATCGGCAACGACCTCTTGACGGCGTGGCGCGTCGACAATACGTCACCCAAATATCTCTAGCGCAAAGCCAGAGGACAGCACATCCAACTCAGTACCAGACATGTTCTTCTCGTTACGAGGTGCTTTGGCCTACGCGCTACGCATTCAAAAATGATTAATCGTGTATGCTCTATCCGTCGACAACGTACAAGAACCTACGCACCTTCAAGTTCGGAGGCTCCACGCCGCTTCGAGGAAACTCATCGTCGACCCGGACGTGATAGTTCTCCCCGCAACGAACTCAACACGGGAACTCGATAAGTTGACATTCGAACCTGCTGTCGAAGGAGTCGACGAGCAGAAATTATATGTATGTGGCACACGAGGCACCGTCCAAGCAGGAGCCCGTCGAACCTCCAGTCGACGTTCTTTGTAAGTCTCCTTGGCTACGATAGGTTCGCGTCGTGTCGACTCTCGTCGACCTCGCCGCAGGCGTTCAAGGTTGAACGCCGCCAGTGGCCCAGAATCGACTAACATGAAACGATTGGGCGATCGACGAGCCGCAAATCGTTCAAGGTTCAACGATCCACGCCGTGTCAGAAACCAACGCCGGGGTCGTCACGACACGAACCTGCAGTACATGCACGATCCTGCCACGCTTCATCGGCTCTTGCAGCAGCGCGGAACCTGGACGAGTGCTACCCGACCTTGACTGCTCCGCACGACTTCCAGGCGGGACCTTCGACACCCGGGGGCCCTCCGCGGCCTTCGGGAACTGGGCGGCCGAGCCATCAAACCACCCCCGACCATCGAAGCGAAACGGCTATATATACATATATGTATATATGTATATATATATATATACACGCATATGTGTGTATATATATATATATGTATATATATGTATGTATACATATACATACACATATACATACATACATACATACATACATACATACATACATACATACATACATACATACATGCATACATACATACATACATACATACATACATACATACATATATATATATATATATATATACATATATATATATATATATATATATATATACAGACATACCCGCGCACGAGGCCCGGGCGCTCGGGGTCGCGACCTGGAGGGGGCGTGTCGGTACCGGGGTCTCTGAGACCGCTCCCAGAGCACCCCGGAGGAAGACGCTCCCAGAAGCCCCCAGGGGACTTTGACAAGCTCCTCCAAGACAGCCCAGATAGCCCCAACGTGGCCTCAGATGGTTCCAGACCGCAGATCCACAGCGCAAGAGGCCTCCAAGAGGCCTCAAGAGACCTCCGAGAGGCGTCCCGAGAGAGCCCGAAGAGGCCCCAATCCTTGATTTCCAATGATTTTCCAATGCTTTTCAGGGGCTCGCGTTTTCGACCTTCCGACGCTCCACGGCCGCCGACGACGCCACCAAAACCGCCCCGAGGCCGCCCAAAAGGTCCCAACAGAGCCCCAAAACTGCCCCAGGGAGCCCGAACATTGCCCGGGACGAGCTTCAGACGGCCCAAGAGAGCCCCAGAGCAGGCCCAAGCTGGGCCCCAGAGCAGGAGCGGGAGGCCCCAAGGCGCTCCAAAACGGCCCTGATGGCCCCAACGTGGCCTTAGAAGGGCTTTAAAACGGCCAATGCACAGCCCAAGAGCCCTCCAAAAGGCCCCAAGAGAGCTCCGAGAGGCGTCCTGGGAGAGCCCGAAGAGGCCCATATCTTCATTTCCAGTTGTTTTTTCCATGTTGTTTGCATTATTGCATATTTCTCTCGCGTCAGCAACTTCGAAGTCAGAGCAGCTGCCAACGCCAAGCGTTTACCAACGGAATTATTGAGACGACAGCTCCAGTTACATGGTAAATTGGCCAGGGACTCCCCGGGAAGCCTGCCGAGAGCAATGCTGTTCGAGAGAGGCAGTTGCCAGCCAAGACGATGGAACAATTCACGCTCCCGTGGGCGCCCGCGCCTGCAATGGGCTACACATATGCACGCCCAGGCTCTTGAGGCAGCAGGGGGCAACTCTGACCATCTGCACGACCTTCTGACAGGCTCTCCAGCACAATGGCACAAAACCGTTGACGATCATTGTATGTAATATCGTTCTCCAGTCTCCCTGTCTTCCCCCCTCCGCGCTCCCTCTCCCCCTGCCCTTTTGCATGTTCAGTGTGCGCTGTGCGAGTGTAGTGGTACCCGCCTTCCAGCACTGGTCTATTTTCAGTGGCTGTGACCCGGCGCGCGTGCATTCTGCATAGTTTTCTGCACGTTTTCTGGCCTTCGTTTTCCATGCCAATGTGTGCCGATGCGCCGTCTAGGCGCGGCTTCCTCTGTTCTGTTCTGTTCGCATTCTTGCGTTCTCGAGCGCGCTCGAAGACGGCCGAAGACGCCCTGAAGATCGCCCCGAGACCGCCGAAGAGGCCCCCCAAAGGGCCCAAGACGGCCCAGGAGAACCTGAAGACTGCCCAAGAGCAGCCCAAGGCTGCCCAAGAGAGCCCCAGGACAGGCCCAAGCTGGGCCACAGAGCGGGAGCGGGAGGTCGAAGAGACCAAGAGGCAAGAGGGCTCAAGAGAGTTCCGAGAGATGCCCCGAGAGAGCCCTGAAGAGCAGCCCAAAATTGCCCAAGAGAGTCCCAGGAGAGGCACAATATGGGCCCCAGAGTGGGAGCGGGAAACACCAGGGCGCCCCAGGACGGCCGAGATGATTCCAGCGTGGCCCAAGAGGAGCTCAAGACGGCAAACACAGCCCAAAAGGCCTCCAAGAGGGCCCAAGAGAGCTCCGAACGATGTTTCGAGAGAGCCCAAAGAGGCCCAACTCATTGATTCGCATTGGTTTGTTCGATGTGTTTCGCTTTCTCGCGTTATCGAGCTTCCAACGGAAATCGTCGTTGTGACCACAGCGGGGCTTACAGCGGCACCCGTGCCTCATCTGCGACTAGAACCTAAGCGCGCGTAGCGCGCGCGTGTGTGTTTCCCTGGGCCCCGTCATGTATGATCCAGTCAGGTCTAGATCTTACGCTTATCCACCGAACTCATTGTATGTGGCCACATCTCTTGTCCACGTGCAATGATGGAAGTCGGCGCTGCACACGACGCGCGGTGGTGTGGCAAAGTTTGGGTGCGTGCGGATGTACAACATGACGTTAGTGTAGGGGGATTTTGTTTTTGGAACCCGTTTCGGGCAAGCAGGAACTCAGACATGATGCGGCTACGTTTGGCCCACGCAGAAAAAAAACGACAACACGTTTAGCGACTGCGAAGTGTTGACAGTTTCGAAAGAGGCTCGGGGAATTTGCAGCATCAGGGACATCACATAGCCAACGTCCGTCATCCTGCGAGCTGCCTGCTGTTAGGATTTGTTGCATCGGAGAGCGAAACACTGCGCGAGGCACTGAAGCGACTCTTTACAACTACGCGCGACGGCGTTGCCAATTTGGGCGGCATCCGCGTGATCTTCGTGGCCGCCTAGCATTCGCTTTCCGCGACAAAAACGAACAATGCCACAACAACATATTCGCATGATTTTCCCTTCTGACCAACCGTACCTGTTATTATAAATTGAACCGCGCGCGGGGTAATGTTTGACTGCGATCGTTTGACGGCCTTTTCGGTCTGTCAGTTCTGTCGTCGATTTGCAGACGGATGCGAGTCTACTCTTGTCTGCTCCCCTCTCGACTGAGGGGGGCTAGTTTGGTGTCCCGCTAACGTTTGGGCCCGCGTGCGTCAGGCACCCACCCTATCTGCCGACGTTACATGTTGTGCGCCCGGGCTGCGAGGAAATATTCCCTTTTCCTCGCCTTTCTCGCGCCGCAATACATTCTACGATCAGCTAGAAGAAGATGCTGGGTACTCTGAGTCTCGAAGTCATGATGAGCAGAGAGTCCGAGAGACGTCAGGACATGCCAGAGGAGCCGAGAAGGCCAACGAAATGCATTCCATACTTGGCGATTCGTTTGGCCCCTTTGGCCTGCACCCTTGGCCTCTGGAGCGGCTCGCGAGGCACGTGGATTGCATCCCTTGGACTGCACCACGTCGGCGGCGCTTCGCTATTGCAGTAACCAGTGGTTTGGGGTCCACGGCAGTCCAGTATTTTGAATGGCGGTTGTTCGAGGGGTCAACGGAGGCCGTCACGTGTGACACCTCCTCGTGTCTCCAGGCTTGGGAGGGCCGTGATGAGGATGGTGGGGGTGATGATGATGAATGTAATGATGATGCTGATGCGAATGCGGATGCGGATGCGGATGCGGCTGTTGATGCGGATGGTGACGATGCGGATGTTGGTGATGATGACGACGACAATGGCGATGACGACGAAAATGATGACGATGATGGTGACGAAGACGGTTGAGTTTAGTAGTATAATGATGATGTCGGCGATGTCGATGATGATGATGGTGGTGGTGATGGTGGTGATGGTGGTGATGGTGAGGATGGTGAGGATGATGATGGTTGCGGCGGTGGTGACGATGCTGATAGTGTTGATGATTGTGATGGTGGTAACAATGATGATGGTGATGATGATAATGATGGTTGCGGTCGTGGTGATGATGATGCTGACGGTGTTGGTGATGATGATGGTGATGATGATGATGATGATGATGATGATGGTGCGGATGATGCGGACGATGAGAATGATGGTGTCGTTGATGCTGACGATGACGGCGATGACGACTACAATGATGACGATGGTGATGGCGATGACTGTGTCGGTGATGGCGATGATGATTGTGATGGTTATGATGGTGGTGATGGTTATGATGATGGTTCAAGTGGTGGTGATGATGAGGCTGATGATGATGATGCTAATGATGATGATGATGCTGCCGCGGGTGATGCGGACGATGACGATGATGATGGTGGTGATGCTGACGATGTTGATGACGGTGATGCTGCTGATGGGGGTGTGGATGGTGATGATGATGCTGATGATGATGATATTGATGATGGTTGCGATGATGTTGATGATGACGCTTATGAGCATGATGTTGGTTGTGCTGATGATGAGGATGATGCTGATTACGGTGATGACGGTGATGCTGATGTTGATGATGTTGATGATGATGGTAATGAAGTTGTTGATGATGATGGTCCTGATGATACTGCTGATCAGTTTGATGATGATGCTGATGATGATGACGGTGATGCGGGTGATCTTGATGATGATGTTGTTGCTGCTGGGGATGTTGATGGTGTTGATGATGATTCTGATGCTGCAGCTGATGATGATGATGATGATGATGCTGATGTTGTTGCTGCTGGTGATGATGATGGCGACTGCGACGATGATGCTGACGATGATGATGATGACGATGATGATGATGATGATGATGATGATGATGATGATGATGATGATGATGACGGTGCTGATGATGTTGATACTGATGATGATCTGGTGGAGGTGGAGGTGATGCTGATGGTGATGATGAGGAGGAGGATGAGGAGCATGATGAGCAGGAGGATACGGATACGATGCAACAAGAGGAAGGGGAAGGCGGTTCCATATGGCACCTTTCGCCTTCACTGGTTGAGGAACTCCCATGGAACTCGCTTAGGCCGTGCCGTCTTGGGGTTGCCTTGGCCTCCTGTGAGGCAGTCGTGGGGCTCTTCTGGGGCTCTTCCGGGGCTCTCTTGGGCCGTCTTGGGACTCTCTTGCGCCATCTTGGGGCTCTCCGCAGCAGCTTTGGGACCCTCTTGGCCGTACGGCTGGCCTCTGGGGTCCGTCCTGGTGCCGCTCGGGTACCGTTTTGGGTGCCGTTTTGGGTCCCACGGGGGTCCGTCTTGTGGGCCGTCTTGAATGCCGTTTGGGCCATCGTGTAGTCTTCTCGGGCCATCGTTGGAGCCTCTTGGGCCGTTTTGGGGCCATCGTGGAGGCTTCTTTGGTCGTCTTGAGCTGGCGGGAGCCCGAAAATGCGAGAATGCGAACCACATTCAGACACCCAAGGGGCATTAACGAGTCGAATTTCTTCGGGCCATGTTTAGGGGCCCTCTTGTGGCTCTCTTGTTGCTTCTTGGAGGCATCGTGGACCGTCTTGAAGGCGTGACAATGCGGGAGTTGCACGATCCTCGAGCGGGTCGCGTGGGATGAGAGGTCTAGAAGGTAGCAGCCATGCGGGAAGTGCGCACGCCGCGATCGGGAGCGCATGGCATGAGGGTTGATGCAGTAGTTGCCATGCGGGAAGTGTTCAATCCTCGAGAGGGCAGGCGCGGAACGGGGCTTTAGGCATTAGTTGCCGTGCTAGCAGTGTACACCGCACTCACATCTATACCCCTGGGTGGGTGTATGTGCGGCCGTTTTTGCGCTGTCATGTGCGCGCATGTGCGCGGCATGTGCCAGTCATGTGCCAGGCCTGTGCGGTCCTTCTTGGATGGACTTCCTACTGTGCACGTCGTGCCCGGGCATGTGCGGGGGCATGTGCGCTGTGTTTTGATGTATCCATCATACGCACATGCACGCACAGTCCGACGCACATGCGCACATGCCTGCACATGCGGGAGGTGTTCGAGAATCGCAGATCTGTCATCGGCACATGCACGCACATGCCTGTGCAACCTCTCTTCGGGAGGCCGCGCGGGCCCGCACATGCACGCACATGCGGTGAAGCGCGCGGGCGCACATGCGTGCACATCCCAATGCACATGCACGCTCATGCCCTAGGAGCTGTCTGGGACCCCTGTGCCTCCAATGCTTCCTGGCCTTCGCAGAGCTAACCTGGGGCGCGCCAGGGCTTCCTGAAAGAGTTTGTTGTGCGTTTAGACTCGCCCGCTGCTGGCGGGGGCGGTTCTTCGCCCGGTTCGTGAGCTGGCGGTGGCGCGCCCGCCTAATAAAATACTCTCCCGCGCGCCTTCTCAGCTCGGCCGGAGAAACAGGGACGGGGGGGGGGAGGTGGAAGGGGGGGGAGGAGGGGGGGGCGGAGGAGGCGGGCGCCCCCGGCTCGGCCGGCCCGCCTGCCTGTTCGGCTCGGCCAGAGGAGAAGGAGGAGGAGGAGGAGGAGGAGGAGGAGGAGGAGGAGGAAGAGGAGGAGGGAGGAGGAGGAGGAGGAGGTGAGAGTTGCGAGGATGTCTCAGGCGAAAGTGGCTTGACGGCCCGAGCTCAGGGAATCTCGGAATCGCTGGCCTGGCTCGGCCACCGGCGAGCTCGGCCTGTGCGAATACTGTGCGTACCTGTGCAGTGCATGTGCGGGACGTGCAAGAATGCCGGGGCCGGCGTTCGTCTCCGGACGCCGGCGCGTTCGCGTCCGGCCAGTTCCGCGTGAGACGTCGTCGGCAATCTGGAGGCCGACGTGCTTTGACATGAAGTGATCTGGCCACCTTCGCCTGAGACATCCTCGCAACTCTGGTCTCGGAGATGCCCTGCCCCATGGTGGCCCGGCCACTTTCGCTTGAGACATCCTCGGGACTCTGAGTTTCGAGACGCCCTGAGCTGAGGTGGTTAGACCACTTTCGCCTGAGACATCCTCGCAACTCTGACCTCAGAGATC
>CAUYUJ010014936.1:309548-317048 GCA_963575745.1 Prorocentrum cordatum
ATGGCGCTGTAGGCGTCGCTGCCAGCGCTGCCGCCGCCGCCGTCGTTCTCCCCGATGTCGTCGTCGCCATCGGCGGTGTCGTCGGCGTCGCTGTTACCACTCGCCCACCTTCCACGCCAATCGCTGGCATCCTCGCCGTCGCCGCTGTCGTCGATGGCGCTGTCGGCGTCGCTGCCAGCGCTGTCGCCGTCGCCGTCGTTCTCCCCGCCGTCGCCGTCGTCGTCGCCATCGGCGTCGTCGTCGGCGACGCTGCTGCGGTCGCCAATCGCCAGTCGCCCACCGCCCACGCTAATCGCTGGCGTCCTCGCCGCCCTCGATGTCGTTGCCAGTGCTGTCGGCGTCGCAGTGGGCGCTGTCGCCGTCGTCGTCGTCGGCGTCGTCGTCGCCGTCGTCGTCGTCGGCTTCGCTGCTACCGTTACCGTCGCCAATCGCCAACCGCCCACGCCATTCGCTCTGGAATCCTCGCCGCCGTTGGTGTCGTCGCCGGCGCTTTCGGCGTGGCTGCTGGCGCTGGCGCCGCCGCCGTCGTTCTCCCCGACGTCGCCGTCGTCGTCGTCGCCATCGGCGTCGTCGTCGGCGTCGCTGTTACCGTTACCGTTGCCACTCGCCAACCGCTCACGCCAATCGCTGGCATCCTCGCCGCCGTCGCTGTCATCGCCGGCGCTACCTCCGTCGCTGTCAGCTCTTTCGCTGCCGCCGTCGTTTGCCCTGCCGTCGCCGTCGTCGTCGCCGTCGGCGTCAACCGCCCACGTCAATCGCTGGCATCCTCGCCGCCGTCGCTGTCGTCGCCGGCGCTTTCGGCGTGGCTGCCAGCGCTGGCGCCGCCGCCGTCATTCTCCCCGACGTCGTCGTCGTCGTCGCCATCGGCGTCGTCGTTGGCGTCGCTGTTACCGTTACCGTCGCCGACCGCCAACCGCCCTCGCCAATCGCTGGCATCCTCGCCGCCGCCACTGTTGTCGCTGGTGCCGTCGGCGTGGCTGCCAGCGCTGTCGCCGCCGCCGTCGTTATCCCCGCCGTCGTCGTCGCCATCGGCGTCGTCGTCGGCGTCGCTGCTGTCGTTATCGTCGCTGTCGCCAACCGCCCACGCTAATCGCTCTGGCACCCTCGCCGCCGTCGCTCTCGTCGCAGGCGCTGTCGGCGTCGCTGTCGGCTCGCTCCCCGCCGTCGCCGTCGTCGTCGCCAGCGGCGTCGTCGGCGTCGCTGCTGCCGTCGCCAATCGCCAACCGCCCTCGCCAATCGCTGGCATCCCTGCCGCCGTCGCTGTCGTCGCTGGCGCTGTCGGCGTGGCTGTCGGAGCTGTCGCCGTCGTTGGCGTCGTCGTCGCCGTCGTCGTCGCCATGGGCCGTTGTCGGCGTCGCTGCTACCGTTCCTGTCGTCGATCGCCAGACGCCCACGCCGTTTGCTGGCATCCTTGCCGCCGTCGCTGTCGTCGACGACGGAGCTGTCAGGGGCGCTGCCGGCGCTGTCGCCGCCGCCGTCTTTGTTTCTGCCGTCGCCGTCGTCGTCGCCATCGGCGTCGCCGTCGGTGTCGCTGCTGCCGGCGCCAATCGCCAATCACCCACGCCAATCGCCAGCATCCTCGCCGCCGTCGCTGTCGTCGCCGGCGCTTTCGGCGTGGCTGCCAGCGCTGGCGCCGCCGCCGTCATTCTCCCCGACGTCGCCGTCGTCGTTGCCATCGGCGTCGTCGTCGGCGTCGCTGTTACCGTGACCGTCGCCAACAATCGCCAACCGCTCACGCCAATCGCTGGCATCCTCGCCGCCGTCGCTCTCGTCGCAGGCGCCGTCGGCGTGGCTGCCAGCGCTGTCGCCGCCGCCGTCGTTCTCCCCGCCGTCGCCGTCGTCGTCGCCATCGGCGTCGTTGTCGGCGTCGCTGCTTTCGTTATCGTCGCTGTCGCCAACCGCCCGCGCCAATCGCTGTGGCATCTCTGCCGCCGTCGCTCTCGTCGCAGGCGCTGTCGGCGTCGCTGTCGGCTCTGTCGCCGCCGCCGTCGTTCTCCCCGCCGTCGCCGTCGTCGTCGCCAGCGGCGTCGTCGGCGTCGCTGCTGCCGTCGCCAATCGCCAACCGCCCTCGCCAATCGCTGGCATCCCTGCCGCCGTCGCTGTCGTCGCTGGCGCTGTCGACGTGGCTGTCGGAGCTGTCGCCGTCGTTGGCGTCGTCGTCGCCATCGTCCTCGCCATGGGCGTCGTTGTCGGCGTCGCTGCTACCGTTCCTGTCGTCGATCGCCAGACGCCCACGCCGTTTGCTGGCATCCTTGCCGCCGTCGCTGTCGACGACGGAGCTGTCAGGGGCGCTGCCGGCGCTGTCGCCGCCGTCTTGTTTCTGCCGTCGCCGTCGTCGTCGCCATCGGCGTCGCCGTCTGCGTCGCTGCTGCCGGCGCCAATCGCCAATCGCCAACCGCCCACGCTTTTCGCCGGCATCCTCGCCACCGTCGCTGTCGTCGCCGGCGCGCTCGGCGTGGCTGCCGGCATTGGCGCCGCCGCCGTTCCCCCCGACGTCGCCGTCGTCGTCGCCATCGGCGCCGTCGTCGGCGTCGCTGTTACCGTTACCGTCGCCAATCGCCAACGGCTCACGCCAATCGCTGACATCCTCGCCTCCGCCGCCGCTGTCGTCTCTGGTGCCGTCGGCGTGGCTGCCAGCGCTGTCGCCGCCGCCGTCGTTCTCCCCGCCGTCGTCGTCGCCATCGGCGTCGTCGTCCTGCATTCTCGAGAGGCAGGGGGGGGGGGGGGTTGGGGGAGGTTTTGGGGGTGACAACCCTGGGGTCGGCTGTCGGGCACCGCCGTCCGAGCTTGTGTATGCCTGGGGGCCAGCGATCGTGCCTCTTTAGCTAGCAGCCATTTCGGGGCGCGCGGCCGCCCCTCACACTCGACGCCCAAAGTCGCACTGCATACTCGCGCTTCGCACTCGCACTCCGCACTCGCCCCCGCACTCGCCCCCCGCACTGTGCGCCCACACTCGCACTTCATACTCGCACCCCGCACTCGCGCCCACACTCACCCCCCCCGCTTTGCGCCCACATGACACGAACGCGAGACGCGGGTCTACTCGGCGCACTAAGTCGGGGACGCCCACCCCACGGTCAATTCGCACTTCGCACTCGAGGAATCAGCTCGGACAACCAACTCGCGAAATCCATTCGGCACCTCCAATCGCGAAACCAAGGCGGCAACTCAACTTGCGAACTCAACTTGCGAACTCAACTCGGCAGGCCACCCCGCGAAATCAACTCGGCAAATCAACTCTGTAAATCAACTCGGCAAATCAACTCGGGAAATCAACTCGGCAAACCAACTCGGGAATCAACCTGGGAAATCAACTCGGGAAATCAACTCGGGGAACCAATTCGCACTTCGCAGCTGGAGTGGTAAGTCAACGCCCAAGAAGTCAACGCAAATTCAACTCGCCATCTCAGCGTTCCGTGCAAGCCAACTCCACAAATCAACTCGGGAAATCAACTCGGCAAATCAATTATGTAAACCAATTCTGTAAATCAACTCTGTAAATCAACTCGGCAAATTAACTCCTGCAAATCTACTCGGCAAACCAACTCTGTAAACCAACTCGGCAAGTCAACTCGGCAAATCAACTCTGTAAATCAAGTCGGCAAATCAATTCTGTAAATCATCTCGGTAAATCAACTCTGTAAAGCAACTCGGGAAATCAACTCGTCTAATCAACTCGGTAAATCAACTCGGGGTTTGGTGTGGATTGTGAGTGTGGGGTGCGAGTGTGTGCGTAGACTGTGGGCGTAGAGTGTGGTGTGTGTGTGTGTTTGTGTGTGTTTGTGTGTGTGTGTGTGCGTGCGTGCGTGCGTGCGTGCGTGTGTGTGTGTGTGTGTGTGTGTGTGTGTGTGTGTATGTGTGTGTGTGTGTGTGTGTGTGTGGCGGGAGTGGGCGTAGAGTGTGGGGTGTGAGTGTGAGGTTTGAGCGTGGTCGTGCAGTGTGGGGTGCGAGAGTGTGCGTAGACTGTGGGCGTAGAGTGTGGGCGCGAGTGTGAGAGGCGAGTATGGAGTGCGAGTGTCGGCATGGAGTGTGGGCGCGAGTGTGTCGGCGAGTGTGGGCGTCGAGTGTGGTGCGTTTCTGGCCTCGAGCTAGTGCTGGCCCCCAGGTATACACAAGTCCGAGCAGGAGGCAGGGCGAGGGGAATGAGGGAGGACGAGAGGAGGAGGAGGAGGATGAGGAGGATGAGGAAGAGGGATTTGATGATGAGGATCTTGTTCATTCTGCTGATGCTGATGCTGATGCTGATGCTGACGATTATGCTGTTGATGCTGATGCTGATGGTGATGCTGATGCTGATGATGATGCTGACGATGCTGATACTGATTGCTGATGAACATCATGATTATGATGATGCTGATGATGCTGCTGATGATGATGCTGACGATGCTGATACTGATTGCTGATGGTGATGATGATGCTGATACTGATGCTGATGCTGATGCTGGTGCTGGTGCTGTTGATGATGCTGGTTATGCTGTGGATGCTGCTCTTGATGATCGTGATGATGACGATGATGCTGATGATGGTGATGGTGATCGTGATGGTGATGGTGATTGTGATGATGATGATGCTGATCGTTTATTGGTGATTGGTTACTGGTGATTGGTGATAGGCAGTGATGGTGCTGATGACGACGCATCCGACGACGAAGACGACAGAGCCGACGACAAAGCAGCAGCCGATGATGCCGACAACGAAAACGACAACTGCAAACGGACGGCTTCGACCAAGAACATGCCGACGATACCTACGGCTTCTTTCTTGGGCAGTTTCGACGACGAAGACGCCGACGCAGCCGTCGACGTTGACGACAAGCAAAGACAGCAAGCCGCTGCTAACGACGACCAATCTGATTAAGGCCGACACCGACGACGGATACGTCGAAGAAGCCGACGCCGACGACTGCCAAGCCAACTGCGAAGCGGTCGACGATGTCTATACCGGGAGATGACGGCGTCGCCTCAGACGAAGACGAAGCCGAGGAAGAATGTCGATGACGATGCCGCTGCCGCCGACGACGCTCGCCGCCGCCGACGACGAAGACGACGTCGACGAAGCGGACGACGACGGCAATGGCTCCGCAGACGCCCTTCCAAAGAAAGCACGACGAGAGGCTTCTTCCAATGTTCGGCCCCTGGTGGCCCTTACCGGGCCCGGGGACCGTCAAAGACTACTCGACATGAAGAAGCGGCCCCGGGGGAAGGGTCCAGACTTCTGGGAGTCCACATTGCGAACAGAATGACGACGTCGGGGTCCTGGGTCCTGGTGTCCACCCTGGCTAGATTTTTTCGCCCCGCAGCTGCTCCTGACAGCCCCGGGAGCCCGCGGCGGCCCCCCCAGAGGCCAACATGCGGCCAAGCAGAGCTCTTCGAGCCTCGGCCGTCGCAACGGCGTCACAGGAGATGGTGGTGGTGGTGCCCCACGGGCGACGCCCCGCGCCCGCCGAGGTGGTCGCAAGGCACTTCGGTGCCGACGGCGAGGGTGGGCAGCAGATGGAGGGCCTGGAGATCGGCAGGCAGCAACCATACCCCATGCACCGATGTTGGCCAGGCCCATCCTGGACCCAGGACCGGTGTGCATGTGTGAAAATCTAGACATGTATGCGTATGCACATATACATATATATATATATATATATGTATATATATACATCATATGTATACATATATATATATATATATATATATACATGCATGCCTTCCTGCCCAAGCTCGGAGGGCGTATGCACCGATCCTGGGCCCAGGGTGATCCCAGCCAGGATCGGTGTAGGTGTACAGTCTTGGTGCCCTCCGACTGCAGGAGCGGGCCGTGGTGCGCATGGCAGGCGCGGCGCCCCCCGCCTCCGCGCGCCTCCGCGCGCCCGCGGTGCCTCGTCGGGCGCTTCCGCGGCGCCCCTCGCCGTGCGACGGCGGCCGCGACGGCGACGCCCACGACGACGACGACGCCCACGCCGACGCCGACGACGACGACGACGACGACGAGCACGACGACGACCGCGAAGGCGAGGGCGACGGCGACGGCGGCGTCGGACGGCGGACGGACGGGCGTGCGACGACGACGCTGACGAGGGAGCCGCCGAGGCTGCCGCGGACGGCGGCGCGGCGTGGTCGTTGCCTTCGTCGCCGACGCCGCAGGAGGAGCCGGAGGAGTGCGGGTTCCCCAGGGCAGTGCTTGCATCCTGGGGCTCTTGCCTGGCATACCCCACGAAGTGCACGGGGTCCAGGTCTCGACGGGTGCCCGCTCGGTGCCCCCGGTCGTGGGCGCCCTCGCGGGCGCCCAGTGCGCACTGGGCCTGGTCTGTCGAGGTTTGTCGCCCGGTGCCCAGCTGGGGCTCGGCCGTGGGCGCCTCGGGGGCGCCCCCGTGCGCGGGGAGTGTTTGCGTGGCTCCTCGTCGGGCCGAGCGAAAGCGCCACGGAGAGCGCCACGGAGTGCCGCCGCTGTCCCCCGAGATCTGCCGCCGCGAAGACTGCGGCATCGTCCTGAACTCGCCTGGGGCCCTGCACCCCATCTCTCTGCCGCATCGTCTGGGCCATGGCGATCCGTGCTGGTCCTGGGGCCCGAAGATCGGGCCCGACGAAAGGGGGGAATAGGGAAAGGGGGGGTCACGAAATCTGCGGCGTGCGGCCGGTTTCGGCCCCGCTGCCGGGCCCATTCCTCGATACGTGGGCGCCGGGAGGCGCCGGGAAAAGCAGCTACGTTGGCTGATTCTCCGCCCCCCCCCCCCCTTTGGTATCCCCCCTTTCGCCCGGCCCGATCTCGCTTGGATGGAGTGCGCCGCAAAGCTTGCATCGTGGGTGGTTTAGGCCCTTAATGTTCATGGTGCACGGCCCCCACGCGTTGGGCAGCTCTGCCAGGGCTCCGCCTGGTGGCCGCCTGTGGGCGCGGGCCAGTGGGCGCCCGTGGGCGCCCGCGCGGGCCAGTGGGCGCCTCGTGCCCGCTCGTGGACACTTTGTGGGCGCCGCGTAACATGCACCATGCGTACATTGGCACACATGCATGGCAGCCCGTGGTTCACCATGTGCTGTGCACCACCTAGTTTGCGCCACATACATGGCACCGCATATCAGATGCATGGACCACTATGTATGTATGTATGTATGTATGTATATCTGTATATATATATATATGTATGTATTCATGTATGCATGTATGTATGCATGTATGTATGTATGTATTTATGTATGGGTATGCATGCATGCCTGTAGTTATGCATGTCTGAAGGCATTCATGCGTGTATGGATGTATGTAAGTATGTATGTATCTATGTATGTATTTATGTATGTATGTATGTATGTGTGCATGTATGTGTTTATGTATGGAATTATGTATGTATGGTGCATACATGCATGCGTGTCTGTATGTATGTATGCATGTTCGTGTGTATGCATGTAGGTCGGTGGGTAGGTATGTGTACGTGCCTGTCTGTACGTATGTATGCATGCATGTGTACGTATGTGTTGCTGTAGGTACGCATGCATGAACATGTACATACATGCATAT
>CAUYUJ010014936.1:319548-365999 GCA_963575745.1 Prorocentrum cordatum
CGACGACGACAGCGACGACAACAAAGCCGCCGTTTTCGTCTCATTCGCCGCGGATCTCGCCGCCATCGTCGTCGCCTTCGGCCTTGCCGTCCGCCGCGCCGCCGTCGCCGCCGCCGTCGTCGTCGTCGTCGCCGTCGCCGTCGCCGTCGCCGCCGCCGTCGCCGTCGGCGTCGCTGTTCCTTGCTGCCCCGCGGACCGACCTGCAGCTGCCGCCACACAGCGCCGGGGCCGCCAGAGCCAGAGCGGCCCGCAGCCGGCGCGATGGACCTGGCTCCCGTGGCGGTGGCTGTGGCGGCCGCGGCCCCCGAGGCGCCCGCGGCGGCGGCTGCGACTCGCTGCGACGGCGACGGGCGGCGGGTGGGCAGGGACGGAGGAGGAGGAGGAGGAGGAGGAGGAGGAGGAGGAGGAGGAGGAGGAGGAGGAGGAGGAGGAGGAGGAGGGGGATGTGCCGTTCCTTCGTTTTCGCCTTCTTGGGCCTCCGGGGAGGCCCTCGTCGCCCTCGGCTGGATTCGCCGTGAGATTTTGGTCAGAACGGAGCCTGGAGGAGGTCCGGGGAGTGGCGGCATCGGAACTTTTGTGCCCCCCCAGAAGTTGGCTCGCCCCCTCGAGGTTTGCAGATCTCGGACGTCTTCGTCCGCTCTCCTCGGGATGCCGAGAGCGTGCCGGAGGGTGCCCAGAGCGGCCGCCAGAGGCCCGAGGTGTGACCCGAAAGCCACCAGGGGGCTGGCTTAGGGCGGAGAGGCAGAGTGCGCAGGACCCGAGGCCTGAGGTCAGGGCCAGTGACGGGGGGAGGTCTCCGACCCCGGGGGAGAGGCGCCAGTCGCTCTGCCCGTTCTCCCGGAGGGGGGGAGGGAGTGGGGGGAGGGAGGACGATATTTGGACCGAGGAGGAGGAGGAGGAGGAGGAGGAGGAGGAGGAGGAGGAGAAGGGGCGGGCGGCGTCGACGGTGAGGAGAAGGAGGAGGGAGGAGGAGGAGGAACAGGAGGGGGAGGTGAATAACGCACTGCCTTGGCGGTCACCGCGCAGGTCAAGCTAGAGCTGGGTGAGCGCGTCAGACTGGGGCGAAGGATGCCCCTCATGCCAGCAGAAAACGTCTCCGCCCCCACCCAGGAGATCACGGAGCGGGCACACAGGCACAGCCCCAAAGCGGGCGTGGCGAGAAAGCGCCAGGAACGCAGGGCAAGGCTGGGCCTCCATAGGCCGTAACCGTAACCAGAGCGTTTCAGGGTCGGAGGCCTGCAGGGACCTGGGGGTTCGGAGGGCCCGACTTCCAGGCCTCCCCTCGTCAGCAGGGTGCCGACCTCTCAAACATAAAGTCGTGTTGCGAGCCGCCCTATCTGACATCTGATGGAATTCAGGCGGGCAGCAATCGACAAGGAGGTGGCTCGCCACACCAGTGGTGTAGAAACCACATCTTATACACAGGACCACATCCCCTGGCGCAACCCAGCACCTGTGCCCTCGCGCCGCTTCAGGCGGCACGATGCCGCAAGGCGGCATGGGGGCCACAGGTACCGTGGTCGCGCTCAGGGAGGGCCTGGGGTTTCGTCTGCCTTGCCTTGGGCGCTTCGCCGCGGGCAAGGAGGAGCGTCCATCCTCGACTTCCTGGACGGCACGATCCTGCTGCTCCTGGGCAGGCGACCGGACCATAGTCACGGGGTCAAAGGTGACGCATCCGCACACTGCGACCATCGTCAGACGAGCTAGACGAGCGAGGATGACACGTCGACCGACGCAAGTCCGACACATCGACGTCGACAAACGGGCGAGGGGCACCAGCAGGGAGACTACTCGCGCTCCTCTCAGGGATAACAGCCTCCTCGCGCGGGGGGGAAAGGCCGCCATCGCCATCAGCAGCTGGGCCGCTGAGCACATTAACCACAGCTTCCCGTTCGCAAGGCGACGGGGAGACCGCAGGAGATGGCTCGGCAGCCTGCTGCTGTATGGCATCAGACGGGGCCGAGACGCGACCGTGACCCTGCGAGTGCGGAAGCTGCGATGCCACGAGTCCGAGCGTACCCTCCGAAGCCCGCAGGCGAGCAGGGCAGGAGAGAGAGGAGAGACGACGAACTCTATCGATGGTCTTGGCCCCACACTTACAGAAGGCGCACCTGTATATACTCCGTCCTGGGATCCTCTGGAAGACGTGCCGCAAATGGTCAGGCACTTCAACACTGGTTTCCAATCCAGGGGCAGGGGAGCGGCGGCGTCTCCGCTTCACACGAGGACAAGTGGAGACCCTACCCGCCTCCCCATACAGGGACAAAGCCTTCGCCATCCAGCGAAGGCTGGACACATAGTGCGTGTGAGCAGTAGCCATGGCCTGCCGAGCAGGGCGCGACGCACAGTGAGGATCGCGCCCCGAGGTGGCCGCAAGGTCGGCCCAGCGATTGCCTCTAGCTGCCTCGCTCGCGCCGCGCTGGTGACCCCTGCAGAGTTCAAACGACACGCCAGTGTGGAGGCCCCCGAGGTCTTCGATCTTGCCCCAGATGGCCTCCCAAAGGTCAAGATTGCTCTGGCGGGGGGTTAAACACCAACTAGGGCCTTTGTCAAGCCCATCGGGGAGCCCCTGAAAGTCGGTTATTATAGTAGCTGGAGGGACACAGGCTATGAAGGGCTTGGAGGGCGGCGTGCATTTCAGCTCTCGGTGAGGACTGGACGACACCAGGTAGTGCCACATACACAGCACATTTGATGCCTCCATCTCTTCGTTCCGATAGCTGAGCGAAACCTCACCCTGCTCTGGCAGACTCTGGCCAATACCAACTACGGGGGCACGCTCCATCTGTATAGATCCTGCCCGAGATTCCCTCTGGACTTCCATAAAGGACATGCCACCTCCACGAGTTGTCTCTATCAGGTAGTTCAGGAAAACATGACCGCCCGATAAGTCCACGACCCCCAAACCAAGACCCAGTTTCACATGTAGGGAACCCTCTGCGGTCTATCACCGAGACGTCTGTTCACGACGGACGGCATCAAGTGCAGGACATTCCCACAAGATGTGGTGCATAGTGCAGGAATTGTTTGCACACAGTCGACACTGGGCATCGTCCGCGTACCCGAGCTGATGGAGGCGCGCGGGCGTCCACATGCCACCAGTGACGAACGCTCGTAGCAGTCCTGCCTCCCGATGTTCAGGAGACCAGTTCCTAGCGCGCTGCGAGCCCTGGGAGTTTTGCTGTGGGCCTGGTTCGCTGGGTTGATCGGGATCGATGTCTTCAGCAGTTTCGTCGGTGGCGAGGATGAAGACAAAGACTTGAGAAGGACTACGAACAGGATGATTTGCTCCTCCCTTCCCTCCTCCAGTGGAGGACCCGACGCGGAGTCGACGAAGTCTGGACGAGGGTGACCGTCTCGACTACACGTAAGACGGACTTTGGTGCGGGCCCGGTGGCGTCCCCCGATCGCCGAACGCGCGGCGGCAGTGGCGTCTTGCGCGCTTGTGTTTGACGCCCCCCCTTCAGGCGGCCCCCAAAGAGCCGCGCACCAAAGGTCAGGTCACTTTTACCCATGGTCACTCTTGCGTGTGGCCGAGTGTCGAGGTCGACGAGAAGGACGGGGACGACGGCGGCGGCGACTACGTAGATAGGGACCACCTCATCCCTTTTTTCATCCCCCTCCTTGAAGGGAATGGGCGATGATGGCTAGAGCAAGGACGCGAGGACGAGAGCGAGCACGACGACGTTTTCGACGACGACAACGACCCCCAGACCTTTCCGTGGGCGCGTTCCGACAACATTTCTTGACGCTTCGCGAATCCCCACCTGCCCATCCAAAAGCGAGCTACCTTGAACAGTGATGAGTAATTTGCAGCATGGAGTCACGCTTTGGAAGTATCTTGGAGGCATCCTCGGGCATTAGTGGGGCCTTATCTTGGGGCCGTATTGGGGCCATTTTGGAGGCCTTTGGAGCTGTCTTGGGGACCTCTCAGGGTTATCTAGGGGCCAGCCTTCTTGGGGCCTTCTCGGGACCGTCGTGGAGGCCATCGATTTCGGCCCTGTTGGGGCGCTCTTTTGGCGCTCATGGACTCCACTCGGGCTCCTCCCGGGCCCCCTTTGGGCCATCTTGGAGCCATCTTGAGGCCGCAAGAGCGCATTGGAAGCGAGAAGGGAAGAAGGCACAACTCATCGGGCTTCTGAAGGTTCAGGTGGGATTTTGACTTCTCGGTGGCGTCCTTGACAGGCTCCGTGGCCACCCGGAGCCGTCTTCGGACGGTCATGGCACCTTTTGGAGTCATGTTGGAAGCTAAATCGAGCCATCTTGCGCTACTTTGTGCGATCTTGAAGGCCATCTTGGGCTATCTGGGGCCCTGTCGGGGCCTTTTCGGGCCCTCCCACGACCCGCTGACTGACAGGGCTGGTCAAGACCCTGCAGAGCGGTGAGCAGGGTGAGACGTAAACTTCTGCCCCACGTGGGGGAGGGAAGTTGGAACAGCCATATCGCCACAGTGGGCACGAGGGCTAAGAACAGTCCTACGTTTGGAGGGGCACCCTCCTTGCCATCCTCCTTCCCATCCTCCTCCTCGTCTTCCTCCTCCTCCTCCTCCTCCTCCTCCTCCTCCTCCCTGCTCCTCCTCCTCCTCCTCCTTGGAGTGTCCTCCGTGTTTGGCATCTCCACAGTGGTCCTGGACCCTCGGCAGGGTGGCTCGCGCTCTCGAGCAGCGCTCTCGCCACCATGCTTCGACTGTGCACCACCTACGCCCACATGGCTGGGTGGGATCTCGAGAGACCCAGCTGCCCATCGGTCTTTGAAAGTAGGCGGTTTCAGAGTCCCATGTTCCAGTCTACTTTATAAGCGCCTTCCTACTTCAATGATCGAGTGGCTTCACCTTTTCCGTCCTCCTTGGGGGGCGGGCGGAGTCCAATATCTCTTCAACGCCTTCCTACTTAATATTTTTGCCTACTTCGTCCGACCGATGGGTATGACTGTTCAGGGGTTCCCGCGAGCGGGGTTGCATGTCTGGGTGGGCGGACGGGAAGGGTGGAGGTCTAGGCCTCCCAGAATGGAGTCCGAGTAGATGGACGCCGATGCATCGCCGATGCATCGCCGATGCATGGCCGATGCATCGCCGATGAATGCAGTCAACCCTGATAGTAAAGCTGACCCTTACGTCCGTGCCTCTTTGGTCATCTTCGGTCCATCTTCTCCCGCTTTCGATGGCCAGCCCCTCTCGAGGAGCCTCGGCATGGGCGTCCAAGGCCCTTGAATCCTTACCGCGCATCCTTACTATATGGGTGGACCGTATGACTGTTCGGGGCATCCTGTGAGCGAAGTGCATGGCTTGGCGGGCTGAGGGGAAGGGTGTGAGGGCAAGCAGCCTTTTTTCCGGCAGCACTGACGGACGCGAGCGCGACTGCAGAGCCGAAGGCAAGCACCAGAGGCAGCAGCGGGAGCACGAGCGACCCGAGCCGCAGCCAGTTACCCCGCTCACCGGAGCCCGCGACGAAGCCAGGCCTCCCAGACACCCACGAGATGTCATCGACGGCGCCACTGTCGTCGACCACGGTGACGACGGCGACCTGCAGGGGCCGGCGGCGGCGCGCACGCGAGGGGGTAGCGCGAGGGGGGCTGCTTCCTTAGAAGGCGGGGAAGCTTCTGAGAAGGGGGGGGGGGGCTTCTGCGAATCCCCCCCCGTGCTTCTGGAGGCCTTCGCGGAACGCTCTGGGCCGAAGGATTGCAAAAAAACCCTTGAACGAAGGATTGCAAAAAAACCCTTCGAACGAAGGATTGCAAAAAAACCCTTCGAGGGTTTTTTTGCAATCCTTCGAGGTTTTTTTTGCAATCCTTCGTTGCAATCCTTCGTTGCGAGGGCGCCCGCTTGCCAAGAAGGCCCCCGCTGCCTTATCGACAGGCCGCTTGCCCTCGCTCCACCCTCCTTTGTCGGGAGGCCACTCCTGGAACGTGGAATCGAGCATCAGCGCTGGCACGCCCGTGGTCGAACACCGGCCTACGGTAGGTTCGCGTCGTGTCGACCGGCGGCGACCCTGCCGCCGACGTTCAACGTTGAACGCCGAGGGCGGCCCAGAATCGGTCGATGTTGAACGATCGGACGTTGCGGAGACGGCCGATCGTTCAAGGTTGAACGATCCAGCGCGGTGTCAGGAACCAACGCCAGGGTCGACACGGCACGGACCTGCAGTAGTCTGGCATCATCCCGCGGATTGGGCTTGGCCCCGCTCGATCGGACCAAGTCCTGGGGCGAATCTGGCCTAGTCTGACTCAATGGCATGTGGATCTGGCTCAAGTCGAAGAAGAACAGCTGCGTAACCATACTTTGTGGGAGGGCCGCGCGGATTTCTTTGATCGGCGTTGGGCCCCTCCTGGTGGCGCTTCCGGTTCTGCCCCTGGCACGCTCCGCGTGCCAGGGATGAAGTCCAGCGCAGATCCCAGAAAGCCGCGCGGACCTCCGAGAAGTTCTGCTTTTGCCGTTCCAGGTCCCTTCTCTCTGCTCCGTTACTATTGGCCCCTTTGTCGGGACCCCGCAAAGGGTGTGTGTGCCTTGGTGTGTGTGTGTGTGAATTCGATGGGTTTTTGCACCGAACCGTCCAAAACAGATGCCCCCCAGCCGCCAGCAGCTCTCGATAGTTGCTGAAAGGTGGTGCATGCAGGGGGCATCTGTTTGCGGCAGTTGGGTGCTCCAACGGGTAGAATTCATGCTCCCCTCATCGTCACCCTCCTTGTAGTGGACCCAGGCCTTGAGCGTTCCCACGGGGGCCTCCCATGAGGGTCTGAGGGTGCGGGATGCGAGGAGGGAGAGAAGGCGACGCCGACAGCGACGCCAACGCCGACGCCGACGCCGACCCCAACGCCGCCGCCGCAGCCGCCGCAGCCGCCGCAGCCACCGCAGCCGCCGGCGACGGCGACGGCGACGGCGACGGCGACGGCGACGGCGACGAGGACGACGACGACGACGACGACGACGACGACGACGACGACGACGACGACGACGACGGCGAGGCCGCGGGAGGGGGCCCGCTCGCAGAGGCCCTCGGCCCCGCAGCCGCCGGGGCTGGCTGGAAGCCCCGCGGAGCGGCGGAGTGGCCGCCAGCGCTGGCCGCGTTCGTAGCGCGGGCTTCCGAGGCGCTGCCTTCCTTCGCTCGCTTGCCGCGCCTCGCAGGGTCAGACGCTGCGCAAGGGCGTCACCATCGAATGCGCCTGAAATGAGGACGCTGGCCGCGCGGGCATGTCGGACGAGCAGTTGTGGCTGTACCCTTACGTCATGTTCTCCCGCGCCGCGCGCGTGCGGGACATGCTGATCCTGCAGCCCCCCTGCGCGAGTTTCTCGAGCCCGGGCCGCCCGCGTCCTTGCGGAAAGCGTTCGGAGTGTTCGACGAGCGGAGAGCGCGCTCACACCGACTGGGGGGACGTTCTGGTACCGAACAGCGGTCTCCAAACCTCGATTTCTTGGCCGTCCATGGCAGCGGTATCGGTACCTTTTGGCCCCTCCAGTTGTCGCCGGCAGCGCCGCCGCCGTCGCCGCAATTGCCGCTTGCCGTCCGTGGCCGAGTCGGCGGCGAAATCCGAACCCCACCGTCGCCGATTCGTCGCGCACGTGGCGGATTTCGAACGCCACCCCCACCCCCCGTCGGCCCAGGAGAGTCGAAGGGTGGCGGGGGTAGGGTCCGGATGTCGCCGCCTGCCGATACTGTTGCCCGCCCCCGCTACGGTCGAGGTTCGAAGTTTTCGACTGTGTCCATCGGTTCTCGGCAGTTTTGCAGTTTCGGGATGCTTTCCAGCAGCGGTGCCTCGCCGAGGGGCTTCGTGGGTACCGACGCCACTGCCGCTCCCCGTTTTCATTTTCTCGAGCCTCCTGGGAGGCTTTGGTCGCAATGGCTCGATGCTCCTCGAAGTTTTGGTCGGAATGCACCCGAGGAGAGGTCCGAAGCGCAGTGCTATCGGTACCCCTTGGCCCCCGCAGGTGTCACCGTCGGCACCGTCGTTGCCGCCGTCGCCGCAGTCGTCGTCGCCGTCCGTGGCCGTTCACACCCAAGGGAGGAACGGGTACCGGTACCGATGCTCCTCGTTTGTTATGTTATCGCGTCAAACCGAGGCAACGTTACCCATCGGTCGTTGAACGGAGGTACTTCTCGAGTCCCAAATTCCAACTTACTGTTATGATCGAGTGGCTTCCCCTCGTCCTTCCTCTTATGGGGGCCGGCGGGCACCCAATCTATTTTCAACGCCTTCCCACGTCATGTTTCCACCTTTTTCCTTCGACCGACGGGTACGATTGGCGCTGCAAAAATAGCATGCCGTGTAGCACCGCTGGCCTGTTCACGACACGTTACCCCCTTCCTTGGGGATGGCGTGCAGTGAACGCCCTGGCAAAGGGGGATGGCACACAGAGGGGGCCTTCGCAGGGAAGATCACCTCACAGGTACACCGTGTTTTCCAGGGATCGATGTTCGCGGTATCCCTCAACCGCCCACCTACTGGAAAAGGGGATCGGTTCAAAGGGGAGATACATCGACTTCCAAGTGCCCACCGATCGCCGACAAGGTCACGACAGCTCACCCAGCCTGAGAAAACGTGCGGTTTCGTTTCCAGGGGCAGATTGCCGATCCATCGGGGATGTACCGCCGATGAACAATCACGACGTACAGAATGTGTCGGAGTTGGCGCGGATTTTGTTCTTCGGCGTTGGGCCTCCTTTTGGCGGCGCCAGCGCCGCCCTTGGCATGTTTCGGGCGCCAGGAAGGGGGTTCCACGGCCGATCTAAGAGTATATGTTTATGGAAGTGTGTTGTCCCTCTACGCCCGTCGTCCGGCCTTTGATTCCCAGGCGAGGGACAAAGACCGATACCGCTACAGCTCCCTTGTCGCCTTTTTTTTTCAGGGATGACGCCTGAAGAGGGTAGGTTCAAGGGGGAATGCATCGCCCCCCAATCGCCCATTGATCGCCGATTGAGGCCCGATGGCCGACCCCGCCCAGGAACATGCGGATTCGCTATCGGGGGCCTATCGCCGAAGGACAAAACGGCATCCTCTACTCCCGTCGTCCGTGGCCGTTCGTACACTGGGGACCATGGGCACCGATGCTGCTACTCTTCCATCGTTTTCACCTTCTTGGGCCTCCTGGCAGGCCCTCGACTCCATGGCTGTATTCTTCTCGAAGTTCTCGTCAGAACGCACCCGAAGCGAGGTCCGAGTAGCAGCGGTACCGGTACCTTCTGGTCCCCCCAGTTGTCACTGGCGCCGCCGCCGCCGTCGCCGCCGTCGCCGCAGTCGCCGTCGCCGTGTCCATCGTCGTCCCCAGGCCCCCCCTCTCTCGCGTCGTGCAAGAGAACCACGAAGGGAATTTTCTGGCATCCGCCGGTCTCTGGGGTCCCTCGCCAGGCCCAGGGCAGTCAGAAGGCGGCTCGGTCGGGAGGAGGATGACACGTCCCAGGGGTGGAGGTCTGGACCTCTGGGGGCCCACGTTGAAGAAGATCATGGTGTCGGGGCTCTGGGGCGCCGCCGTCGTCGGAGCTGTCGCCGCCACTGCCGTTGTCGCCTCTGTCGCCGCTGCCGCCGCCACCGCCGTCGTCCGCGGCGTCGTCGTCCTCCCCGTCTTTGTGTCCTTGACGTCCCCGTGCCCGCTCTTCCAGGGGGAGGTCCTCATCCCTCCCGTTGTTCTCCATGGAGGACTTCTGTCTGTTCTGGGGAAACGGGTCGGGTCAGGAGGGTTTTCGCCGTTTTCAGCTTCCCGGGGCCCTACACGGGCCCCGAGAGTGTCAGAAAGCAACACTGTACCGGACCCTACCCTATCCGCTTGCCCTTCCTGTTCCTCGCCCCTCATTTTGTTTTTTCCTTGAAAGGAATCCCCCCCCTCCCCCCCTCCTAAGTGAATACTCATCCCCCTCTTTTTCCTCCTCCTCCCTCCGCCGACGGAAATAGTCCTCCTTATTTATCCTCCTCTTCCCCTCCTCCTGAGTAAAGATTTCTCCGCCTCAGCTTCCCCCCTCGCTCGTTCCTCCGCCGCCTCCCCTGGCTATGTCGGGGAGGCGGGGGCGAGGGGCGGAGGAGGACGACGCCGAGGGAGAAGGAGGCAGGACGAGGGCGCAGGAAGAGGACGAGGAGCCAGATGATCACGAGCGCGGGGAGCGAAGCAGGAAGGGGAGGAGGGAGGAAGACGAGGGGAGTCAGGCCGAGCGCTGCCGCCCGAGGACAGGCAGCGGGCGGCCAGGGGTTGGGCAGACCCGCCTCAGACCTCCGGGAGGAAGGCCACGGCGTGGTGCTGGGGCCCCACGGGGAGCAGGACGAGGAGGAGGAGGAGGAGGAGGAGGAGGTTGTAGGAGGAGGAGGAGGAGGAGGAGGAGGAGGAGGAGGAGGAGGAGGAGGAGGGGGAGGAGGAGGAGGGGGAAGAAGGGCAGCCCAGGAGCAGGTGGCCCAGCGCCGCTGGACTCGCGGGGACCTCCTCAAGCCCACTACTCTAGGCCTCCTAAATGGGATCGGAGTAGATGTGGTCGGGGGATTACGCCGCATCGCCGATGCACCGCCGATGCGGCTCGATGTGCAGCCTGACTTGCTTCACGTCGACGTCGCCGATGCATCGGCGATGCAGCGCGATCCTCCGACCCCATCTACTCGGACCCCATCTAATTAGGAGGCCTCTAACTGCGGTAGGTTCGCGTCGTGTCGACAGGCGGCGACCCCGCCGCCAGAGGTCAGCGCTGGACGCAGCCGGCGACCCAGAATCGGTCTGGAGGCTGAGAGGAGCGCCGAGGAGCAATTTTAGGGGAGGCGATCTCAGCGGATCGCGCGCGATGCAGGGGGCCGGCCCTATAAAACGCAAAACTTCCCAGGTAGCAGACAAGCAATCTAACACGCCCACTCCGTGCAGGCACGGTGGCGGATAAGAAATGTGGCAGAGTGGGGTCACAAAGTTCCAAAGTAGTTGCCACGAAGTCTCGAGCGAGAACATCATCTTGAGAAGGAACTGACATCCATCCGTGTATCCGTTGCGCAGTTTCATGCTTGAGGTAAGGAAGTCTCCGGCGAGAGCTTAGTTTGGGAACTGCGCCACCCTCCGTGTGGTTTCAACGAGCGCGCGCGGCGCCAAGGCGAGAGCCCCATTCTGATAGCGGTATGCCTTCGTTGCGTGCAGCTGCTGTTCTTCACGACGAGCGTCTGCGACGCCAAGGCGACATTCCCACTATGGAGGCGATGCGCCTTCCAGCCTTCTAACTGCTGGGCTTGTTCAAAAGGAGTTTACGCGGCGCTAGGGCGAGACCTCTATCTGGAAAACAGGCCCCCCATCTGTGCAACCGCTGGGCATTCCAATCCCCAAGACTCGCTGCGGCAGTGGATGGGGTGGAAGGGTTTGATGGCTGCGGACAGGGACGCAAATGCCGATGCAGGCTGCGACGCCTGGGCTGCGGACGCGCTTCGCGGCCCCGACGGGGATGACTGACCAGCCGGCCGTGGGTGCGCGGCCGCGCAGGGCCTTGCGCGACCCACTGTGCCCGCAGGCTTTGCCAAACGTAAGCATCTCAATCCTCCAGGTCGTGAGCGGTGAGGAGGTTTCAGGCTAAACGCTTAAGCCCGCCGCAGCCAGCCGTCTAGTGGCGCGACAGGGAGGATCTCTCTACGTGGACGAGGGATGGAGGAAGTGGAGGGAGCACTGGGCCGCCTCTTTCTCCATCTTCGGAGGAAGAGGAGAAACATGATGCTGATCATGGCGGCGGCGACGACGCCAGCGGCTACGACGACGACGACGAAGAAAGCGACAACGACGTAGAGGGCGAGGACAACGACGACCTCGATCACGTCGTCGACGACGACGGCGACCTCCAGAGGTCCCTGGTCGTCTCCAGTGGTGGCCCCCGAGGGTCTGAAGGCCCTCGGAGGCCCCCAGCGGACAAATCCGCTTCGATCCTCTACTGGCGTTCCGCGACGATCTCACAGACGGCGACAGCGTTGGCAATGACGACGACAGCGTCGGAAATGACGATGACGACGACGACGAAGACGACGATGACGACGATTACGACGACGACGACGACGACGACGACGACGACGACGACGACGACGACGACGACGACGGAGGTGGCGACGGCGACGGCGACGGCGACGGCGGCGGCGGCGACGACGACGACAGCGATGACGATGGCGACGGCGACGCCTCGACGACGGTGACTTCGGCGACTTCGGCGACGGCGACGGCGTCGGCAACGACCACGACACGACCACGAACACGACCACGACCGACCAGAGGCGACGGCGAAAGCGACGACAGCGATGATTACGCAACCTCTCATCCGGTGCTTCCTCTTAACGGACGGCCCGGAGCCCAGCAACGGCCCCCAGAGGCCGAAGTGGGCGAAGAGCCTCCGCCCTGAGTTCGTTCCCAGCACGTCGGATGCGGGCCTCGCCGACACCGTCTTGACCTCGGCTGCGCGCAAGAGATACCCGAGCGACCCTTGGTGCTGCCCCAGTGGGGCCGAGCAACCTTTCTTTGGGAACGGGCACAACCTCGCGTGGCGCACGCAGCGTGAGGTTGCGTTCGCACCTGAGCGCGCCAGGGCTTGGTCGGCGCCCTCCAAACGTACCTACACTAGCTGCTCTTCGGCCCCGCAAGGGCGGCGCGCACGCCCAGGAATCGTCTAGCACTGGCGGTTGCTTTCTGCCCATACCGCCTGGGCATCGTTATACTGTAGGGTTGGTTGGCTGGGTATGTTCGTGTCAGACGTGCGCTTTCGGCATCAGCACGCAGTACTGGTAGGTCCTCATGCGTCCCACTGGGGCCCCCCAGCGCAATCGACCGCAGCGCATGCTTAGCGCATCCTACAGCTGGCCTCGGCGAAGCTGGCCTGGACGACAGCCACGGCGGCGAGGCCGACGGCAGCGGCAGCGCAGACGACCGCGACGACGACGACAGCGACGACAGCGACGACGACGACGAAAAGGACGATGACGACGAGAAGGACGACGACGACGACGACGCATTCGGCCTCGACGATGACGCTGGCCTCGGGCGGCGGTGGCCGCGGCGGAGCGGTTGGCGGCGCGCCCACAGACAGGCCTCCGCGGCCAGCGCGCGGGGCTCCGCCGCGCGGCTCGAGGCGCTGGAGGCCGAGGCGCCGATCACGGGAGCGGCGCCGCCGCTCGCTCGTTGCCAAGCGGACTTCGAGGATCGACCTCGAAGTCCTCGATGTCCTCGAAGTCCTCGAGGGCCTCGAGGGCCTCGAGGGCCTCGAGGGCCTCGAAGTCCATGAAGTCCTCGAAGTCCTCGAAGTCCTCGAGGGCCTCGAAGTCCTCTCGAGGGCCTCGAAGTCCTCGAAGGCCTCCGGGGCCTCGGGCCCCGAAGTCCGCGATCTTCGAAGGCCTCGAGCTTCGACGAGCAAGGCCTTCGGGGATCGAGGGGCGACAGCCCGGTGTGAAGCGTTCGGGGTCGTCTTATCGCCCCCCCTGCGCCTGGGGGGCCTCTGGTCGTTGCGGCCGGTTTCTGGGCTTCTCGCCGGAGCGCACCAAAGGCCGAGGTCCAGATGGCGAGTCTCGGGAAGGAGAGTCAGAGGAGCGAGAGGTCATGATCATTCGGCGGCGAGCGAGGGGGGGACACGAGAAGGAAAGGTCTTCCCAGAAGGCGGCGGGACTTCTCAGAAGCCCTCCAGCCTTCTGAGAAGTGTTGCGCGTCTTCGGGGAAGGCTTCGACAACTTTCCACGAAGCCGGGGGACCTCGAGCCTTCTGAGAAGGCCCGCCCCTTCTCATTCCCCCCCCCCGAGCTGGCCACCGGATAATAGTAGGGTCCAGGACTTCCCAGATCCCCCGACCTTCCACACGAGCCGCAGAAGCGAGGGCCGCTGGATACGCTGGAGACCTTGCAACGCATCCTGAGACAATCCTATCATAACATCGCCATCGACCTGGGATCAGCGGAGGGCCGTGTGAGGCACCAGTAGTTGGCCTTCGGGGGCCCCCCTGTCGCCACGGCTAGACGCAGCACGGACAATGGGTGCGATTGGACCCCAGGAGGGGAAGGGGACCGATTTCGAACTGCCAGTGTCTCAAGCCCCCACTCTCAGAATTTGAGGTCGTCTCCGCTCGGCGCGGGATTGTTCTTTCATAGGCTCAAAGGGTAACGCGTGTTACCCCCCAGACCCCTGCCCCAAGTAGCGATAACGCCTGGGAACGGGCCGCAAGCGTGAATCCCTGCCCATCGGACTTAGGAATCCCATCGAGGAGGAGGAGGAGGAGGAGGAGGAGGTAAGGAGAGGAGGAGGAGGAGGAGGAGGAGGAGGAGGAGGAGGAGGAGGAGGAGAGGAGGGAGGAGGAGGAGGGAGGGAGGAGGATGAGGAGGAGGAAGGGAGGAGGAGGAAGGGGGGAGAGGAGGGGGAGGAGGAGGAGAGGATGAGGAGGACGACCGACGTGGCCAGGAGGCCCTCGAAGGTGCACAGGTATTGTCGTCGGCGTCGGCTTCGGCGTCGTCTTCGTCGGCGTCGTCGGCGTCGTCGTTGTCGTCGTCGTAGCCGCTCCTCCTCCCTTCTCCTCCCTCCTCCTCCCACCTCCTCCATCCTCCCCCTCCTCTCCCTCCTCCTCCTCCTCCTCCTCCTCCTTCTCCTCTCCTCCTCCTCCTCCCTATCTCCTCCCCATCCTTCTCCTCCCTATCCCCCTCCTCCTTCCTCCTCCTCTTCCTTCTCCTCTATCTCCCCCCTCCTCCCCCTCCCTCCTACTCCTCCTTTCCTCCTCCTCCTCCTCCTCCTCCTCCTCCTCCTTCCTCCCTCTCCTCCTCCTCCTCCTCCTCCTCCTCCTCCTCCTCCTCCTCCTCCTCCTCCTCCTCCTCCCCCCCTCCCTCCCCCTCCTCCTCCTCCTCCTCCTCCTCCCGCCCTCCGCGCCAAGGCCGCAGAGGAGGAAGAGTACGAGCCCTGGACGCTCGAAGACCTAGACAAGAATATTGAAGGAGAGCCCGACAAGGATAATGGTGTATACATGATCTGCATCAGCGACATTCGACGCCTACCACGCGCTGGAAGACAAGCGGTGGTATACCTCTTCAACGAGTGCGAGCACCACCTCACCTGGCCCTGGCAGCTCTTCACTGCCATCGTCATGATCATCCCCAAGCCCACCACAGGTGACAGAGCCCTAGCACTCCTACCTCAGCTGGTACGTTGTTGGGAGCTACTCCACCGACAACGAGTGCGGCGATGGGCACGACAACACGAACGTGAATGGGACTCGGCGATCGAGGGCAACAGCTGCCTACGAGAAGCTCTACGTCGCTTCATTACTGACGAATGCGCCGACGCCGTGAACATTTGGGAATCAGTGCTGCTGGCCGGCATCGAGTAGTTCTACGACAGCCTCCGCATCGACAAAGTGATCCCAGCAGCCCTCCAGCTCAACTTCCCAGCGAGACCACTATACCTCATGATGCTGCAACACTCATTGACGATCGTATTGCGCAGCCAAGGAGCATACTCGTTACCCCTGTATGCAGACCGTTTAATACTGGCAGGGTCGATACAGTCCAACAACGTGGCAAAGACGGTGTTCTACGCGGCGATGACGAAGTTAACGGGCACCACTGACCTACCCAGACCAGTCCCACGTGCATGGTTCGACGACATAAGCATCAGCATTGTAGGCAGCAGAGAGCAAGCGATCCCAGTCACAGTCACAGCAACCCACCAGCTGTACTTGTGCCTCCGTGAGCAATGTCTCCAGCTAGCCGGTAAGACGACACGTATGTCAACGAACCACCAGGACACCAAGGATATGCAACGACTCTTGCAGCAACGCGGCATCGACAAATATATCACCAGCGAGGGCAGAGACCTAGGCGCAGACCGATCAGCACGAAGAGGCTCCACCAAGAGGGCGACACACAGCATAAGATGGATGGGTGTACAGAAACGTCTATCGGCAGTGGGTTGGAAATTACGGCGACTACGAGTGCGGCGCAGAGCTGGGGTCGCCCAGCAAGGCAGTATGGCAGCACTGCGATACGGACCAGCTTTCCACAGCATGGCACCTCATGCGCTCCAACAAGCACGACGTCGATACGCACAAGCCCTACGGACCCCATGGCCAGGACGCTGCCCTGCCACCCAACTGGCAGTGGAAGGCGCCGACCCCGCCTACGCCATCGTGAAGACTTCGTTCGCCAACTGGTTCAACTGCTGGGGACGCAGTGCAGACCTCCGTGCGCAAATCCGTCGGGCATGGCCTAGAATCTGCTTCCGACTCCTGAAGATACCGGCCCAGCAACGATTGAAGAAGAACAGAGGTCCCGTCGCCGCCATCATCCTGACGCCTTGGGAGATCGTTTGGGACTCTCGCGGGCCCGAGACTTGGATCGACAGGCACAAAAACAGATGGAGGTACCCAGATGGCATCGAGCAGGGTGACCCGGCAGACATCTTAGACGCGCTCATGGCAGATGTGGCCCACCAGCTCTGGAAGACCGCAGCGCAGCACCGCGACGGGAGAGGCCTGGAAGAGCGCGGAGCTGGTGCCGCAGGCCTACGACGGCACCTAGAGTGGTTAATGGAACGCGGTAACTTTAGAGAGCGCGGTGCGCTGTTACTTGCTTCATGCGCAGGGGCCGGGCCCAGAGCCAGACAGCGAGCGTGCTTCGTGAACTGCGTCGACAACTGCGAACGCGGAGCCGAAGAAACAGGCTGCCACATAGCATTTGGCAGCACTGCGACGCACGAGATGACTGTGACACCTTCAACAAGACCTAACCAACTGAAAGGACAAGCAGAGGCAGGACACGTCGACGCGCCCGTGTTCTGGCTCCGCGGCGTCACCCCTCGGGCATGGGCGGTGCCGCCAGAATGTGACGCGGCAGAGGAGGCCGACTGCATCGGCGACACTCACCAGCGACGGCTCACCGATTGTGGCTTACGGCGGCGGCTCAGGAGGCAAGCGCAGCGCCGACTGGAGGTGCAGATGTCGCGGCTGCGCTAGGCGCGACTGGGCGGGGGCGACATGGGCATCGCAGCGGGCAGGCATGGGCCACTCCCAGGCCGACGGCAAACCTACAACAGAGCATAATACTGGGCGTTACTAGACTGCCTACGGAGCGCAGCAGGGCCACTATTCTTCTGGGCCGACAGCGAAATCGCCCTCAAAGGCTGGGCAGCCCGACGCTCTGAAAGATTAGTAGAAGCGGGGGCCAACGGCGACCTGTGGAGGAAGATGGGATGCGAACTACAATTGCGCGGCCCAGCGGAAGAGGTACACGTCAACCACATCAACAGCTACCTCAGCTGGGAAGACGCAGGGGCGAAGGGATACCCGAGACACGCATGGCACGGGAACGCACGAACAGACGAGTTCGCGGACAGCGCAGCAGCGCAGCACCACATCGACGACGCAAAAATGCAGTGCTACAACTGGGTGGATGCGATGGCAGCCTTAGTGAGGAGACGGATCACGACAGCAACGCAGCAACTCCCGGAGCGACGCCCAGCAGAAGACCGCGACATCAAAGCCCAGAGTTGACTCCAGAAGCGCGCAGGAAGAGCCCAACATAAGAAGAAAGCCGACTACTTCGCCGATGGGCCGCCCGAGCGCGTCCGACGCCGGCCGCCCGCGACGCGCCAGCTACGACGGCTTCGACGCGGGAAGGGTTGGAAGTGCAGCTGCTGCCAACAACGTGTGGGAGTAAGTGCAACGCTCGCGAACTCCACGACTTGGTTCCAGGAAGGTTCTGGGGGGCCACCGCCCCGCCAGGGGGCAGAGCTGCAGATCCACGGCGGCGCAGCCCGCCCGACCCGCCGATTACAATACTTTAGCAGGGAAAAGGGATGGCATTGCCAGGCATCTGGCACGACTGCGACGGGATACATATCCCAGAATATGCAAGCAGAGTGCAAGGGTGCGCCAACATACAGAAGCCTACATTGCAAACTGAAGCAGTGGAACGAGATAGCACATGCAGGCGGAGACGACGTGACGACGAGCAGCGACGCCACGATCCAGCAGTAAGACGAACCACAATCCGACCATGCAGACGACGATCATGCAGCCCCGGCGGCAAGCGGGGCGCCGCCGACGCAGAGTATGGACACGCAGATAGATCACCGACTACAAGAGCGACCAATCGACATCGACCAGCACCACAAACACAACGAGCCTCAGAAGACCGACGCAGCAGAGAGTGCAGAAGACCGACGGAGATGCTGGACGCAGCGCCTCCTTTCCGCAGCCAGCGGGAAAGAAGATAAGCGCGCTGACCAGCAGCGCCGCGACGGCCACCTTCAGAAGCAGCAAGCACAGAACCAGCAGGACCATAACAACGACAATCACCAGCTGCCGCGTGGACGAAGGCCGGAAGTGCACGACGGCCAGCAGCGCGCATATGACCAGCGCGACGAGCAGCAGCACCTGATTATCAAGCAAAACGAGACACTTGGGATGAGTGGATCAGTTACAGCCGCCACCCTTGGAAGGCATGTCGCACGGGGTGCTCGGGGCCTGCGCCCCGAGGGCGCCGCGCGGGGCGCCCGGGGTCTCGGGGGCGGAATGAGAGCACCGCGAAGAGCACGCTCGACACCCATGCTCCACTCGCCTCCGCAAGGCGCGAGTGGAGAGGAGGTGGGCTCCAGGGCCGCGACCTCTAGTGCGCGAGCCGCCGAAGACGACGATCATGCAGCCCCGCCGTCGAGCGGGGCGCCGCCGACGCAGGCCATGGGCACGCGCATAGAACATCGACGCCGTGGGCGACCAAACGACCCTCACAAGCACGATCAGAACGAACAACGGGAGACCGACATGGCAGAGAGTGCAGAAGACCGACGGAAACGCTGGACGCAGCGCCTCCTCGCCGCAGCCAGCGGTAAAGTTAGCAACCACGGCAGCCACCACCAAAAGCAGCAGACCCAGCACCAGCAGGACCACAACAACGACGAGTACCAGCTGCCGCGTGGACGAGGGCCAACAGTGCACGACGGCCAGCAGCAAAACTGTAACCAGCACGACGAGCAGCAGCACCACGATATCAAGCACGACGAGACTACTGGGACGGGTCCAGTCACAGCCGCCACCCCTGGAAGGCACGTCGCGCGGGGTGTTCGGGGCTCACGCCCCGAGGGCGCCGCGCGGGGCGCCGAGGATCTCGGGGGCGGATCGTGGACGCCGCGAAGGGCGCGCTCGTCGCCGGTGCTCCACTCGCCTCCGCAAGACTTTGAGGTCCAAAAACGGTGCGGTGACAGACCGTGCGGTGACCTCGAAATCCCCCAAGACCTCACCGCACGGTCCGTCAACGCACGGTTTTGGGACCTCGGATGCCCCTGTCGCCCGAGACATCCTCAGAGAACGACCCGAGTCCCAAAACCGTGCGGTGACCCCGAATCCCCACCGACTCACCGCACGGTGTGGTCACCACCCCGTTTGGGGGCCCCCAAAAGACGCGAGTGGAGGGGAGGTGGGCCCCAGGGCCGCGACCTCCAGAGTGCAGGCCGCCGCGGCGAGGGCGGCGCGCGCGGCGGTGCCGCTGCGCAGCTCGCGGGGTGCGAGGTGCGAAATAGCTGGAATAGCTCCTCCTCCTCCTCCTCCTCCTCCTCTCTCCTCTCTCCTCTCTCCTCCTCCTCCTCCTCCTCCTCTCTCCTCCTCCTCCTCCTCCTCCTCCTCCTCCTCCTCCTCCTCCTCTTCCTCCTCTGCATCTTCCTCCGAGCCGGGGGGGCCAGCGGAGCCGATGTGGCCGCCTCCTCGTCGGCGGGTTCGGTTCGGCGCGGGCGTGGCCGTTCGTCGTCGGCGCCGGCATCGGCGTGGTCGTCGCCCGCGTCGGCGTCGCCGCCCCCGCTGGGCGCCACCGTCGGCGCGTCGTCGTCGCCGTCGGCGTCGCCGTCGCCGTCGCCGACGTCGTCGTCGACGTCGGCGTCGATGTCGATGGCAAAGTCGCCGTCGTCGTCGTCGTGGTCGTGGTCGTCGTCGTTGGCCGTCGTCGTGTTCGTCATCGTTTCTGTAATTTCGTCATTTTCGTCGTCGCCGTCGTCCTCGTCCTCGTCGTCGCCGTCGCCGTCGTCGTCGTCGTCGTCGTCGTCGTCGTCGTCGTCGTCGTGGTGGTCGTCTTCGTGGTCGTCGTCGGGATCGTCGTCTTCGTTGTCGATTTCGTTGTCGTGGTCGTGGTCGTGGTCGTCGGTGTCGTAGTTAGGCATCGCTCAGTTTTTTGTCGTCGTCGTCGTCCTCGGAGTTGTTTGCCCTGTTCGTCGCTGTCGCCGCCTTGGTCGTGGTGTCTTCGTCGTCGTCGTCGTCGGCGGCGGCGGCGTCGCCCGCTCGCTCATCCGCGTCTGCCGGGGCAATGTGGTGGGAGGAAAGGGGGAGGAAAGGAGGGGGGAGGAGGAGGGATGATGGAGGAGAAGGATTGGGGGGGAAGGAAGGGCAGAAGGGGACGGCAAGGAAGGGAGGGTATGAGGGGGCCAGGAACCAAGGAGCGCGCGAGGGGACAGCATGGAGGGAAGGGCGGGCATGACGGGGGTTAGATAAATTTCTGGATTGTCTCGCGCGACACAGTAGATAGCAGAATGCAGAGGCCACGGCCTCACCCGCCTGGCCTCCGCGAGTCCTGTACTCTCGTGCGCAGCGCTGTCCTTTCGCTCGTTCGTTCTCTCCCCCCTCCCCCCGAGAGGTGGCCCGCCTGCGTGAGGGCTTTTCGGTGGCACTCATGGAGGCCCGCACCGCGCTGGAGGTCGCAATCGCAAGGCTGAGGAGGACGGCTGTCGAGGGCGAGGGCGAGGAGGGCGAGGCAGAGGAGCGCGAGGAGGAAGAGGAGGAGGAGAACAAGGAGGAGGATAGGAAGGAGGTGGAGGAGGAGGAGGAGGAGGAGGAGGAGGAGGAGGGTATGGGAGGAGAAGGAGGAGGACAGGGAGGAGGTGGAGGAGCAGGAGAAAGAAGGGGATTGGGAGGATGAGGAGAAGGATCTGGAGGAGGAGGATGACAAGATGTGATAAGACAGCGCCTCGGAAAGGTTGGAGGGCCAAACCCAGGGCAAGGCAGTCAAGTTAGACAATCGAGTTTCCAGCTTGCTTGATCCTCCACTCCGTGAAGGAGGGCAGCCATTCTTTGCTCATTCTCTGGATCTTTATGACCGGCCCATTGCGAAGGCCTTATGGCCGGTGCCGACGACGACGACGACGACGACGACGACGACGACGACGACGACGACGACGACGACGACGATGGCGACGACGACGACGCTGACGTGGGTAAGAGTCCTCAGGGATTCTGTTTGGGGTCTCTTCGGAACGCTCTCGGAGGCCTCTGGGGGGCAGTTTTGGGGGCCCATTGGGAGCATTTGGAGGCCTCTTGGGAGCCTCTTGGGAGCCTCTGAAGGCTTCCCAGGGGCCTCTTGGAGGCCTCTTAGAGCCTCCTGGGCGCCTCTTGGGGGCCTCTCGGGGCCGAGGGCTCGAAATGCCCATTTTGGTTCCCCTGTCTGGGCACCCTCTCGGATCCCTTTCGGGGGCCACTTGGGCTGTCTTGCAGGCGACTTGGGCCGTCATCGGGCCCTCTTTGGCCCGTTTCGGCACCCTCTTGGAGGCCTCTTGGGGCGACCGTTGGAGCCTCTCAGGCCGTTTTGGAGCGTCGGCAAGCTGAGAAGGCGAGAACGCCAAATGATTGAAACACGTAAGTAAGGGAACTTAACGAGTTTTGCCTCTTGGGGCTCTCTTGGGAGTGCTCTTCGAGGCCTCTTGGGGCGTCTTCTAGCCTTCCTGCGCCGTGCGCACCGATCGTTCGGCGATTCGGGGTCCTCTTGGACCGATCGTTCGACGATTCGGGGTCCTCTCGGACCTTATTGGGGGCCTCTTGGGGCACTCTTGGCTCGTCTTGGGGCTTTTTTGGCCCCGGGCCCCCCCCTGGGAAGGGTGCTATTCTGACCCAGGACCCACCACCCCCAGGACCACCCCCCGGGACCATCCCACAGGACCCCCCTCCCCTGGGGGCGGGGAAGGAATCAAAAGGAAGGGGCTTCCCTTCGACTCGATTACGACGTTGCTCAATAATTTCGTTGTGGCTGGCGCGCTTGAGGAGGAGGGCCCAGGCAAAGGGGAGAGCGGCGACGGGCCCAGGGAAAGAGAGGAAGCGGCGACGGCGACGGCGACGACGTCGACGAAGACGAGTCAAACGGAACAGCCTCTTCCACACGCCGACAGGCTCGGCGGATTCTTTTGGGGTGTCGACGAACTTGGACAGCACGGGGACCTGAAAGCGTCGCTTCCAGTCGACAAACAGGGATAGCCTTCCAGAGGAGGAGGAAGAGGGGGAGAAGGAAGAAAGGGACGAGGTGGAGAATGAAGAGTTTTATAAGATGGGGGACAGGGAGGAGGCGAGGAGGCATCCCTGCCGCCTCCTTTCACTAGGCCACCATCGTTCCCCTCATCCTGGAGATAGGCATGATGACGAGGAGGAGGAGGAGGAGGAGGAGGAGGAGGAGGAGGAGGGTGGTGTTGATGATGGTGATGAATGTGGTGGTAATTGCTGCTGCTGATGTTGCTGCTGATGAGGATGATGATGCTGATGCTGATGCTGATTATGATGATGCTGCTGCTGCTGATTATGATGATGATGATGATGATGATGATGATGATGATGATGATGATAACGACGATGACGATGCTGACGACGACGATGCTGATGTCGATGCTTATGATGATGACGATGGTGATGCTCATGATGACGACGGTGATATCGTTGTCGATGGCGACGGTTATGACGACGACGTCGATTGATATGAACGTGATGGCGGTGTATATCTTGATGGTGATTGTGCTGCTGGTGGTTGTTGTGGTTCTCGTTGTGATGGTGGTGATGATGATGATGATGATGATGATGATGATGGTGTTGATGATGGTAATGATGACGATGATGAGGATGGTGATCATGATGTTGCTGATGACGATGCTGATGCTGCTGATGCTGATTATTATGAAGACGGCGATGGCAATAGCGATAGCGATGACGAGGACGATGACGATGATGATGCTGATGCTATTGCTGACGATTACGATTACGATTATGACGATGATGTTGGTGCCGATTGTGAAGTGGAGCACGTTGATGATTCTTGATGATGGCGATACTGTTAATCATGATGACGCTGTCGTTGACGACGATGATTATGATGATGATGATGGTGATGTTCATGACGCTGATGCTCACGATGACGATGATGATCATGATGCTTCTGACGAGGATGGTGATGACGATGATGCTGATGCTGCTGATGATGACGATGGTGACGACGACGATGATGATGATGATGATGAGGCTGAGGCTGATGCTGCTGATGATGATGCTATGATGCTGATGATCATGATGATGACTGTCATGACGATGATGATGCTGCTGATGCTGATGATGAGGAGGAGAAGGTGGATAATGGTGCTGATGATGATGTTGATGCTGATGCTGCTCATGATGATGCTGAGCATGATGCTGTTGTTAATGATGATGATAAGGATGATGATAATGATGATGATGATGATGATTATGATTATGATGATGATAATGATGATGATAATGATGACGATGACGATGACGATTATGACGATGTGGATGATGATGATGATGATGATGATGATGATGATGATGATCGTGGTGGTGGTGGTGTTGATGATGATGATGACGACGATGATGACGATGATGATGATGATGATGATGATGATGATGATGATGATGATGATGATGATGATGATGATGATGACAGCGCTGATTGAAATGGTGACTGTGATGATGATGACGATGATGAGTTGGAGGAGAAACGCGGTGGACAGCCGCCTCAGGAGCGGCCTGATTGAGATATGTATGACAAGCAGGACTCCTGCTGGGATGTTACGGTAACCGAAGCAGACGTGAGCGTCCGCCAGCTCGAGGATCGTGGGGATGTGGACAAGGAGGGGAAGGCGCAGGAGTGAGGAGGGTGCCAGCGATGAGTGAGGAGTTTGGAGAGGAAGTCTCAGGCGAAAACGCCCGGCCCGCTCTAGCGTCACATCGGGTGGTGCGATAGGGGGAGTTTCTTAGAAGGAAGAGCGATGAAGCACGAGGAGGAGGAGGAGAAGGAGGAGAAAAAGGTTGAGGAGAAGTGAGGAGCGAGTGAGTGAGCGTGGAGTGAGGACTCAGGAGTGAGGATGACCAGGGGGGGGGACGGGGTCACGACCGCGGCCGCGATCTCCACGGTGAGATGATCACGCCGTCGCCAGGCGCGACGTCGACCGTCACGCCCGCGACCGCGACGGCGCCGTCGCCGACGGCGACGGCGACTACGACGGCGACGGCGAGCGACGGCTACTACGACGGCGATGACGTGGGCGACGACGACGCCGCCGCGCCGCAGCTCGCCGAGCTGCGCGCGTCCTCCGGCGAGCCGCGCCACGACCACGATAGCCCGCGGATCTCCGCGCACGCAGCGCGCGAGGCCGCGCCGCCGTCGCTCGCCGCTTGGCGACCGTCGCTCGTTGCCGGTCGCCTCTGTCGCCGCCAGTTGTCGCTTGTCGCACAGGCGAATTCAATTATGTGGCAGGTCGACCCTGCCAACTCAAGGGTGCCTTTGTGTCTTGTGCCTCGCGGTTCGTGTCCTCTGCGTTCCTGGGGAAGTGTGGCCCTCGGAAGGGCCTCGTGTCCTCTCCAGTCAAGCTCGGCTGCTCGCCGCCGCTCGCCGCTGCTCGTCGCAGGTCGTCGTGGTCGTCGTCGTCGCCGTCCTCGCCGCTCGTCGCCGATCGTCGTCGGCGGCGCCGGCTGCGCCGCCAGCGTCGCCCGCCGTCGCCGGCTGCAAAGGCGTCGTCGACGTCGTCGTTGCCTTCGTCATGGGTGTCGTCGCCCGGGTCGCGGTCGGCGTGGACCACGTCGACGGTGTCGTCGCGTCGATGTCTTCGTCGTCGTTCGTGTCCCTCGTCTTGGGCTTGCGAGTTGCGGAGAGAAGGGGATGTCCAAGCTATGTTTTCCTTCTCGCCCTCCTCTCTTTCCTGCTCATGGGGGGAATTACGAGGCATGAGGATAAGGAATAATGATAAGTAGGCAGAGTAGGATGAGGGGGAGGAGGGAGAGGTTGACGAAGATAAAAACAAGGCGAGATTTGATGAAGTGGATGACGACGATGACGATGACGATGCTGATGATGGTGATGATTCAGAATGTGATTATCATGAGGAGGAGGTGGTGGAGAAGAAGAAGGAGGACGCGGAGGAGGCGCTGCGCTATAATGCTAGTCAAATTTGGTCAAGCGCAAAAGGATGAGTAGTACTGGAAGAGTAAAAAGGAGGAGGACACCGAGGAGGGAATATGAGCAAAGGTGGGAGGAGGAGGAGGAGGACCTGAGTACACCCAATTTGTACCAGCGATGCTCCCATACCCTCGCACGTTCCAAGTCCCCCCCCGACAAGTCCTCACAGGTCTTATCTTCACTACGCGGAGGACTGAGGAGGCGGAGGAGGAGGAGGAGGGGGATGAGGAGGAGGAGGAGGAGGAGGAGGAGGAGGAGGGACCACCGCTCTTCCTGTCCCCCCCTACCCTCCTCGCTGACCCCTTCCTAAGCGCCCCCGATCCCCCATGGCACTCCCTTTCGCCCCCCTTCCCGGTGCCCCTCACATAATCTCCCTCCTCCGCTCCTCCTTCTCCCTGACCCCCAGTGAGCCTTTCTTTGTCTTCGGGGACGCGAGTGGGGTCGAGGACACCCACCACCCCAAGCTCCGCAGGGTTGGTCTTGGGATTGCTTCTTTAACCCAACTGTGTGAGCCCCTGCAAATCTCTGTTGTCATGTGGAGCCCCCTTCCTGGACGACGTCAGACCGTCGCGCGAGGGGAGCTCTGCTGTCTTCTCACAAGCCTGCAGCGGTCGGAAGGCCGACTTATATGCATTACAGATGGCGCCAATGTTTCCAACGGCTGGTTTGGAAGAAGGTGGGTTCGTCTTGCAGGACCTGACGCTGACCTCTGGTGGGAGGTCGGGCGCGAGGTCGAACGGAGAGGACTGCTCGCTTGTTCGGTCTTCTTTACCCATTCGCATCTCACAGCCGAGGACGTCGTAAGGCGCCGAGCGCCGAGGCCCCTTGTCCATGGGAACACAATTGCAGACGAGCTCGCGGCAGAGGGGGCAAGACTGGCCCGCCTCCCTGAGCATGAGCGTGCACGCATAATACAGTATGAACATGTGGCCGTGTTAGCTCGCATGCGTATCCTCCAGAGCACCCTTGGCGAAGAGTCGGAGTGCCTGCGGTTGGGTCGTAAACGCAGGAAGGCTCAGACTGTAGAGCAGCCCCCAGCGGCCAGTGTGTGCGCAACGTTTTCTAGTGAACATCGTCTTGCAAATTCTAAGGGCTGCACCAGGTGTCGTGGGTCGGCGTCTCTTGCAACTCGGGCGTCTTGGATTCTCACGCCGTGCGTCTGCTTAATCAATGTAGACGGGACCCTTTTGAGGCCTCCTCCAGGGCGTAGAGTGCACATCTCGGGGGATACGTGCATGACACACGCAATGTCTTGTATCACACGGGTCTCCAGCTTTGGTATTGTCCTTCGTGCGGGTGTTATGTTTCGCAACAGTTGTGTAAGGTAGCGGAGGATTGTGCCAAAGTTGTGTCAGGTAGTCGTCATGACTATTTATCCAACATAAGCCGCGGCATTTGGCCAAAGGTTCTCAGCAAGCAGAACGTGCCAAGAGGTCGCGGCAGGAAGCAGCAGGGGTTTAGCTGCTTCAGAGTAACCGACACTGTCGCCGTACCCATAGCTCCATAGCTCCTCGTCCCCCCTCTTCTCCTCCTCCTCCTCCGTGCTGGCCCGCCGCGGATAGATGTGGCGCGTCTATGCCGCGGCCCTCCTCCTCCTCCTGCTTCCTCCTCCTCCTCGTGATTCGTTCTCCTCTTTCTCCTCCTTCCTCCTCCTTTCCCTCCTCCTCCTCCTCTTCCTCATCCTCCCCCCTCGCCTTTTCCTCCTCCTCTCTCCTCCTCCTCCTCCTCCTCCTCCTCCTGTGCCTCCATATTTGCTTCACATCTGCTCACCTAGCCCAGTCCTGATGAGTGGGCGCCTCGGCGCCCCCTCCGCTTCGCCTCGACGGCGACGCGCACGCTGAGCGAGCTGCCAGTGGCCAGGTGCCAATTGCCCGACCTGTGTTCTGTGTGGTGTTTGTGTGTCGTGTGTGTGATCCGTGTGTGGGTGTGGGTGTATTCGTGATGGTACGTTATTCGTCGGTACCCTTGCCCGAAATCCATGCCAGACCACGCCCGGAAGTTTAAAAGGGTCGCTCCACCTCATCCTTACCGCCCCCACACTCTTCGGCGCCGCGGCCACGCTCGCAGCGCCCATCGGCGCAGAAGGGTCCAGAGAGGAGCGCGCGCCGGCCCATCACCCCGTCACCGTCGTCGTCGTCGCCGTCGCCGTCGTCGTCGCCGTCGCCGTCGCCGTCGTCGTCGCCGTCGCCGTCGTCGCCGTCGTCGTCGCCGTCGCCGTCGCCGTCGCCGTCGCCGTCGCCGTCGCCGTCGCCGTCACCGTCGTCGTCGTCGCCGCCTTCGCCGCCGCCGCCGCCGCCGTCGACCATACCGACCGCTCGCCGCTATTGACGCCGCCGCCGCCGCCGCCGCACGCGAGGCGGCGGCAGAGGCCGCCTCCTGCCGAGGCGCCGCGGAGGCCGCGGCGGCGGCGGCCTCCGAGGCAGCCTCGGCCGCGGCGGCTGCCGCCTCAGAGGCCGAGGCCCCGACCATACTCCGTCTTCGTCGTCGGCGGCGGCGGCGCCGACGTCGTCCTCGTCGTCGGCATCATCGGCGCATCATCGTCGGCGTTTCGTCGTCGCCGCCAGTGGCTTTGGTTGTCGTCGCAGGCGTCGTTCGACGTCGTTGTCGTCGTCCGGCGGCGTCGTCGTCCGTCGTCGGCATCGTTTCGTCGTCGTCGTCGCCGTCGTCGTCGTCGTCGTCGCTGTTGTTGACAGCGTCGTCTTCGTCGTCTTTCTCGGGGGACGGAGGATGGGGAGGATATAGAGGAGGAGGAGGGGAGAGCATGCTCAGGAGAGAGAAGACACATAGGAGGGTTTACATGGAAGGGGGTGATGGTGATGCTGATGGCGATGATGAAGATGCTGATGACGAACCCTATGATGATGGCTGCTACTGGTGATGGTGGTGGTGGTGATGGTGATGGTTGCTGCTGATGTTTGGGATGATGACGATGGCGACTGATGACGATGATGATGATGATGATGATGATGATGATGATGATGATGATGGTGGTGTTGGTGATGATGATGCTTGTGGTGGTCGTGGTGATGCTGATGGTGGCTGCTGTTGCTGATGATGGTTATGGTATTGGTAGTGGTAGTGGTGATGGTGATGAGAAGGGGGAGGAGGACGATGATGAGGATGATGATGCTGCTGATGATGATGGTGATGATGATGATGTTCATGATGATGTTGATGGTGGTGGTGATGATGATTATGGTTGTTGACGGTAATGATGACAATGACGACGATGACGACGATGACGATGACGACGATGACAACACCGATGATGATCTTGATGATGATGGTGATGTTGGTGATGATAATGATGGTGATGGTGATGGTGGTGGTGATGGTAATGATGATGAGGAGGAGGACGACGACGGGGACGATCATACGGGTGCTGATGATGATGACGACAATTATGATGTTGAACACGATGTTTATGATGATGATAGTGATGATGATGACGACGATGATAATGATGATGGTGATGATGATGCTGATGACGATGACGGCGACGGTGACGATTGCGACGATGATGATGATGATGATGATGCTGATGATGATGATGACGATGATGCTGGTTATCACGAGTATGATGGTGCTGGTGATTCTGATCGTGACGCTGATGAAGAAGAAGAGGATGTCGAGGAGGAACAGGTCGCTGATGATGGCGATTGTGACTATGATGATGTTGGTGATCTCTAGGTGTGTTATACTGATGGTGGTGATGGTGTGATGGTGGTGGTGACGATGGTGATATTGGTGGTGATTACTGACCTTGGCGGTGTTGTTGCCGCTGTTGTTGCTGATGGAAACGGTGATGATGCTGCTACTGATGATGGATGATGATGATGAGGAGGAGGAGGAGGATGTGGATGAGGATGAGGATGGGGATGAGTATGACGACGACGACAATGCTGATGCTGATGATGCTGATGCTGATGCTGATTATGATGATGATCAATGAGGCTGATGATGATGATGCTGATGCTACTGATGATGATGAATGTGGTGATGCTGACGAGGATTACGAGGAGGCGGATGGAACGTGCGGGTAAGAGGAACTGGGAAAGGTGAGGGAGGACACGAGGGATAACAGGACATAGGAGGGAGGCGGAGGACCACCGCAGGGCGGGGGGTAGAAGGAGGAGGAGGGATGCGGTGAAGCGAGGAGGAGGTTGTTCGGGGAGGGGCCTTCCTGGCATATCCCCTGCTGCCTCCCCTCATCCCCTTTGTCTACTACCAGCACTACTGCTGTCCATCACCTTTGATGTGCAGCAGTTAAGGGTGGAGACGGATGAGGATGAGGCGGAATCTGAAAAGGTAAGAGGTGGAGGGAGGAGAATGTCGAGGAAGGAGGAACGATATTGTAGGAGGGGAAATGGGAGACAGAATGAGGGCGAAGGAGAGAAGAACAATAACGAGGTAGGAGCAGCGGCAGGAGAAGGAGAAAGAAAAGTAGAGGAAGTAGGAAGATGTAGGAAGAGACATGGCAAGAAGCAGAGAGTTGGTGGTGTAGATGGAGGGGGTCTGGGAGGACGACCAATTCATCCTGAGCGGTTCCTTACGCAACGAGATCATCCGAATAACGTTCTCTGGACGAATTCGTCCAGATGAGGTTGTCCAGATATTCTCGCCCCGATGAATTAATTTGTTTGCGGATGATCTCATCTCTGGACGAACGCGTCTTTGGATGAATTGGTCTTCGGATGAGTTCGTCCAGAAGAAGTTGACCCGACGATTTCGTCTGGATAGACTTCGTCTGGTTGAAATGGTTTCGGACGAAAGGTAGGCTTTCGCAGGAGGTTGGGAAGAGTAAATAGGCAACTAGGAGGGCTCCTGCCACCGCAACCGCCACCGCCTCCGTCGCCGCCGCCGCCACTGCTGCCGCCGCCGCCGCGATCGTAGTCGTCGTCATTGTCGTCGTCGTCGTCGTCGTCGTCGTCGTCGTGGTCGTCGTCGTGGTCGTCGTCCTCGTCGTCGTCTCCGTCGCCGCCAACGTCAGCCGCGCCGCCGATGCGGGGTCGCCGTCGCCGTTGCCATCTCAGTCGTCGCCGTCGCCGCCGTCGTCGTCGTCGCCGTCGTCGTCGTCCACGCCGCCGCCGACGTCGCCGCCGACGTCGGCGGCGGCCGAGAGGCCGCCGCGGCCTCTGCCGCGGCGAGGGCGGGCGGCGACGCGCACCCCGCGCCGGCGCGGGCGGCCTGGCACCCCGGCAGGGCCACGGGCGCGCCGCCGCCCTCGGGGCGGGCGGCGGCGGCGGCGCTCGGTGCGGCGGCGCTCGCCCGCTGGCGGCGTTCGGCGGCGGCGGCGGCGGCGGTGGCGGCGTTCGGCAGCGGCGGCGATGCCGAGCGGCAGCGGCGGCGACGGCAACGGCAGCAATGGCAAGGCCGACAGCAGCGGCGGCCGGGACGACGGTAGCAATGAAGAGGACGACGACGACGACGACGACGACGACGACGACGACGACGACGACGACGACGACGACGACGACGACGACGACGACGACGACGACGACGACGACGACGACGACGACGACGACGACGACGGCGGCGACGGCGACGGCGACGGCGAGGGCGACGGCGACGGCGGCGGCGACGGCGACGGCGACGGCGGCGCAGCAATGGCCGCGAGGCTGGCAATATCGGCGGCAGCGACTTTCAGTGGTGGCGACGACCGATGTCGGAGGCTCAGGGATGGGGCCCTGAGTCAGGGGCAACATTCAGGGGTACGTGGGGGTTCAGGGAGTGCGCATGGATGCCCAATCGCCCATGCATCGCCGATAGCGGCCCGATAGCCCGACCCCGCCCAGGAGCGTGCAGATTCGCTGTCGGGGGCCCGTCGCGGGTCTATCGGAGGCGTTTCTCCGCTTCCAGGTCGATCTGCCCCCCCTCGAGCTGGCCTTCCCCGGATGTTGCCCTTCACTGAGGGATGTAGGAAGGGAATATGTCCCAGGTTGACCTTGTACTATCTGAGGCCCCTCGTCGTGCCCCTCAGGGCCCCGTCTTCGAACCGCTGGCGATGGCGACGACGAGGGTGCCATGACAGCGGCGACTGCGGCAACGACGGCGACGACGCCAAACATCGGCGACGTCGTCGGCGACGGCGCAAGGACCCACCGACCAATGACGACCGGCGACCGCTGGGCCGCCGCCGCAGGCATCGTCGTCGCGCCGCCGCCGCCGCTTGTCGCCGGTGCCGTCCCCGCCAGCACCCGCTGCCCTGGAGGCGCCGACCCGCCGCCAGCCGCCCTTGCCGCCGCCGCCCTCGCCGCGGCCCTTGTTGCCGCCGGCGCCGACGCCGCCGCGGTCACCTCCGCCGCGGTCACCATCACCACCGCCGTGGCTGACGCCCGCGCCGCCGCTGTCGACGCCGTCTCCGCCGCCGCCGCCGCTGCCGGCAGGCCGGAGCGCCTCGCCGCCCGCGGCGGCGGCGGCGGCGCCGCGGACGGGGCGGCGTCCCGTCGTGCGCAGCGGCCTCGAGGCGGCCGTCGCCATCGCCGTGGTTGCGGCCGTGGGCGTCGTGGTCGTCGACGTCGTCGCCCGTCTTGTCGCCGTCGACGCCGATGTCGTCGTCGGTGCTGTCCCCCTCTTCGCGCTCGCGCTGGGGATAAGGACGAAGGAGGGGCGGTGACAGAGGAGGAGAAGAAGGACCACAAAGAGGAGGAGCAGGAGGAGGACCAGGATGAGCAGGGCGGGAAGGAAGGACGGAGGGAGTGAGGAAGGAGACGAGGAAGATGAATACGGCAGGAAAGAGGAGGATAATGAGTAGAAGGAGGAGGAGGAGGAGAATACTCAGAGGGAGATGGATAAGGTGGAGGAGAAGGAGGAAGAAGTGGAGGAGGAGGAGGAGGAGGAGGAGGAGGAGGAGGAGGAGGAGGGGGAAGAGTTGCAGCCCGATGAGTGACCTATTGATCATCCTGCCGGTAGGGAAGGGAATGGCAATCAAGTAGCAGGAACAGCAGGATGACGAGCGGAACACAGGAGGGAGGAGAGAGACGGAGAACCCTCCTCCTCCTTGTCCTCCTCTTCTTCCTCCTCCTCCTCCTCCTTCTCCTCATCCTCCTTCTCCTCCTCCTCATCCCCCTCCCCCTCCCCACCTCCGTCCTCCTCCCCACCCACGTATTCTCCTCCCTGACGTCCTCCTCTCTGTCCCCCTCCTCCTCGTCCTGCCACTCCTCCGCCTCCCGATCTTCGACGCCAGCGTGGTCCTCCCCCCCCCCCTCCCACCCCTCCGCCCCCAGGGTCCTCGGAAGCTCAGCTCCGTGGGCCCTTTGCTCTCCGTGCACACCCCCTCCTCGCGCGTGCCCGCTCGAGCCTTTTGGCTCGGTGCGCGCCGGGGGGGTCCGCGCGGCGCCGCGCCCTCGGCGCGCGCGCACCCGCGCGAGGGTCGGCCCCGTGGCGCCCCTCGCGGCACCCCAGCGGGCGATTCGGTGTGGTCGTGGCTGCGGTCGCTGTCGGATTCGCGTGTTCAGGAACCATTTGTTTGTTGTGCCCCCCGTTGGGCCCTGTGCCTGTGCAAGCAAGGGTGCTCCGCCCGACGCTCGCACCAGGAGTTCTCGCCGGGAGTCTTGCGGCTCAGGTAGGGGTATTCCTGCCCCCGAACTAGAAGGCTCCCGCCTGATATGTCCTCACACTCCTCCTCACAATTGATGCAGAATTCGCGCTCCCACGTGGTGCTTCCTCGTTCATTGCGGCGCCGTGCCCCCCAGACTTCGGAATCACGCTCTCGCTTTGGACTTCCCGACGGTTTACTTTGGAATCGCGCTCTCGCGCGACATTTCCTTGCGATGAATGTTACACTGACGCTTCAGCGACCGGCCGTCCGGGCCCGACTTGCCCGTTAGGGTCCGCCCCCCCGACCTTCCCGACTATTTCTTTCGCTCGTACTCCTGCTCCAAACCCTCGTCCTGCGAAGCTCTCTCGTGCTCCATCCTTCTCCCTGCCCCCTGTCCCTGCCCTCCTCCCCTCCAGCTCAACTGCACGTGGCAGGTAGGGAAGATACACCCGCAAAGGGGAGCACGATCGATTACGAAGAGGGCGGGTATCGAGGTTTCGGGATACGTGTCGAATTGTACGCGAGCGGATAAGAGCGAACAGTATTCAAATGATCGTTGTTGTTGTTGTTGTTGTTGTTGCTGTTGTCGTTGTTGTTGTTTTTGTTGTTGTTGTTGTTGTTGTTGTTGTTGTTGTTGTTGCTGTTGTTGTTGTTGTTGTTGTTGTTGTTGTTGTTGTTGTTGTTGTTGTTGTTGCTGCTGTTGTTGTTGTTGTTGTTGTTGTTGTTGTTGTTGTTGTTGTTTTTGTTGTTGAACTCTCCTTGCTGAGTTTACAACAACAGCGGTTCCTCCCTGATACGTCTTCACAATTCATTCCCAAATCGCGCTCTCGCGCGGGACTTCCTCACAATTCATGTGCGCATCGCGTTTTCATCGGAATTCATTCAGACGATGCGCCCTCGGCATCGGCGCTCAGGAATCACGCTCTCGCTTTTTGTTTTTTTCTCACGATTTACTTGGGAATCTCGCTATCGCTCGAGATTTCCTCGCGAGTCATGCAGCACCCACGCTTCAGCAACCCGCCTGCTCGACCTGGTCGCCTGGGCCCGCCTTCCCAACCTGCCCGCTATGGATCTGCCCACCCGATCTGCCCGTCTGGTTCTACCATTTGTTTACTGCTCCTTCTCCCCCCCTCCTGCTAATTTCTTTCGTGCTCCATTCTTCTCCCTCCCCCTTCCAACCGTCCTCTCTTCTCTTGTTTTAGGGGCTGCACTAAATGCACGTGGCAGGTAAGGAAGATCGACCTCAAGGGGCTGCGACCGAAGACGAAGAGTGCGGGCACCGAGTGTTTGGAATATACGTGTCGATTGGCACGTGAGAAGATAGGAGCGAAACGTCTTAAACTGATTGTTGTTGTTGCTGCAGCTGTTGTTGTTGAATGTGAATTACTAAACCATTGTTATTGTTGGACACCTTAAAGGCGCTCTGGTGCTCTCGCCGAGGCGACGGCTACATTTTCATTGAACATGAGGCTCGCGCTCGAGCAGTTTGGGGGGACCGCCAAGACGGCCCCCCAACAACAAAAACAACAACAACAACAACAACAATCACTTTACCCGAACGCTCAGTGTTTTCACCAGTGCCAGGGTTTTCATGCGACGCCAGCCAATACCCCCACTTTGTGGGGGGGCAGTGCAAGCTCTACCAAATATCCACACGACTCTTCGCCACCACCCACACCCAGCTTCCCGCCCTATGACGTTCGGACACTTCACTTCGTGGCCTGCGGACGACCGTGGCTACTACACTGGCGTGGAGTACACACCCACAGAAGTTGTTAAGCCTACGTTCGTACACCCACAGAAGTTGTTAAGCCTTGTTAACCCACAGAAGTTGTTAAGCCTTCCACAGAACGTTCAAGATGTTGCATATGATGATACATATGTTGTATTCCGATGGTTGTCCCGATTGACGATGGTTGTCCCGATGATCCCGACTGATTGTCCCGATGGTTGTCCGATGACTGTCCCGATGACTGTCCCGATGATTGTCCCGATGGTTGTCCCGATGGTTGTCCCGATGGTTGTCCCGATGGTTGTCCCGATGGTTTGGAGATTTCGGCGTGCGCGCGCGAAGAAAAAACGAATGTGTCCCGCATGGTATTATTTGACAGGGATGATGGCCCTGGCAGGTGCGCAACCGTTGTCGCAGAAGTTCGAAAAAGTTGCTCGCAAAAGCCCGTTTGACAGAAATGTTTAAAAAGTGTTGGGTTTCCTACGAATCCGCAAGAGCGCGCGGGATGAGATTTTGACATTTTTTTGTTGAAAAACCATTGGTTTTTTGATGTTTTTATGTTAAAATCGCTGCGAACACTAAGGTTTTGGAAGGATTTCGTCTTGCGCGCGCGAATGTCCACTTTACCTTATTTTTTGCAAGGGATTCTTGAAATTTGATTATATTAGAACAAGAAATGTCATTTTCTATTGTTTTTTGCAAGGGAAAGCGGATTACAACAAAACAACCGGATCCTGTACACACCCTCTTTTCTGAGGCTTCCTCACGAAAATGATGAAAATGTAGCTGCGGCCTAGGCGGCGCAGGGGGGGCGCGCACCAGGGGGCCCAACAATAATTATTCTTTAGAATAAATAATGTTCAACAACAATTACTAGCACGTGGGGACACTCCGTTCTCACCAGTGCCAGGGTTTTCATAGGAGGCGGGCAATACCCCCACTTTGTGGGGGGGCCGGTTCAAGCTCTACCAAATTTCCAAACGACTCTTCGCCACCACCCACACCCAGCTTCCCGCCCTATGACGTTCGGACACTTCACTTCGTGGCATGCGGACGACCGTGGCTACTATTCAGGGCCCCGCGGCCGACGACGACGGCGTGCGCGCGCGAAGAAAAAACGAATGTGTCCCGCATGGTATTATTTGACAGGGATGATGGCCCTGGCAGGTGCGCAACCGTTGTCGCAGAAGTTCGAAAAAGTTGCTCGCAAAAGCCCGTTTGACAGAAATGTTTAAAAAGTGTTGGGTTTCCTACGAATCCGCAAGAGCGCGCGGGATGAAATTTTGGCATTTCTTTTTTTATTTTATTAAAAAACCATTGGTTTTGTGATGTTTTTATGTTAAAATCGCTACGAAAACTAAGGTTTTGGAAGGATTTCGTCTTGCGCGCGCGAATGTCCACTTTACATTATTTTTTGCAAGGGATTCTTGAAGTTTGGTTATGTTAGAACAAGAAATGTCCACTTTAGCTTATTTTTGGCAAGGGAAAGCGGGCCGTAACAAAACAACCGGATCCGGACCAACCCGTTTTGCCTGAGACTTCCTCGCGAAAATGATGAAAATGTGGCTGCGGCCTAGGCGCGGCGGGGGGGTCGTGCACCAGGGGCCCCAACAATAATTATTTCTTAGAAGTAATAATGTTCAACAACAACAACAACGCTCCCGCTCGCGACTTCCTCCTTTTTTACTCAGGGCTGGCGTTTTTTGCCTGCCGCCGGAAACCGCCACCCTAACAAAACCAGCGCTCCCGCTCGAGACTTCCTCACGTTTTACCTTGGACCGGCGCGCTAGTCTTTCTCTCATCGGCGCGGCCCCCAGCAAAAACAACGCTCCCGCTCGAGGATTCCTCCCTTTTTTACTCAAGGCGGTGCTCCTCCTCGCCACCGAAAACCACCGCCCCGACAAAGCCAGCGCTCCCGCCCGAGACTTCCTTCCGTTTTACGCTGGACTGGCGCACAACTCTCTTTTGAATTGACGCCGCTCCCAGCAAGATCAACGCTCCCGCTCGAGACTTCTTCCCTTTTTCCTGAAGACGGTGCTGTCCCTCGCCGCCGACGACCCCCGTCCCGACAAAACCACGGCTCCCGCTCGATGCTTCCTCCTTTCTTACTCAAGGCGGTGTTCCTCCTCGCCGCCGAAAGCCGCCGTCCCAACAAAACCAGTGTTCCCGCTCGAGACTTCGTTTTGTTTTACGCTGGAAGAGCGCCCTTCTCTCTTCAGCATTGGCGCCGCCCCCAACAACAACAACAACAACAATCACTTTACCCGAACGCTCAGTGTTCTCACCAGTGCCAGGGTTTTCATGCGACGCCAGCCAATACCCCCACTTTGTGGGGGGGCCGGTTCAAGCTCTACCAAATTTCCAAACGACTCTTCGCCACCACCCACACCCAGCTTCCCGCCCTATGACGTTCGGACACTTCACTTCGTGGCATGCGGACGACCGTGGCTACTATTCAGGGCCCCGCGGCCGACGACGACGGCGTGCGCGCGCGAAGAAAAAACGAATGTGTCCCGCATGGTATTATTTGACAGGGATGATGGCCCTGGCAGGTGCGCAACCGTTGTCGCAGAAGTTCGAAAAAGTTGCTCGCAAAAGCCCGTTTGACAGAAATGTTTAAAAAGTGTTGGTTTTCCTACGAATCCGCAAGAGCGCGCGGGATGAGATTTTGACATTTTTTTGTTGAAAAACCATTGGTTTTTTGATGTTTTTATGTTAAAATCGTTCCGAACACTAAGCTTTTGGAAGGATTTCGTCTTGCGCGCGCGAATGTCCACTTTACCTTATTTTTTGCAAGGGATTCTTGAAATTTGATTATATTAGAACAAGAAATGTCATTTTATAGTGTTTTTTGCAAGGGAAAGCGGGGGGAACAAAACAACCGGATCTTGATCACATCGAATTACCTGAGGCTTCCTCACGAAAATGATGAAAATGTAGCTGCGGCCTAGGCGGCGCAGGGGGGCCGTGCACCAGGGGTCCCAACAATAATTATTCTTTAGAATTAATAATGTTCAACAACAACAACAGCAGCCCTGCTCGAGACGTCCTCCCTTTCTATTCAGGGCCAGGTCCTTGCCGCACCGCCGACAGCCCCCCCCCCCACCAAGGCAATCCTGTCGTTTGATTATTCCTTGTGCTTTACCCTTCGCTGGGGTTCCACTGGCAGTCCCGTGTCGGCGCAGCAAGGCGCGGGCAGGTGTTTTCGAGGCGGGATATGCTGAGATTCTTCTGAGGAGGTGTTTGCAAGAGCTAATTGGGCGGGAGGCCTTGGAATGGGAATCACGGACCCCGCTACAGAACAAGAACGCGTCAGGGTAAACTGATTGTTGTTGTCGTTGTTGTTGTACTTGTTGTTGTTGTTGCTGCTGCTGTTGCTGTTGTTGTTGTTGAACTCGCATTTCTGAAGAGTAAGTATTGTTGATCCCCCCCGTCTGGTGCACATTGGTTTTTCAATTGAAGTGCCCTTCCTGAGGCTCGCACACGGTTTTTAATCAGGGAATATCTTGCGGTTGATCTGCGTTGTTGGCCCCGGTTTACAACAACAGCGGCTCCCGCCTGATACTTCCTCACAATTTTATTGAAGAGCCGCGCTCTCGCTTGGGACATCCTTGCAATTTACCCCCGGATCGCGGCTCCCGCTGGATACTTTCTCACTATGCATTGACGAATCGTTTCGTTCGTACTCCATTGTGCTATTTCATACTCGTTCGTTCGTTTCTACTCGTTCCCTTTATCTCCATTTTCGTTTCGTTCGTACTCCATTGTGCTAGTCCTCAGTTCTTCGCATTCCGCCCACTCCTCCCCAGGCCACCCCATCCCACCCCAACAATCTCCACCCCTGCCCGCTCGCATTTCGCATTTCTCCCTAATTATTCCCAGTCCCTCCTCCAGATCCCTCCGTGCGCCCCCCGCTCCTCCGCACTCCTCCCGGTTCCTCTTCTCCACTCCTTGCCGCTCCTTCTCTTGAGACCCTAGTATTGTCCATTCCATCCCAATCCACTCCACACCTCAGCGGCTTCTCTCGACACGGTTGCAGTTGTCACTGTCCTTCCGCCCCACTCTCCCAACGCCCCGCTTCTTTTCAGGGTTCCACGGAATCTGTTTCTGACACCAGTTCGCAGCTGTACGTCCCCCCCGTGGGGGCATCCACGATATGTTCTTTCAAGGGGGTGGTACGGGGCGCTGTTTATGGCGCGACCCATGGCCAAACTTATTGTTAACCTGTGGTGGAGTGGCTGGCGCAAGCCATGGCGCAAGCTGAGTCGCCACTCGCAGCGCAAATCATCGTCCTCCCTCCTTTTTGCCCCTCCCATCCCTTTCCTCCGATCCGTTCGTCTTTATTTTCCCCCGTTGTCTGTTACCCTTCGTTTTCAAGGGTTTCACCAACCACGTGTGGCAGATAATGAATACACCCCCGAAAGGGGTATCGATCGAAGACGAAGAAGGCGGGTGCCCAGGGCTTGGGGTTTGCATATTGAATGATGCGCGAACAGATAACAGCGAACGGTCTTAACATGATAGTTGTTGTTGTTGTTGTTGTTGTGTTTGTTTGTTTGTTTGTTTGTTTGTTTGTTTGTTGTTGTTGTCGTCGTTGTTATCGCTGTTGTTGTTGATGAACTTTGATTCCGGGATGATAATTATGGTTGATCCCCCCCGTCCGTTGCACATGGTTTTTTCCGATTGAAGTGCGTTTCCCGGGGCTCGCAGCCGGTTTTTTACCAGGGAAAGTATTGACGATCAAACTCTGTCGTTGGCCCCGGTTTACAGCAACAGCGACTCCCGCCTGATATTTCCTCACAATGCATTGAAAAATCGCGCTTTCGCTATGGATTGCCTTGCAATTTACCGCCGGATCGCGGCTCCCGCTTGATATTTCTGTACAGTTTATTGAAGAATCGCGCTCTCGCTTGGGATTTCCTCGGAACTTACCACCGAACCGCGGTTCCCGCCTGATACTTTTTCACGATGTATTCAGGTACCGCTCGTCGACACTCAGGAATCGCGCCCCCGCTGCGTCTTGCCGTCTTGCCTGGCGGTTGAAAGAGAATTTCCGCTTCAACGACCCGCCCGCTCGACCCGCCCGTCTGGGCTTGCCCGCCCGACCAGCCCGTTAGGGACTGCAATCGCCGCTCGCTGCCCTTCGCCCGCCTTCGATGCCCCTCGCTGCCCGTGCTGGTTCCGCGGTCGCCTTCGCTCGCTGCCCTTCGTGGCCCCGTTGTTGCCCTCAGTGGCCCCGTCGCTGCCCACTGTGGCCCCGCATTATATGCCCTTCGTGCCCCCCGCTCGCAGTCGCCCGTCGTGGCCCCATACGCATGCATTTCGTAGCCCTGCTGTCGCCCTTCGTGGCCCTCTCGCTGCCCTTCGTGGCCCCTCTGCTGCCCTCAGTGGCCCCGCTGTCGCCCTTTGTGGCCCCATATACGAATGCCCTTCGTGGCCCCCGCTCGTTCGCGCCCGTCGTGGCCCCATATGCATGCCCTTCGTGGTCCCGCTGTCGCTCTTCTTGGCTCCCTCTCTGCCCCTCGTGTCCCCGATTCTGCCTTCAGCGGCTTCTCTCGACACGGATTGGTTTTCCGCCCCACTCTCCCAACATCCCGCTCCTTTTCAGGGGTCCACGGAATTTGTTTCTGACACCAGTTCGCAGCTGTACGCCCCCCCGTGGGGGTATCCACGATCTGTTCTTTCAAGTGGGTGGTACGTGGCGCTGTTTATGGCGCGACCCATGGCGAAACTTATTGTTAACCCGTGCTGGAGTGGCTGGCGCAAGCCATGGCGCAAACTGAGTCGTCACTCGCAACGCAAATCATCGTCCTCCCTCCTTGCCCCTCCCATCCCTTTTCCTCCGATCCCGTCGTCTTCATTCTCCCCCGTTATCTGTTACCCTTCGTTTTGAAGGGCTTCGCCGACCACGCGTGACAGGGAATGAATATACCCCCCAAAAGGGGGTACGATCGAATACGAAGAAGGCGGATATCCAGGGTTTGGGATATGCATAATGATACGCGATCAGATAAAAACTAACGGTCTTAACATGAATGGTGTTGTTGTTGTTGTTGTTGTTGTTGTTGTTGTTGTTGTTGTTGTTGTTGTTGTTGTTGTTGTTGTTGTTGTTGGCGTTGCTGTTGCTGTTGTTGTTGTCGTTGTCGTTGTCGTTGATGTTTTGTTGTTGTTGTTGTTGTTGTTGTTGTTGTTGTTGTTGTTGTTGTCGTTGTTGTTGTCGTTGTCGTTGTCGTTGTCGTTGTCGTTGTCGTTGTCGTCGTCGTCGTCGTCGTCGTCGTCGTCGCGGGGTGCCGCGCGGGCTTCCCGGGCAAGACACCGCGGGCGGCCGAGGGGGCCGCTCGAGGCGGCCCCGGCGGCAAGACCCGCCCGCCGTGCCGCGGTGCCCCCGCGGCCGTTCGGAGCGGCCCGGGCAGCTCCAGGATTTCCGCGGGCGGCGGTGGCGCTTGTCGCGGGCAAGTCGCGCAGCCGTGCCCGCGGCCTCGTGGGCGGGCCCTTTGCGCCGCGGCCCCGCGGATGCGGGCGCTTTTTCGCGGATTAATGACCCCTGCGCAGAATGTATCCGTGCGACCGCGTATCCGCGGGCCCGGAATCCAGACCGCGAAGGCGCGGGTATGGATATGTTCGCTGCTCGTGAGCCGAAGCATCTCGGACCCTTCCGCGTCGTGAAAAACCCGACGGGGGGCCTGTGGTCGCTTTCGGCCCCACGGGGGCCCCTGCTGGGCAGCCAGGCCGTCAAAAAAAACTGCCCGCCGGTGATGGAACGCCGGTCCCGGGAAGGGGTCCACACCTCTGGGGTTCCACCCTCTCCGAAGGAAACACGACGCGTGGGGCCCAGGGGCGCCGCAGGGGCGCGGCAGGGGCGCGGCGGTGGCGCGGCAGGCGGGCGAGGGAGGGCGAGGGCCAGGGCGCCAGGGCGAGGGGCAGAGCGAGGGGCATGGGGGGAGGAGGGGAGGGAGCAGCGTGGGTTGAGGATGTGTTTCGGTGGGGTGCTCGGGAGCGGAGGAGACGGGCAGAATCCCGGGGGAGGGCGGTCATAGTATGCAAGCACGCGTCGCCCGACCGACGCCGGTGAGCAGGTAGATGTCCTTGGGGCGGGGACGCACTGCTTGCCCGATGCGGATTTCCAAACATCTTGAACGTACCGAGTTCCTCGTGCATGAATTGAAAAGGGCGCGAATTCCGCGTATTCTTCTCCGCTCTCCAGACCAGCCGCCAGGCATGCGCCCAGGGGGGCGGTGGCCTCAATTGACTACACCAGAACGCCAGCCGGCAACAGCACGAAAGCCATGCCAAACACTTGAATCTAATTTTGAGTTCGCTTTTTTTTGTTTCGACCGAACATAGAAACAACCCCGCCGCCGAGACATGTGTACAGCCGCCGCCTCCAGTGCAAAAATGTGAAGATCAATCCCGCGTGCTCTTGCTCAAGATTGTGGCAACGTTCTGTAGGCTCCGCCCATGTCGCTGGACGTGCCTCTCAAGAGCCGCGCGGAGGCATGGGGCACGACTTGAGGCTACCCGGAAGCCGAAACGATTGTGGACAGCGTCGAGTCGCATGCGACTTGAGGAGGATGGAGGAGGGAGAGGGGCAAGGGAAGGAGGAGGGGGTGCGGAGGGGATGATGGGCGGAGAAGGAGAGTCGAGCGGCGGGGGGTGGGGGCGAGGACGATGTGGACGAGGAACATTAGGCGGCTGACGGGGTTGACGACGACGGTGACGACCTTGACGGCGACGACGACGGACGGCACGGGACAACGACGACGGCCACGACGACGGCAACGGACGACGTTGGACACAAATACCCACGACCCATGACCGACGACGAAAGACGATGGCGACGCTGATGCTCGGCGCGAACCTGCAGGATGTCCGTTCCAGTGCCGCCGCTGATGTCGCTCGGCCCTCGCGTGCACGACGCCCTCACCAGGGGAGGCCTCCCCGCTGGTCGCAGGGGCGTTGTCGTCGCCGTGGTCGGTCGCGAGTGTTCGGAGTTCTCGTTAGTCGAGGAGGGGGATGACGAAGAGGCGAAGGTGGGTGAGCAAGTGGGGAGGAGGGGTCGCCGTCGCCGCGGTCGGTCGCGGTCAGCGTGATCGTCCGCTGAGGAGGTTGAGGAGGAGGACGGGGGTGAGCAAGGGGGGAGCAATGAGGGAGGAGGGGGGAGAAGGGGTTGGGTGAAGGAGGAGAGGTGGAGCAGTGGGATGGAGCCTTCATGCTCTTCCTCCTCTTCCTCGGCCTTCTCCGTCTCCTCGACTTCCTCCCCTCCTCAGCCTTCTCCTCGGCCTCCTTCATCTCCTCCTCCTGCTCTTTCTTGACCTCCTCCTCCTCCGCCTCCTCTCCTCCACCTCCTCCTTGGTTCCAGTCGCCTCTTGGGCTTGAGCTGTGTGCCCGCCGGCACTCCCAGTCTCGGGCCCCATGCGCTCTGCCGCTGGACGGACACAGCAGTGCTCGTCTTGGCCTCCGTCGAAGAGCACCCGGACCAAGGGCGCCCTCGAGGGAGCGAAGTTAGTCGCGCTTCGCGGTTCGGCTCTGGCTCATCCGCATCATCCCCTTCTCCCCTGAGGGGCAGCGCGAGAGCGCGAAGGTGTTCGCGCCTTGCGCAGCGCGAAGAGCGAAGCTAGGCGCCTTTGGTGAATGACAAGGTTTGGGCATCAACGTCTATGGCTACAGGATGCACGGCTTGGCGAACATCAACCTCAGAATGCCAGTGGAGTACAAAGCTTGTTGAGTTCCGTGGCGTCGCCAGGCCGGCCGCCACTCTCATCTCCATTTGGGGATCTGTAGCAGCTGGAGGCTCCCCGCAAGTGCTTGGGAGCAGGCCCGGTGAACCGGGCCGCGCACCTGCTACCAGTGCAACCCCTGCCGAGCAGTGTGCCCGCCATCCCCGTGCTGCATCTCCATCTTGGACCAAGGAGCACAAGGGCATGTTGCAGCGCCAGAGGAGACGCAGGGCCAACTTGGGCAACAAGCAGGAGATAACGCGCCCCAGAAGCATGATGAGGGAGAGGCCCATGCGCTCTTCCACGGCGTGAGTGCCCACTGCACCAGGGGGAGGTCGGCCGCGCGCCGTGCGCCACAGCGTCGCCTGCGCCGCCTGCGCCGCGCCCGCTCCGAGCTTTTCTGCTATGATATGCTGCGGGTCGCCTCTGCCGAATCTGCCACGGGAAGGGGGGACCGGAAGCAGGAGAGGGAGGCATGGGCAGCGAGGATGAGCGGGAACGCGACGGTAGCAGGAAGAGGACGAAGGCGGGGGAGGAACGGGCACCGAAGACGCTTCGCGTGACCCCACTGGCCCATCCAGAAACGACGCCCAGTCGAGTTACCCTGATCAGGCGTATGGGGGAGAACGCAGTGGAATAAAGGCTGGGGAGCCGTCGAACCTCAAGCGGGGAAGGATGGAGGAGGAACCAGAGGAGGAGGAGGAGGAGGAGGAGGAGGACGAGGAGGAGGAGGCGGAGGAGGAGGTGGAGGAGGAGGAGGAGGCGGAGGCAGGGGCGGAGGCGGAGGCGGAGGCGGAGGAGTAGGAGGAGGACCAGTGCAAAACCAAGAGGCATCAACGATGTTGGAATAAACCCTCCCTCCAAGCTCCCTCTTCATAGGCCCCTACAAGGGTTCATGTCCACTGATGGAGCTGCCTCCATGGAAGACAACCGTTTGAAGACCCTGATGCATGCTAAAACATCGTTCTCGGGATTTCAACGCCACGGATCAATTTGACTGTTGCGTCTTTCGATCCTGAATCGTGCCAGAATGTCATTCCTGGGATTTCAACTCCGCGAATAATCGTGGTTGCACCCTCGCAATCCGGAATCCTTCCAAAATACCATTTCTGGTACGCTGATCATGGGAATCCGTGAAACTCTTGCGCGTTGTTGAAATTAATGTGCGCGGCGCTAAGGCGAGAGCCACATTTTGAGAAGGAACCGCCCGCAATCCGTGAAACTCTTGCAAATGTTTGAAATGAGTGTGCGCGGCGTTCAGGCGAGAGCTACATTTTGAATACCACCCGCCCTCCATGTGTGCAATGATTGTCATTGTTAAGCTTCGGGGGCATAAGTGGTGAGGAGGTCCCAGGCGAAACGCCCGGACCGCCCTAAACATTTGCCTCGGGGTGCGACAGGGGAAAGTTATTTGCAAGGAAAAGGACCTCATGAGGAAAATGAGGAGGAGGGAAGGGAGGGAAGGGACAGGACGGAGGAGGGAAGGGGAGAGGACGGAGGAGGAGGGAAACGAGGTGGAGAGAAAGGAGAGGACGGAGGAGGGAGAAGGGAGGAGTCAGGATGTGGAAGAGGAGGAGAAGGACAGCGAACAGAGCGGCCAGCGGCCTCTTCGGATGCTTCTCAGAGTATCTGCAGATGTCTCTGGAAAGCTTGTAGGCCTGTTGGGGCTTACTGGGGGCCTCTGGGCGGCCCTTGGGGCCTCTTGACGCGGCTTGTGCGCCTCGGGGGGGCCTCTTAGGCACCCTTGGGGGTTTCTTGGGAGGGAGCCTCTTGGGGGCATCATGGGGGCCTCGTGGGGCCTCCTGGGCGCCTCTTGGGGCCCTTTTGGGTGACTCTTGGGAGCCTCGGGGACCACCTGGGGGCCATCTTGGAGGTGATCGGTCAAAGAAGGAGGGGGGTCCAATTCGAGTCCCCCCCATGAGGCCAACATTGACCCACACCTTAGTCAAATCAGTGATTTTGGCCTTCTCGCCGAGGCCATCTTGGATGCTCCAACGACCTGCGAACCCCCCAGTCTAGGTCCAGGGGGAGTGGGTAGAGGTAGAGGTCAAGACACCTACAAGGCGCAAGCTGTGTAGCTCACTCCCACCCGCCCTTCCAACACATACGTAAGACCGGACCAAAGGACCAAATATCCGAACCTCCGAACAGGCTCTGTCAACAACCAGTGCAACGGTCCCGACGGGACAAGCGTAGTCCCGCCAGCCAAGGCTCGCGTGCGACAGGAGAGGCGGGCGCGCCCGCCAGCGGGGTGCTCTCGGCGCCCGTCGCGCAGCGCGTGCCCTTCGCGCCGGCCCCGCCAGGACGGCGGAAGACGAGGGGATCGGCGCGCTGCGCGCCCCTGGTGGACAGGCAGAGGCAGGGCAGGCGGCCCCACCAGCGGCAAAGCGAGTGTGCCGAAGGCGCTACGGCCTCATCCCGCACCAGGTTTGGAGCCGACTGGGGGGCCGAGGTGGCCCACCGCTGGTTCGAGAAGTTTTTGCTTCCGTCCTCTGGACGCCCGAAAGGGGTACGGAAACAGTGGGTACATTGCCCAACAGCAGTCCCTGTTCATTTTGAATAGGATTCGCGGTCCTCGCCCCCGCGGCTTGTGTCCATTCGAGACAGAAGCCCGCCTGCCCAACAGCTTCCGCTGTTGGTTTGGGGCAACATTTGTTGTTGGGCATTGTACCCATTTTTTCCGTACCCATTTCGGGCGTCCAAACGTTCGACCTTCTGGAGCCGTATTTGGGCCTGTGGATCTGGAAAGATTGATCCAGGGGAAGTTGCGTCGGATGGACTCCGGGAGGAGTCCGCAGACCGATTTTGAGCGGATTTGCGTTCGCCCCTTCCTCTTGACTGATTCTTTGGGGGGCCCATCCAACGCAGACCCCCGCCACGAATTCCAGGTGCTCAACACCGTGGGCGCGTCGGGTGTGGAGAAAGTGCCTCTTGGGAAGCTGTGGGACCTGAAGTGGAACTCGAGCGAGAACACAGTTTTGAAAAAGAGCCGCAAACAGGCAGAACAACATAACAATCGACACTGCACAGTCCCCTGGCTGGCCGCAACATGAATCCGGATGACATTGGCGCAGACATCCTCGAACAATTGAGATCTGAAAATCGTTGGCTTCGTCTTTGGGTCGCCCAAAAAGGCCAAATCGCCATGGACATCCCCCCAAAATCGCATGCTACAACAGAGTGGGTCGACTCTCACGTCGAAGCGCCTTCGGATAACCTCCAAGATGGCGCAACAAGCTAACATATGAAATACACGGAGGTTGGTTCTAAACACATTTTTGGAAAATGAGAGTTTCGCTCGATACATCCCCTTTT